>OU343160.1:157821268-158421268 GCA_910595825.1 Philhelius pedissequus
AAAAGGACTGTCAAAACGGTTTTTCCAAGCGAATTTTTTATATTGTATATTAATATTGCAAACTTTAAAAATATGTTTAAAATAGAAAAACTTATATTTTCATATTAAAACCGTTTTAATTATTATATTTAATAATAAATCTACCAAATAAGTATCCATGTGCTGAAATACGATCTAATTTAAAGACAAATTGAACAAAGGTGTTGTACTAAAAAGGCCAAAATTGAAAATTAAAACATATTTTAATAATATTTAACAGCCAACAGTGTCCTCACCGTAATATTTTAAAGCTGTTCTATAGAGACCCCTAAATCACTATAAAAAAAAATCAAAGTTCTACGCGTGCTCCCCTAATGGAAAATCGCCACCCATTTCTTTTCAAGTGGGCACTTTCAGTCCAGAAGGCTTCCGGATTCCCAAATAAAAACGACATTAGTTTACTGAACTGACCAATTATTCCTAAATGAATATTTTATTGTGACAAGAAAAGTTAGCAGGTGTGTAGAAAAGTAACCACTGCACAGCAATAAATTACGAAAGTCTTACCCTTATCATATACATCGGATATCCCCATAATAATACTGAAAACAGGAACATTAATAGTGGTCCTTTAGTATCACCAGCTCCCCCGAACATCATGCCCCCTATTTCAGATATTGACGGAATCCACCGAGACTTCTTTTTTACTTCGTTGTACAATATTTTAACTATATCGTGATGACGGTGCGCTTGAGCAAGCATTATTGGAGTTTTTCCGTTTTTATCACTTGGATTTAGGTCTAATCTATTTTTCTCACAAAGAAGACGAACACAAGTTGTATTACCGGACAAGCAAGCTAAGTGTAAAGGGGTTGATCCAAAGTTGTCAGTTTTTTGCAACTCGACGCCACTGTACATGAGAAGCCTCATCAGGTCAGCGTGTCCTTTATAGGAGGCCCAATGAAGAGCTGTATCGCCATTTATATCAGTTAAGTGATTTAAAGCTCCCATTCCTAAAAGAAACGCAGCTGTTGCTGTGCGGCCGTACATACAAGCAGTCATCAAAGGTGTTAATCCTTTGAAATCAGCCACATTTACTCCAACCCCAGTCTGCAGAAGAACTTGTGCAACATCAGCATGACCCTTTCTGCATGTCCAATGTATTGGGCGTGGACCTTGAATTCCTAAACAAGGCAAATCAATAGGAGCATTACATTCTATCAAGAAGCGCATTATATCAACGTTTCCGTTCAAGGCAACCCAGTGTGCCGGAGTGTAGCCATGGCAATCTCTTACAGACAAATATTCCAAACCATATTTTTCAATCAACAGCTCAACATCACCAACGTCTCCATTTTTGAACACTTCAAATATATCTTCTGCGTTTATCATTTTTGCATCACTGTTCTTCTTGATTAAGGCATTCTCACATTCTTCTTCGACTTGCGAACGATCTACTTGCTGGTTTGTACGAGGTGTATTGTCTTCCTCAGCGACCATATTGCAGGATGTAGTCAAGGGTAACGCCCAAACTTTACGGGCAGCCCCCGGACTAGGATGTACCTTGCTATTCTGCGTTCTGATTCTATTTTCCGAAGCCAGTTTATTACTTATATACTTTGCCTTGTCAGATTGTAAAAAAATATTTTGTTTGCAGTAACACAAAAATAGTGCTATTTATATTATGTATAAATTACGCACAGTAAGTAGGTTTAGGTATCCGACACCGTTTAATAAAATAAATAAAATCAATAAATAGAAACTTCAAATTTTCTTATACCTGAACGCGCAGGACACCGTTACCACTGATCTCTATAATACACTAGATAGTGTATTCAAACAAAAAATCAACCCCAATAGAAAACTGTAATAATTGTAGAGGGTCCATGTCAGTATAACAGTATAACATTTTTGTTGCCAAAGTTACATTTCAAGATGGTTGCTTATGCTTGAAATTAAATTTGTTTAATCAACCATACCAAGGGCACCTTCTTCAAAAAAATATAAAATTTAAATTACGCATCTATTTTCAACAAATGTAAGTAAGAATTTTTCTTAATAAAAAAGCCATACTAATGATATATTATTATATATATATTACAGATATATTATATTATAGATATATTATATTATAGATATATTATAGATATATTATAGAGATCAGTGCCTCAACTGTATTAGCTGTTCTGTACGCAATTAGATCGTCGGCGTACGCGATTGCCTGAGTTAGACTACCTGTTAGATCGCTGGTGTAAGTGCTGAACAGAATCGGCGAGTTAACCGCTCCCTGATGAAGACCATTATTAATATTAAAAATTGCGGTAGAAGTTATATTGCCAATCTTGACAACAAACTTTCTACCATTTAGCATGTCTTAAAGCATATACAATAGAGGTTTATTTATACCTAGTCTGATTAGCTTTAGATAGAGACCTTCTAACCATACGGTGTCGAAGGCCTTCTACAAATCAACCAGGCAGGCACACGTACACTGCTTTTTAGTTTAGTTTTGTTCCATTGGATATCAGAAACCAGTTTCAACGCGGCATGAATTGTGCCATGTCCTGCCTTAAACCCGAACTGATTATCCGGGATGATATTTTTGTCCTCCGACCACTTGAACAGGGCCGTATTAACAACCTTTTCAAATACTTTGCTGATACTTGGAAGAAGACTTATCGACCGGAGAATCGCCGGATTGAAGTTGTCCTTTCCCTTTTTTGGTAGAGGGTGCACCAAAGCTGCCTTCCACCGCGCTGGATAATATGTATTATTCAGCGCGTTGTTAGGCAGTATTGTATAAATGTCAACTGATTCTTGAGGTTAATTTCGTAGTACAACGTTGGATATAACATCGACTCCTGCTGACTTCTTTTTCTTTAATGAATCGAAGATGAGCTGGAGCTCATTCTTCGAAATTAACAGGGGTCTGAGCCCATTTCGGTCGGCGATTATGGCATTTGCCAAATCTTCATCATTAAACCCGGTAAAACCAAGGTTCTCAGATCGCCATTCGGTCATATCGTTCCGGAGCCATAAGTGATGAAGCAAAGCTTTGTTCTCCAGATCATGATTCGGGCGAATGCTAGCATTTACCTTGCACACTTGCTGGAAAGCAGCCCCCACAGTCTCCACTCTCTCCTGCGGATTTGCGATTATATAGAAGTCATCGTCCAATACGGCATCCTCTGGGTCTATGTCTGCTTTCAGAAGACGTCTCTGTTCTCTGTCGTCCTCTGGAGCTTAAGACATGGAAGATCGTTTTGATCCTTTCCTCTAACTTTTGGGAACATACTTGGGTCGCTAGAGTTAACGGCACGAATTTTATGGTCCCAAAACGAATTAATAGACAACCTATAATTTTCTTTGATCAATTGGTTGATGTTTTTGATGGACGACTTCAGTGTCCTAATCTCCAGATCTCGTGTATCAGTAAACCGTCTGTACAAGCGTTTTAGTGTTGTCAGTAGAGCACATTTTTGTCTCTAACGTAATGCGACGGTACATGTCCGTTGCATTACGTTCCTTGTATTTCAGTATTGTTCTGTTCATTGTTCGTTGAATTGTTTCGTCCATTTGTTCTAAGTATCTGTCGATTTCCGTATTTGTCAGATTCCTGGCATTTGGTGGAGATATACCATTTGACCGTAATTCACTTAATAAGGCGTTGGAGAAGCGTGGGCAGCGCACCTTGCTGTAGTTAGAAGTATGCACAAGCACATACTCCTCCAACTGCATAAGCTCGTTTGGAAGTTGTATTACGGCGGCGAGTCCGCCGTGGTCACCGTCGTACTCGATCGTTCGTAAACAATTTCTTGGTCGTTGACCCACAGTGTCAGTAATTGTTAGTCTTACGTCTTTCAACAATAGATTCAGATAGGCACCGGTTCTTGGAAACGATGGCCTCTCTGTGGCTAGAAGATCTAGGCGATACTCAAGGTTGTATCGACCCATCCAATTATACAAATAATTTCCTTGAGGATTTTGTATTTCATTTCCCCAATCTATGTGTTTGGCCTTTAAATCACTACTTAATATGTAAAAGTTTTCTTCCGAGTTCAATCTTAAGCATTCAAAAAGCCTTTCAAGCTCTGTTATAAACTGGGTGGGCTGAGGTGTTTCCGGTGCATAGGCAGCGACCATATACTTTCGCTTCCCCTGTTGGAGAATGCATATGATGCATGCCTCTAACGTCAGAAATTTTCAGACTTATGTCTTTAAGCAATTGGAATAAATTCGCTCTACGTTCGGTCCTCATCAGTGAATTTACATTCACAGCTAGGATATTAAAGGGCCTCCCCGGCAGCGCGCCCTTAACCTCTAAGTTGCGTTAAGCTCAGCAAAACAGAGTAGAGATTATCCACTCTAGTCCTCTGCTCCCTCATCTGGTTTCGGAGGCCAATCAACTGGCCTTGGATGACCAGCAGAATGCCCATCATATCCGCCTGTGCCGCCGGCGTCTTAGGCACGGGGGCCTGTTCTGCGACCTTTTGTGTAGGCTGTACCGTGCTTCCCCTTGCTGACGCCATTTGGGCGTACGAAATTTGGGGGTTGACTGGCGTTGTTTCAGGAAGGCGCATTGTTGGACGCTTTTCTACCACTGTTTGCTGTGCTGCTTTATTGTTCTGTATAAGCTGAAACGTCGAGCATCCCCGATAATTAGGGGAGTGGCCGTCGCCTCGGCAGAGTACACATTTAAGCTGGGTCCTATCTTCGACCCGTTCCATCCCTAGCTTGCATTTATCTGCATTGTGGTTCTCTCCACACTTAACGCAGCGTGACTGTATTTCGCAGTTAGCTGCGGGGAACCTTTGGCAGCGCATGCATTGAAGCAGGGAAGAAGGGAAGATTCCCGCCTAGCTCTAACTGTAGCGAACGGCTTGACCCCGATAAAGTCGAGATCGTCATTCGCTTTGGCGAAGTTCACTTATGAGCACCTGTGGTTCCGTTCCTATGCCCTTCAAAAGGACCGTTTGAAACTTTTCGGTCCTGGGGGTGAAACTTCAGAATTCAGTAGTGGATTCTTTTAGCAACGCTTACATTTTTTTGTGTTGTTCCAGTGTGAAGCAATGGATATTTTATGTTTATCATTATTTAATCTTTTTATAGTAAAGTATCATTATTTAATCTTTTTATAGTAAAGTTTTGACCTATGGCCGACTTACACAGATTTATGCTATAATGTAACTCTATTTTATAAGTATTTATGGGTGGCACCTTTTCTTTTTTCATAATCGGCGGCTGTGGCTGCTGCTGCTGAGTCTGATTTTGCTGCTGCTCTTGATTCTGCTGCTTTTGATTCTGCTGCTGCTGTTTTTGTTGCGGTTGTTTCTGGGATTGTGTCTGCTGCTGTTTTTGGCGTTGTTGTCTTGGCTGCTTTTGTGGCTGTTGTTTTTGTAATTGTTCTTTTTGCTGCTGCTGTTGTTGTTGTTGTTGTTGTTGATGTTGTTGTTGTTGATGTTGTTCTTGTTGTTGTTGTTCGAACTCTTCCTGTTCTTTCGCTCGGCGCGCTTCTTTTTTGGCCTTAACAGCGAGAACTATAAGATCCTGTTGGCTTTTCAAACTTTGGATTTCTGCCTCCATTGCTTCAATTTGAACGACCATTCCTTGTCCCTCGTTGTCGTCCTCCTCAGATGACGCCTCTAATGTGGAGAGCTTCACGAAGGCAGTACTATCGCCCGTCGTGAAGTACCCTTCTCCTTCCTCAAACATTTATTCAATACCCTTTTCGGGTGACGTGTCTAATTGGGTTTGTCTTGCTGCCTCTGACGTCTCGTCTATATCCGATGTCTTCACCCCAACTGGCAGCTTAGCTGAGTTGGCCGTGGATCTCCTCTTTACCAAATTTGGTGCGCACTTGATCCTATTTCTGCGCTTCTGATTTACATCGAATGATGTTGCCGTTGTTGTTATTGCAGTTGATGTTGTTGCTCCGCTTGTAAGTGGAACACCTTTCTATGTTCCCTCAGCTGATGCCATCGCTGGCCTCATTGCCCCTAGGACACCTTTCGACGCCAGTCGATCTCGTACTGTGGAGGTTTTAACACGTTTTCGGCTTCCCAGTTTTTCCAAATTAAATTTCGTGTGTGAGCTTAAGTTTTACATTAAGTCAGCATTCCATAAGTGGTGCAGTAGCACAGTGTTAGAGTGGCCGACCGAGAATCCGATGGTCGCCAGTTCGATTCCCAGCCGGGCATCAAAACTTTAGCTGCTTTTTTTCACAACCGTGAAGTGGAAAACTCTATTGGTTGGGAAAACGAGCAAAGAAGGAGGAGCTTAAGCACCGGGGCATCGAAAGGTGTCCTAGGGCCAATGAGGGCAGCGATGGCATCAGCTGAGGGAACATCGAAAAATGTTCCAATTACAAGCAGTGATTCTGCAGCAACAACATCAACAGCAATAACAACAACAGCAACATCATCCGATGCTAATCCAAAGCGCAGAAAGAGGATCAAGTGCGCACCAAATTTGGTAAAGAGGAGATCCACGGCCACCTCAGCAAAGCTGCCAGCTGGGGTGCATACGTCCGATATAGACGAGACGTCAGAGGCAGCAAGACAAACCCAGCTAGACACTTCACCCGAAGAGGGTATTGAATATATGTCTGAGGAAGGAGAAGGGCACTTCACGACAGGCGATAGTACTGCCTTCTGAACCTCTCCACATCAGATGCGTCATCTGAGGAGGACGAGGAACAAAGAATTGTCGTTCAAATTGAAACAATGGAGGCAGAAATCAAAAGTTTGAAAAGCCAACTTAAGGCCAAGCTAGAAGCGCGCAGAGCCAAACAACTGAAAAAAATCGAGGAACAAAAACAACAACAGCAAAACGAACAATTACAAAAACAACAGCCACAGCAGCAGCCAAAACAACAACGGCAAAAACAACAGCCACAGCAGCACCCAAAACAACAACGGCAAAAACAACAGCAACAGCAGCAGACACAAGTCGAGAAACAACCGCAAGAAAAACAGCAGCAGCAGATTCAAAAGCAGCAGTATCAACAGCAGCAGAAAAGTCAGTCTCAGCAGCAGCAGCCACAGCCGCCGATTACGAAAAAAGAAAAGGTGCCACCCATAAATACTTATAAAATGGAGTTACAGGATACCATAAATCTATGTAAGTTGACCATAGGTCAAAATTTTACTATTAAAAGATTAAATAACGACAGGCATGCTATCCAGTGCTTCACACTGGAACAGCACAAAAAAATTAAAGAGTTGCTAAAAGAAACTACCACTGAATTCTTTAGTTTCACCCCTAAAACCGAAAAATTTCAAACAGTCCTTTTGAAGGGCATAGATTCCTGCACGGAACCACAGGTGCTCTTAAATGAACTCCGCCAAAAAGCGAATGACGATCTCGACTTTATCGGGGTCAAGCCGTTCGCTACAGTTAGAGCTAGGCGGGAGAAGCGGAGTCTTTCCTTCTTCCTTGTTCAACTCTCACCCAGCAGCAAACTGGATAGTTTGAGGAGTATATCCGTCCTCAACTACCAGGTTGTAACTTGGGACAAATTAAAAAGGCGCGGCGACATGATTCAATGCATGCGCTGCCAAAGGTTCGGCCACGCCGCAGCAAACTGCGAAATGCAGTCATGCTGCGTTAAGTGGGGGGAGAACTACAATGCAGATGAATGCAAGTTAGGAAAGGAACGGGTCGAAGATAGGACCCAGCTTAAATGTGTACTCTGCCGAGGCGGAGGACACCCCGCTAATTATCGGGGATGCCCGACGTTTCAGCTTATAAAGAACAATAAAGCAGCAAAGCAAATAGTGGTAGAAAAGCGTTCAACAGTGCGCCCTCCTACAACAACGCCCGTCAACCCCCAAATTTCTTACCCCCAAATGGCTTCAGGAAGGGGAAGCACGGTACAGCCTACACCAAAGGTCGCCCAACAGGCCCCCGTGCCTAAGGCGCCGGCGGCACAGGCGGATATTATGGGCGTTCTACTGGGCATCCAGGGCCAGTTGAACGGCCTCCAAAACCAGATCAGGGAGCAGGCGACTAGGGTGGATTATCTCTACTCTGTTTTGCCGAGCTTAACGCAACTTAGAGGTTAAGGGCGCGCTGCCGGAGAGGCCCTTTAAGATCCTAGCTGTGAATGTAAATTCATTGATTAGGACCGAACGTAGAGCTAATTTATTCCAATTGCTTAAAGACATAAGTCCAGATGTGTTTATGGCTAGCGAAACTAAGCTTAACCAGAAACATAAATTGACTAACAACAATTACAATATCGTAAGGAAAGACCGACCCAACTCCACTCAAGGAGGGGGCGTCGCAATCTTTATACGTAAAGGCATTAGTCATAAGGTAATGCATCATATGCATTCATCTCCAAAAGGGGAAGCGGATGTATGTGATCGCTGCCTATGCACCGGAAACACCTCAGCCCACACAGTTTATAACAGAGCTTGAAAAGCTTTTTGAATGCTTAAGATTGAGCTCGGAAGAGAATTACTATATATTGGCGGGTGATTTAAACGCCAAGCACACAGATTGGGGAAATCAAATACAAAATCCTCGAGGTAACCATCTATTTAATTGGATGGATCGATACAACCTTGATTATCGCATCGATCTTCTAGCCACAGACAGGCCATCGTCCCCAAGAAGCGGTGCCTATCTGGATCTATTGCTTAAAGACGCAAGACTAACAATTGCTGACGCTGTGGGTCAACGGCCAAGAAATTGTTTACGAACGATCGAGTACGACAGTGACCACTGCGGACTCGACGCCGTAATACAACTTCCGAACCAGCTTATAGAGTTGGAGGAGTATGTGCCTGTGCATACTTACAATTACAGAAAGGTGCGCTGGCCACGTTTCTCCAATGCCTTATTGAGTGAATTACGTTCAAATGGTATATCCCCACCAAATGACAGGACCATAACAAATGCTGAAATCGACAGATACTTAGAACAAATTGATGAAACGATTCTACGAACAATGAACAGAACAATACCGAAATACAAATAACGTAACGCAACTGACATATACCGTAACGCGACAATTGACGCACTTCACAGACAAAAAAGTGGACTTCTAACAAGACTAAAACGCTTGTACAGACGGTTTATTGATACACGAGATCTGGAGATTAGGACCCTGAAGTCGTCCATCAAAAACATCAACCAATTGATCAAAGAAAATTATAGGTTGGCTATTAATTTGTTCTGGGACAATAAAATTCGTGCCGTTAGCTCTAGCGACCCAAGTATGTTCCCAAAAATTAATAAGATTTTTAGAAGAAAGGATCAAAACGATCTTCCGTGTCTAAAGCTCCAGAGGACGACAGAGAACAGAGACGTACTTCTGACAGCAGGCATAGACCCAGAGGATGCCGTATTGGACGATGACCTCTATATAGTCGAAGATCCGCAGGAGAGAGTGGAGGCTGTGGGGGCTGCTTTCCAGCAAGTGTACAAGGTGAATGCTAGCATTCGCCCGAATCACGACCTGGAGAACAGAGCTCTGCTTCATCACTTATGGCTCCGAAACGATATAAGCGAATGGCGATCTGAGAACCTTGGTTTTACCGGGTTTAATGATGAAGATTTGGCAAACGCCATAATCGCCAACCGAAATGGGCTCAGACCCCTGTTAATTTCGAAGAATGAGCTCCAGCTCATCTTCGATTCCTTAAAGAAAAAGAAGTCTGCAGAGGTCGATAGTATATCCAACGTTGTACTACGACATTTACCTCAAGAAGCAGTTGACATTTATACTACACTGTTTAACAACGCGCTGAATAATGGATATTATCCAGTGCGGTGGAAGACAGCTGTGGTGAACCCTCTCCCAAAAAAGGGAAAGGACAACTCCAATCTGGCGAATCTCCGGTCGATAAGTCTTCTTCCGAGTATCAGCAAAGTATTTGAAAAGGTTATTAATAGAGCCCTGTTCAAGTGGGCGGAGGACAAAAATATTATCGCGGATAATCAGTTCGGTTTTAAGGCGGGACATGACACAATTCATGCCGCGTCTAAACTAGTTTCTGATATCCAATGGAACAAAACTAAAAAGCAGTGTACGGGTGCCTGTCTGGTTGATTTGGAGAAGGCCTTCGACACTGTATGGTTAGAAGGTCTCTATCTAAAGCTAACCAGACTGGGTATAAGGAAACCTCTATTGTATATGCTTTATGACATGCTAAATGGTAGAAAGTTTGTTGTCAAGAGTGGCAATGTAACTTCTACCGCAATTTTTAATATTAATAATGGTCTTCAGCAGGGAGCGGTTAACTCGCCGATTCTATTCAGCATTTACGACAGCGATCTGATAGGTAGTCTAACTCAGGCAATCGCGTACGCCGACGGTCTAATTGCGTACAGAACAGCTAATACAGTTGAGGTCATCAAAAGTCTCTTGCAGAGTGACTTCGACAAGATTCAGCGATATTGTGATGACTGGAAGTTGAAAATCAACTTCCAGAAATCAGAAACTATTTTGTTTAGGACTCCGTTGTCTAGCGCCTCAAGGGATACGAGAAAGAACTGGCGCAAGCTGGTGATCGTAGGGCCACATGGACATCCACTGGCGAGTAAAAGTGTAGTAAAGTACCTTGGCATCTGGTTGGATCAGTACCTGTATTTCGACAGACATATAAGTGCTGCTTTGGCCAGGGCTAGGGGAGCCTTTGCCTTGACAAAACGACTGTTTTATAGCAGCCGTCTTAACAGCGGGGTGTAAGGTGATTTGATACATGGCCCTCATCAGGCCGATGATTGCCTACGGATGCCCGGTGTGGTTCAACGTTGCCCCATCTCAAATGGAAAAGATTCGGGTGTTTGAGAGGCAATGTCTTAGACGTTGCCTTGGATTACACAGAACATCAGAGTCGGAGTACACAAGATATTATTCCAACCAGGTTCTATACAACGGAGCCAACATAAACAGAATAGATAATTTTTTGTTTAAGCTGATTCGGGGTCACGTTGCAAGAGCGATGGCCTCAACTAACAGATTAATTTTTGGGGCTTATTACCCCAATAACGAATATTTTGAGAGTGCGCGGTTAAGTGGTTACATCCCTCCCGAGGCATTCCTCTATTTAGACAGTCGAGGGCTGATACAGGATAGAATGGCGGTTCCGCTTATCTACCACGTCAGCCGTAAAACTGTAGATAGGCGACTCCTTTATGGTCGAGACGTCATCGCTCAAGGTGGAGAAGAGCGCCTTCGGTTCAGTAGGACTGTGTCCGATCGGGACCGAAGGGATAGGGCGAAACAAGAGAACAAGTTCTGGTGGCTCTCTGAACAGCAGTTTGATATCTAAAGTCGATTAAGAATGTATGTCTTGGCCGACTTACATAGATTTAGGGAAATTAGGTATAAGGCCAAAAAAAAAAAAAAATATATATATATATATATGTATGCGGAGGCATAGGTGCATGCATCTGCGCGGCTGTATATGTATGTGCGTGCGTATATGTATGAACGTATATACATGTATATGTAGGTTGTTGTGTGTCTGCATACGCATACAAAATATAAACCAAAAAATTTAAAACGAAAAATGCTGCTGTGGCTGTTCTAGTTTTTAAGTGGTTTTGGGTATTTTTAGGTATTTTAAGTAGCTTAAGTTATTTTTAGTTAGTATAAGTTGTATCTAGCTTTAATTATTTTTAGTCTAGCTTTAGGTAGTTCTAGGTAAAAATTTAAAATGATCTGATACTAAGTTTTTGTACTAAAATTTTCTTGGTTAGATAAAAATAAAATAATTAGATTTAATTAAAATAGTTTTTAGATCGAAAGACATTAGTATTAAGAGATATAGTTTAGTTTAGAGCGCCCGGAAAATGCCAGTAAATTAGTTGTAAATTATTGATAATTAGGCTAGTTTTAAACATTTTTGTCTAGCTTTAAGATAGTTATAAGTGAAGATTAAATAAAAATGAATTTATAAAAAAAAAAAAAAACACCTTTCGACGCCCCGGTGCTTAAACTCCTCCTCCTTTGCTCGTTTTCCCAACCAATAAAGTTTTCCACTTCACCATTGTGAAAAAAATCTGGCAAAGTTCTGATGCCCGTCTGGGAATCGAACTGGCGACCCTTGGATTCGCGGTCGGCCACTCTACCACTGTGCTACGCGCACCACTTGAGAATTGTTGATTTAACGTTAAGCTTAACTCACACACGATGAGTGTGTTTCTTAATTCATTCTGGTATGTACAGAATATTCTTAATACCAGTTTCGTGTTTCTTTATTCCATGGAATATTCCCGATAAACTATTTTGTTGTTTCTTTATTCATTCCAGAACGTTTGAAATGCATTCTTTTTATTCCATGCTAAACACGGAATGAAAAGAATATTCTCGGAATAACCATCTCATATGAAAGCAAAACAAATGACAGCAACCAAAGAGGAAAACCAGGTAAGTAAACAAAATGTATGACCAATTTGTCAGATTCCTGTCATTTGGTGGGGATATACCATTTGACCGTAATTCACTTAATAAGGCGTTGGAGAAGCGTGGGCAGCGCACCTTGCTGTAGTCAGAAGTATGCACAAGCACATACTCCTCCAACTGCATAAGCTCGTTTGGAAGTTGTATTACGGCGGCGAGTCCTCCGTGGTCACCGTCGTACTCGATCGTTCGTAAACAATTTCTTGGTCGTTGACCCACAGTGTCAGTAATTGCTAGTCTTACGTCTTTCAGCAATAGATCCAGATAGGCACCGGTTCTTGGAAACGATGGCCTCTCTGTGGCTAGAAGATCTAGGCGATACTCAAGGTTGTATCGACCCATCCAATTATACAAATAGTTTCCTCGAGGATTTTGTATTTGATTTCCCCAATCTATGTGTTTGGCCTTTAAATCACTACTTAATATGTAAAAGTTTTCTTCCGAGCTCAATCTTAAGCATTCAAAAAGCATTTCAAGCTCTGTTACAAACTGGGTGGGCTGAGGTGTTTCCGGTGCATAGGCAGCGATCACATACTTTCGCTTCCCGTGTTGGAGAATGCATGTGATGCATGCCTCTAACGTCCGAAATTTTCGCACATCGCTATTATATATTACCTTATGAATAATGCCTTTACGTTTAAAGATTGCGGCGCCTCCTCCTTGAGTGGAGTTGGGTCGGTCTCTTCTTACGATATTGTAATTGATGTTAGTCAATTTTTGTTTCTGGTTAAGCTTAGTTTCGCTAGCCATAAACACATCTGGACTTATATCTTTAAGCAATTGGAATAAATTCGCTCTACGTTCGGTCCTCATCAGTGAATTTACATTAACAGCTAGGATATTAAAGGGCCTCCCCGGCAGCGCGGCCTTAACCTCTAAGTTGCGTTAAGCTCAGCAAAACAGAGTAGAGATTATCCAGTCTAGTCCTCTGCTCCCTCATCTGGTTTCGGAGGCCAATCAACTGGACCTGGATGGCCAGCAGAATGCCCATCATATCCGCTTGTGCCGCCAGCGCCTTAGGCACGGGGGCCTGTTCTGCGAACTTTTGTGTAGACTGTACCGTGCTTCCCCTTGCTGACGCCATTTGGGCGTAAGAAATTTGGGGGTTGACAGGCGTTGTTTTAGGAGGGCGCATTGTTGGACGCTTTTCTACCACTGTTTGCTTTGCTGCTTTATTGTTCTGTATAAGCTGAAACGTCGAGCATCCCCGATAATTAGGGGAGTGTCCGTCGCCTCGGCAGAGTACACATTTAAGCTGGGTCCTATCTTCGACCCGTTCCATCCCTAGCTTGCATTTATCTGCATTTTGGTTCTCTCCACACTTAACGCAGCGTGACTGCATTTCGCAGTTAGCTGCGGGGAACCTTTGGCAGCGCATGCATTGAAGAAGGGAAGAAGGGAAGATTCCCCTTCTCCCGCCTAGCTCTAACTGTAGCGAACGGCTTGACCCCGAGATCGTCATTCAAACATTGCTTATATTTTTATTATTGAAGTAAATATATAAATAACAATTAAGTGTGACTTTTCATGAATTAATAAATTAATAATAATTTATTTTTAATAGAGATAAAAAAAAATATTCTAGATAAACATTTTGTCTTTTTCATCCATTCTATTCCTCATCCGGAATAAATAAAGAAACACACTCGATATTTAGTTTGCAAAAACTGGGAAGCCGAAAACGTGTTAACACCTCCTTAGTACGAGATCGACTCGACTCAATGGAGAAATATCTGCTGCAGTCAATGAGACCGATGACAACTGACAACTGTTGCAGATGATTCTGCCTCACAAACTGCTACATAATCTTCAACAAAAGACACCACCTCGTCCAATATTAAAATAAAAAAGCATCATAATAATTAACATTGATTGTGTTTGTGGCAAAAATGTGATGTTATTCTATTTTTCATAATGGTCTATATTTCTCTGTGAGCAGCAAAATTATTTGTAATGAATACTAGTAATAATTTTAATTATTTTGTGTTGTCATTAATGCAATATTGACATGTATATGATTCTTTCTTTATTTTCAGGAATATTTGTTCAACTTCACCTTTAAAAAAACGGTCTAACTTTAAAGAGACGAAAGATCTACTTTTAGATAACAATTTTCGAAATAATTGTTTGATTATAAAATAATTTTAAGGATTTAGAAGCTTAGATAATAGTTACAGTCATCGAATCAAGCAAGTAGTATAGAAATGAGAGCTTTGCGTAGGTTCGGATTTCAAGATTTTCCTTGATATAAGTAGTAATTTCTTGGAATTGCTAATTTAGACAAGATGTCATTTCCAAAGTATTTGCTTGATCTCGATGATTTAAACTGTTGTGAGTTTTAATTTATGTCAGCTTTTAAATTCTTGCAACCGTTTTAAATTCGATCAAATATTAAAAAAAATTGCATCTGAAAGTAATTTTTCATTTTTTTAAAAACACCAAAAAACTACCTTCAGATAGCAATTTTTCGAAATAATTGTTTGATTATAAAATAATTTTAAGGATTTAGAAGCTGAGGTTAATCAACACTCAGAGGAGTTACAATCATCGAAATCAAGCAAGTAGTTTGGAAATGAGAGCTCTGGGTATGTTCTGAATGCAAGATTTTCCTTGATATTAGTAAACATTTCTTGGAATTTCTACCTTTCAAGCAAAAACACGGACCAAATTTCTCGGTTCACTTGGGAATCACTTTGGAATCCCAAAAAAATGACCGGATCACACATATTAACAAATTTTCTGTGTACCCATTTAAAAAGAAGAACGAGAGTCGATATTATTTTTGTATGGGCCGGAAAATAGAGAGAGTGGTCGATATTCGAGCGGGGAGTAATTTTTATGGACTAGAAATGAAGACAAATGGAGAGAAACAGTAATTGTTTTTTTTTTTCAATTTTGCAGAATATGCAACTATAAAGGAAATTTGAATCTTCCAGGAAACCTTAAAATACATTACAAGTGCAAAAATTATAATAATATATAATATATATATAATATATATAATTATATAATACTTTAAAATAAAAAAAACGGGATTATTGCAACAAAATGGGATTATTGTAACAAAGAAGTGTTTAACATATGTAAAAGAGCATATTTCTTATTAGATTAGTTCATTTTTGTTGGATTCCATTTTGGATTCGTTTTCGCTGAGTATGGTGAATTAGAAAACTCTATCTCTCTCAATACATTCCCATATGGCGTTTTCCTTTTTTATCTCCAAGCAGATCTCTGAGCAGAGACTGAGTAAACCAATTTAGATCTGAGTATAGCATGGTCAGATATCTCAGATTTAATTTGAAATAAACTTAAGCGCAGAACTGTCATATATTATTATAATTGTTTTTATTAAAACGTATTTACCAGCAAATCCAAAGCTTTCGTTTTCCAAATTCATTTTTGTTTTTAATTGGTTTTACTTTAGTGATTATTATTAAAATTATGAGTAAAGTTAGCCGCACCCAGCACTTTGCTCCGGTTGATCGGTCATTTTATTCTGAGCTAATGGTTCATACTCCGATTTAGCTGTGGTTTAAAAAAGAAACACGAGTTGAGAGATTAAATGTGTCTTAGCTAAGAATAAACACAGATCTTATCTTGACAGCTGAGTTCTTTACTCGAAGCTAAAAAAGAAAAACGCCAATAATGGCTCCGGGGTGATTCTAATTTCCAGACTAATTTGATTCGATTTGGAATCGTTTCCCATCCGATACAAAAATCTGAGTATGAGGTTCATATTTATAAAATAACTAATGTTATTTTTCACAATTCTAATATTTTGTATCAGCTTTCGCATTCTTGATAAAGAAAACAAATTGATAACAGGTCTATCCTCTCTTTAGTCTAATAGGCTTTGCAAATCCTGAATAATGTATAGGCAAACACGCCTATAGAATTTGTTTGACGTATCCACCATACAAAGATTTGTGATTTTATTATAGATCTTCAGACCAGTATAAATAACAAATTTATGTAAATTAGTTTTATTTCTCAATTTTTTTTTAAATTAAAAAAAATTTCAACTTTCAAACGAACAAAGTACAAAAAAAGAACACCCAATTTTGGTTGAATTGCTTGGAGCACACCTGCACTTATGCGCACCTTACCAAACACGATCAATCACACTATTATCTTGAGGCTTAGACATCGACGTAACCATCTGTTTTTGATATTGTCGTATTTGTCCCGGTCGCCTAAACGGACCCAGATATTCGAACATACTCTGCAGATGTTGCGATAACATTTTGCTCAAATCATATATAGGCGCAGTCTGTCTTTGACATTCCGCTTGTGTTCTCTTGGCAATTCGACAGTCTTATACAGTTCCAGTTCTTGGAAGCCTGGCCAAACACCAGGAGTGAATGAGCAAAGTTGTGATATCTAGATGAGTTGTTGTTGCCCGGTGTTTCCGTGTATTATCGGCGAACGTGTCCACGTCTTCGCCATGATGCAACCAGCTGCCCACACATCAACTGGTGTGCCATAGTTTCGGTCGCCCAAAAGAAGTTCTGGAGGTCTATACCAAAGTGTTACTACACGGTTTGTGAATCGGTTTTTCTGTTCATTATTTGGAATGCTAAATGCACGCACCTAACCGAAATCGGATAGTTTCAGAATGCCATATCTGGTTATGAGTACATAAGCAGCTTTCATATCACGATGTAATATCTAAAATTATTGGAAACAAATTATGGTTACTCTAAGAGTTGAATAATTGCAAAGGATTTTTTTCAAAACTCACCTTGTTCCTGTGAATGTAATACAATCGATTTAGAAGCTGTTGCATTAAATTTCTTGATCTTGCTTCGGGTTCCCAACATCGCCTAACTACACAGTTTTGTAAGAGTTATGTTAGAGGATCGAGTTTCGGATTAAGTTGGAAGACTTTTGGCGGAATTATTTTCTAGAAAACACAATATATAAAATCAATATAAAATGCAACAACTTTAAATGAACTTACTTGAATTTCTTTAGTTTCACATTTGGTTTTTGTTCACTAAAGTGTCTTGGTTGGTCCGAACCTGCAAATGATAGAGCTGATGGAAGCAAATCTAAAGCTTTTCACAGCTAACGCACTATTAATTCGTTTAGCTAAAATAGAGAATACTTCTTTAAAGAATAAATAAAACCTGAAAATGGAAAGAAATGGATTTTATTTTTTAGAACTGTCAGATTGATTTTGATAAATCAACAGAAAAAAATCAGCTGTCATATTTGAGCAAAAGTATTTCTTAATCCTCCAGGGGGTCAATTCCCGATCTGTGAAGATGTGAAGTGATAAATTTTATCACGCTTTAACGTCTAATTCGATTCTCGATTCGTGAAAAAGTGAAGTTAAACGCCAAACATTTTTCATATGATAATTTTTTTATCACAGTCAATTGTTTTGTGAAGAAAATGTTTCTAATCGAATATTAAGAAGAAAAACAGGATTTGGCACATGACAACTAAGCAACAATTATATTTATACACAAATTTATTTTGGTAGTAAGTTATATTTGTGTTAATTCGAGTAAATAAAGAAAGTGTTAAATCATTTTGTCAAATTGTTAAACAGATTCACAACAGCCGACGCGACGGTGCTCATTCCCGCGACAGATCGTTGAAAACTACCCATTGCAAAAAAATGCAGAGCACTTTACCATATTTAAATGGCTTTGGAGCGCACTTATAAGTTTAGTGTTTTTCAATAATGCTCTCAATTCACGTATTAAATCCATGCATAAATGTTTTGGGAATCTATAAAGTTCAATAAAGTGCTCCTAGTTGTAACTTCGAATAGATTCTGCCCATCTCGAAGGGAAAGCCTCAATATCCTAACATGAAAAAATAATAAATCTTACTCAAAACAGAGATACTATTGAATATAATATAAAACCCACAATTGTTCAGTACGCCGCCTTTAATTAATTTATTAAACGAATTATTATTCCGGACATTATTCTTAAGCAAATTTAGAAACTGAAATGAAATATTTACCTTTCCCAACAAAAAATCTAATCAGAAATGACAGAATTTATCATTTAGTACTTTTTAGTACAAACTTTATCACAATGAGTTCTAGAATCGCATTAGGCGTGTGCGTGAAGTTGGAAAATGATAAACCTCTATGAAAACTGAAATGATATTTTTTTTATCACTTCATAATTTCACAGATCGGGAATTGACCCCCAGGCACATGTATTCACGGATAGTAAAATAAGAGTAATTTAAGAGAGTTTTCTCTTACTTACCTCAAAAAAAATTTGATGGTTTGACACATAAACTAATAATGTAAAGACCGGAAACCTCTGCTTTCATTTGACATTTGCCTACAAGCTGAAACACGCACACAAGTAACTTTTATGTTCCTCTTCCTATAGACACATTGATAGAAACGCACACAAGAATCTTTTCTGTTCCTCTTCCTATAGACACATAGACAACACAGCCCAAGTAATTTGTTTTTGTTTTACTTTTCGATTTCCCATCTATTCATGGATAGAGTGTCAAAGCTACAAATACAACAATGTAAACAAATGGGTTTTGGGGGGTGAAACGTACGAAGGTTTCCAATCTTTATTATGGCTTATTTGTGGTTTGACAAGGGGGGTACGAGTCGCGTCACTATGTAATTATTTTCTCTATGATCTTGACCGAGAAGAATTCGGCTTCAGTTTAAGGTCCCACATTTTAGTACACGACGACGGTGTCATTTTGGTGGCAGCAAATGCAATCTATTACGATACCCCCGGATTGGAAGAGCCATTGACCGGTTTGCAGACATTGGTTTTGCTTATACCAGCAAATATTCTGAAATATCTTTTTAGGTACTAGGTACACCAGAAGAGGTTAACACTGAGTTTTTAAAAAGCCAACTTTTTATTATTTTTTTTTCATATTCAAAACCATTTTCATCAGTTTTTATTGCAATTCAAAACCATTTTCATAAGTTTTTATTGCAATTTTATCATGAGGGTGATTGGAAAGCCCTAATCGACTTATATAAACTGTGCGAAGTCAAATAAAGGGCATTTTGCCAATTGGGATTGTACCACAAAATGTTGTGTACTTTAAATTGCAATGTGAATGTGAGTAAAGTTGCTCGTTCATATGGGTTAAGTTAGTGATGATTTTCCTTTGAGTTTTTTTCAATTCATGATTTAAAATATTTGTTTATTTTATCATATGTATGTATGTAAATCGATTACATAGGTATATAACTATAAGAATAAATGGAATTGAAATGAATAAGAGCAATTCCTACAAAAATAGGTAGGTATGCGTAATAATTAAAACTAGTTGTTTATTCAATGAATTGTCTGCATCCATGAACTTTATAGGCCAAACGCAAGATTTGCAAAGCAAACAAGTCAGTATTTCGTCATTTTCAATTTTACCAACAACATCAAACAAAAATTCTATGAAGCGGGGTATTTATGCCACAATTCATAATACCCGAACACCCGAAATATGTAAACTTTGACTTTAACTATATTCCTTGGATTGAGAAACAACCTTGTGTTTGAATAAATATGATAAATAGCGATAATCTAATACTAATATATATTTCTTTATGTACATGCAGTAAATAATTAAGTATACATAAATCATATCTATTATACAAACGATAAGATTATTCTTTTTGTGAAAAAGAATAAAATACATGATACATCACATATATCTAAGCTTAATTGCATGTTAGATATAAAATCAATGTAAATCAATATGTTTTTCTGTTTTTCCGGATCTTAACAACGTAGGTATATTTATACGAATAAAATAGAACCGCATTACCACTTCAGATTATCTAACTTTGAACACAATTAGCGGTTGATGCACACATTAATTTATAGCTAACGGGTTTTGTTTGCAAATTCTAAACGCAAATCCTGCGCAAAATATGCTAAGCAAACTGTCACTAAGCGCAAACATAGAAATCCCCTACAATGCAGATTGTCCCAAAACGCAATACTCAGCCCTATCACGAGTTCCGTCGTAATCGAAAAATTTTACGGATCCAGAAAAAAGGTAGCGCAGAATCCGGTCGTAATGGCAATTTGTATGAGAATTTCCACTACGATGTATTCTGTGAAGAGATTTTTTCGGGATTCGCAATAGCTTTCCGATTACGATGGAATTCGCGATAAGACTGAATATTTGTTTTTTGGGACAAAAGCACATACAGTTCCAATAAATAAAGAAAATTATCGATTTTTTGTTCATAATTTTTTTATTTTTATTTTACAATTTTAAGCCACCACTTATGAAAAGCCATCAAATACAAAGTAAATGGTTGTTTTATTAATACAAATATATTAAGTTCAAAAATGAAAGTTACATACAGCCGTATTCTGATATTAATCGGGGGAATTTTAACAATTCTACTGTTTTAGATATTTCATGTCGTCTTAGCCTTGTGGCACATTGAAAGCTCTGTCACATTCTTCTACAAGCACTTGAATAGTTTATCCATGGGCTCAGATTTCACTTTTATTTCTGGACTTAAATTTATATTGGATATTTGTTGGCTTAGATTTGGATCCGTTGGATATGAATTTTGTATATGGCTTTTTGAATTATCAAAATACAAACCTGTTCTTTCTTAACTTTCGCTTTTGTTATTCGTTTTAGTTTCGTCTATTAGAAGTTCTATTTGTCCGTCATATGGCTGAGGTTGGTCACCTGTTGTCTTATTCTTTTCCCAATCATTGAGGACGTCAACGGTTCTGCTTTCTTCAATATCTGCTTCGTGTAACTTACTTGAAATCATTCAAACACTTTATCCACAAGTTGTCTGCTCGTCGGAATCCTTGACTGAACAACATAACTTCTGCTATAAGCTGACGATCTGGCGTGGTCAAAGCGAGAGATCGGAAGAGTTTCTTCAAATTATCTGACAAATTGAAACGTTCAGCGTAGTCGGGATTCATGGTTCTGCAGATGGCCATATCGGATGAGACACGAACTTGCTTGCCAACCAGCTCAACTAATATACTCTCTTTATTGCTATCCATTACGTATTTTAGTGGCTCTTGAATTGTCTGAATTTGTTGAGAACATGCCGATAACATACGCTTCTACAAGCAATTGAACTCATCGAAGCAACTCCATGCACCTACTTGGCACAAACCAACAAAAATTCTTCCCATAGCTTGGAAATCCGAGGTTTCATCATAATTAAACACCAAAACGAAGCGACAAAGTTAGTTTTCAAGGGCTTTTACTGATTCTCTCTTGCCTGTACCAGCTGGACCGAATAGAGATCCTCCCAATCGAGATTCCAGAGTCATGGTCAAGTAGCATTGATCGGTCAAGTGTATCTGTACTAAATGATCTTGGACACCTAGATACTCGAAGCCGTAGTAGAAGCGAGCATTTGCCATGTGGATCGTAAGTTGTTTTAAGACCTGAAAATGGAATTCATAAGGCATATTTACTTCGCTTTATCAATCTAAACTCAGTTTGTCAGGGATCGAAGTAGAAACGCATCTCACAAAGCCAATGGAACGGCTAGCGATTGTTAACAACGAGACGAGTTACTGCTCTCTTGTGGACAAACTCTTTGATCTTAAAAAAGCAGTTTTAAATTAAGACCCATTGAGTTGAAATTAAGAGTCGAAACCTTACCAAATGTTCTAATTTCCTGCGTCCAAAATGCGGCTGTTCCTGCAATACGGAATCTGCCAACAAATTCAAGGTAGATTCTACAGCGGTCAATACCTTATTCAACAGGCTTTCCACTATTGTTTTCCATGGCCTGCTGAAGAGCACTTTCGACATCTACTGACCACAAAATCTGAGCAGCCAAAACAACAATCTGTGCTTGGTATTTATCATACCATTCCATATATTTTTGTGAATCGATCTGTCCACCACGGAACTGCTTAATATCTTGAACGGCTTGAGCCAAGAATGAAGCCAATGTAAAAAGCATCTGCTTTTCAATAAAACTTAGCCATTCATTGATTTTTGGATGCTCCACAGTCGACACGGGTTTGATGAATTTAACTTCTTCGCCTTCTCGCGAGGCAATACCCAAAATAATACCATTATTATTTAGCAAAATTGCTGCGACACCAGCAAACATTTTCTTGAATTGCTCCTGCAGACGAGCGATGTTCTTGCTGTTTCCGATAATTTCCAACAAATCTTCACCACCAATAAAGTAAAACCGATGAAATGAGGTACGTTCTCTTTCCAAACATTCTCCAAGAGCCTTTTGAATCTTTCTCAGCAAATCAGTTAGACGTTCCGAAGATCTTTGTACAGCTAGAAAGTTCAAAACATCCATTACTTTTGGTGACTTTGTAACCATCCTTATAAGACCAAGGAATTCAGAACTAATGGTTTGGTAAGTTGCTTCCAGTGACGTTCCTTAAGTGCATCGGACTTCAGATCTCCGATCAACATGTTAACCTTGATATGACTGGATAAGTTTATTAACATATTCATAGCTTTCGTACATGCGGTGTCGAGCAGGCAATTCCTTCAACTGATTCATCATAGCTTCAAGCTGTTGACGTAATTTTCTCGGTTGAACCGATAACCAAGGTTTTTTTTGGTTTCGTCGATTTGGGTCCAAACCTTTGACAATCCACTCCAAGTCTTGCAGCTCTTCAAGGGCAACATTCATGCGTTCGCTACTGTTGTTTGGAATATCAGATTCTTGAAGTTCCAAGGCTTCCTTTGCCTTAGCGACATTATCATGCTCCTCCTTAAAACGAGAATACTTGCTCTCGAACATTTGCAATTGCTGTAGGGCATCATCTGGACGAGTCTTGCCACCTTTTGGCTTATTCTTTTCCCAATCGTTGAGGAAGTCAACGGTTTTGTTTCGACCTTGAAGACTTGCAGCTTGATTCTGAATAGCTGTATCTTTGCGCTTGATGATCTCATTAAATGCCGACCATTCACCCTCGATATTGTCCACATGCAACCAATTGCTTGGGAATTGGAAACGTTGACGTTCCAGAATACGTTGAGCCGCACGGAATACTTATTCTTGTTTATACCATACAGCATGTCCTTCTTGAGAGACTGCACGTATGTAATGAAACCCGTGGCATCGGACATACTTGCCGCTTCTAAAATAAAAATGGATTTTTTAAAATTTAAAAAATACGGCTCAAATATCGCAATCTTTATATCAATACTCTGCATCTCTAAATCACTTCGAGACTTGGAATCTTTTCCATGGAAAGTTGTTCCAAATCACGCGGAAGCGAGCTTCTTCAATCGATGGATACAAGTACAAATTTGTTGGTTGGTTATGCGAATTTCGTGAGTTGCATTTTGAATCTAAGAAAAACCAATAATGATTGCGGAAAATTCATCCTTACCTGTGGTTCACCACTAAGCTTGTGAGTTGGTTGAACTTTTTATTTTCGGCCAAGGCTTCAGCCCAACCATTGATTCCTGATTGCCAACTTATAGCCAACGTTTTCTCAACCTCTTCGTCCAACCGAGTTACCCAGACGTTTAAATTGGAGTATTGTCTCAGTGAAAGATCATCAACTGCATGCTGAATTTTTTCCAAAATGTTGCAGCACTATAAGTGCATTTTTCCAAGGATCGTACATCAACATCGAGCTGTTCTTCGACCAGAAGCAAGTCTTCCTCCTATTCAAGAATTGCATTAAATGTTTTGAGAAATCAAAAAATCCTAAAATTGCACTTTCTCTTGGAATTGAGTGACACAGTCAGACAGTCCCTGAACATATGGATCTAATTTGTAGCTCTCCCAAACCAAGCCAATGCCCTCAGAGATCAAAACTAGGATATCTTTACGTAGTCCAGCACTAAGTGGAACAATACTTGCATGATCCTCAATCTAAACAAATGTTGTTTTTTTTAAATAAAAAAAACAAAACTGTTCTTAAGGCAAACTTATTGAAGATTCACAGCCATTCGTTGTATATTTTACATTTTGCAGATAAATGGTGTAGTTAAATATTAAACGGGAAATGATAGCTTGCATGGATTTTTTTTTGTTTTTAGTACTACAATCAGCAGTTGACTACTTAAGAAAATTAATAAAATAGAAGCGGCCCATTTTTCGTCTTGAGAACTTCCAACAACGCCAGCGATGGTTGACAAATTCATCGTATTAAAACAAAAACATTTTGTTTAATAAAGTAAATAAGACTTTTATAAAATTTATGTAGATTTCTTTTCAATAAAAACATCGATCTGCCGTCGATCCGCTGTCAATTTTTTCTGAAAATCATGTCGATTTCGTTTCAACAAAAACATCGACTTGCCGTCGATCCGCCGTCAATTTTTTTCTGAAAATCAAATTCGTTTCAAATTAAAACCAATATTTTTCTGGAAAAACAGATCCGTATTGAATCTCTTTTTGGAGACGGATTCAAAACGGATTTGTGCACAGATTCTTACACACCCTACAATATTTGTGTTGAAGTTTCTCAATTGTTGTGTTGTGAATTAATTTTTATTTTGTGGCAGTGTACAGAAAAAGTAAATTAATACATTATAAAATTAAAAAAATTGTTAAAAACTTCTTGGAAACAAATTATTAAAAAAGTGCAAGTGGGTTTAGGAACTCCCCCGCGTCGGAATCGGGAAATTAAAACGAAATAATGACGTTTTAACGAATTGAAGATTTTTTTTTTAGAGCTGCCAAGCAACACACACAGTCCCAAAAAGAGATTCGGTCCGTAATCGTTCGTTTCAAAGCCAAAAAGTATTGGTTTTAGTAGCGAATCCTAATTATTGAAACGAAATCGACATCAGATTCGTTTCAAATTAAAACCAATTTTTTTCTGGAAAAAAAGATCCGCATTGAATCTATTTTTGGAGACGTATTCAAAGGGATTTGAACAGATTCTTACACACCCTACAATATTTGTTTTGAAGTTTCTCAATTGTTGTGTTGTAAATTAATTTTTATTTTGTGGCAGTGTACAGAAAAAGTAAATTAATATTATTAAAAAAAAAAGTTAAAAACTTCTTGCAAACAAATATTAAAAAAGTGCAAGTGGGTTTAGGAACTCCCCCGCGTCGGAATCAGAAAATAAAAGCGAAATAATGATGTATTAACGAATTGAAAATTTGTTTTTTTAGAGCTGCCAAGTAATACACACAGCCACAAAAAGAGATGCGGTACGTTATCGCTCGTTTCAAAGCAAAAAAGTATTGGTCTTAGTAGCGAATCCTATTTATTGAAACGAAATCGACATTAACATAAATACTGATTTAATTTCAATGAATTTAAGTGAGAACTGTAAGCCTTGACAAATTAACAGAAAAAAAACAATTGTCATATTTGAACAAAAATGTTCTTAATCCACCACTCACATGTTCGTGGATAGGGAAAAATGAGTAAATTAAGAGAGTAAAAAAAAAATGCAGGGAAATTAAGCAAGGGGGTGACGAGTCGCGCCTCTTTGTAGTATAGTTTCTCTATGTATTCATCTTATGCATGTTTTTAATCAAGTTTGCGCCACTTCTATTTTTTCGTTTGTTTATTGTAATTTTTGACAACTCATGTGACGTCAATTGTGAAATAAAAATGAAAACGAGATCAAAGCGAAAAGAGTTTGAAATTGAAAATTTTGGATTTTGTTTTTGAAATTGTATATTTTGTATTATGTGAAATATCAAAACAATGTTGTGTGATATTTGTAGTGTAATAATATGAACAATAAAAACAATAAATTAAGAAGAGAATATGTGTCATACCACAGTTTCCTTAAGGATCCTGTACTGTTGGAAATTTGGATTGGGAAACGCTGATTTATCCGGCCGGTCAACTAGGGTTTTGGCCAGGGATAATGAAAAAAATAGTAGAAACCCTGTTAGACGCAAGCCGATTTGGAGTCAAGTATGTGTTGTCGTACAGATAGAATCAGGACGTATTAGAAAACACATTTGTTGTATTACGTGACAAGGGAGGCTTCCATGATCATCTTGACAATAGAGAAACTAACAATGAGAGGATTTCCTCCATTTCGACAAGCATGTGTTAGTTGCCCGTGCATTTTAAATGGGGCAGACACCATCACAGACCTATCGAAACGGAGGAGTGCGCATTTGCGTTAAATTAAAAAATTGAAAAATGAATTGCTTTTTAGTTAAATTGTATTTTTAAAGCCCTTTATCAAACAATAAACATATTAATAAGAGTTTTTTGTTCATTCTAGCTTACAAATTCAGTAACATTTTTTAATTTTATGTTCAAAATGAAGAAAATCTAATCAAAAACTTGGAGCTAACCCTAGCATCACAAATAAGCCATAATAAAGATTGGAAACCTTCGTACGTTTCACCCCCCAAAACCCATTTGTTTACATTGTTGTATTTGTAGCTTTGAAACTCTATCCATGAATAGATGGGAAATCAAAAAGCAAAACAAAAACAAATTACTAGGGCTGTGTTGTCTATGTGTCTATAGGAAGAGGAACAGAAAAGATTCTTGTGTGCGTTTCTATCAATGTGTCTATTGGAAGAGGAACAGAAAAGTTACTTGTGTGCGTGTTTCAGCTTGTAGGCAAATGTCAAATGAAAGCAGAGGTTTCCGGTCTTTACGTTATTAGTTTATGCCTAGCATATTAATGTGTACGTGCCTAAATTCCACCACAAGAAAAGCCCAGTTTACTCAATTCGAGGTGGGTATTTTGACAGATGACAAAACAATAAAAAATTATTTATTTCAACATTTCTTCAAAACAAATATCAGAATTAGAAGTGAGTAAGTATTACTTTGTTTATTACATAATATATTCTGTAATTTAATTGTTATACTTTAGTTGTTACCATAAAGATTTTATTATTATATTATTTTTTACTATTATATTGCAGCCAACGTCACTGCAGGCGGTATAATAGGACAGAAACAGCTTAGGAATTCTGTGCTAGGAGGCAGCCGCAAGTCAATGTCAATGTATAATTCTACCAATAATGATACAAATCCCGAAAGCCGATGCCTCAAAACACCTGGATATAATCGGGGTGATGTCATAAATTCACCCGTGGACTCGACATCTATACCTGGGAGTTCTATAACCGCCACACAACCAACAAATCTAAATCATTGCGAGTCAGTGAGTGCCTCATCTCTTGCAAGCGGAGCTGTCCCTTTAATTGCCGGGACTGTTTTGGTGGGCAACAACAGAACCAACCACATCAACCTGAACAACAAAAACAGCAACAACAAATTTTTTTCGATTGTGTCTTCAATGCAAGCCAGGAAATGATAATGAATGAATGATTATAAGTGAGCGACTATCGGTTTTTATTCGATCTGTTATTCGTCATTCTGATCTCATAACAGAGGTTTGATAGGTAAAATAAATAAACCTGCTTTATTAAAACTCCATAACTTAATTTGTAGGAAGCCTCATTTGAATATTTGGAAAACGAAGGAGATCGAATTTTGCTTGAATCAATGGATGAATTGGAAGTAGCTTTTTCCCACCCACACGCAAAAGGTACAGAGTGCAATCATATTTTCTATGGAAAATCTCCTTGGGAACTTCTATAATAGACATTGAGAAACCTGCTACTAAGCCTGTTCCTTAAGGACACGTTATTGCAGCTCGTATTACATCTGAAAATTCAGATGAAGGTGTCAAGCCTAGTTCGGGAACAGTTCAAGAACTAAACTTTCGTTCAAGTAAATATCTGTGGCGCTACTTCGATGTTGCCGCATCCGGTGCTTAACACGAATTCGCAGACACGTGATTTGGTCATTGTTGTTCGTGGAGAGAAAACCGCCAACAGGCTAGAGAAAATCTAGTTATAAGTCTAAAAGAATTATCTATTCGTGGAGATTTCCGAACAACTGTAGAGTATTTGATCCAATTGCTGGAAACAAATAGCTTCTTAAACAATAGCATTGATACTGCTTGGCTTGATGCCTTGATTGCAGAGCGAGTTCAGTTCGAAAAACCTGATATTCTTTTTGGGGGTGATTTGCGGAGTACTTCATATCGCCGATCGACAAATCTCTGAAGCTTTTTCCAGTTTCCAAACTTATCTGGAAAAGGTTTAAATTCAAGCTGCTAATACCCTAACAAATGTAATCGATGTTGAGCTCATTAACGATGGTAAGCGGTATAAAGTCCAAACTGCAAAGAGCGGACAGAACACTTATTTTCTATTGATGAACAATTCATTTAAATGGTGGATGGTGGTATGTTATTACCATTTGAAGGTTCATCATACACAACTTACATGAAAGAGGAAGTAGATCGTTATCGAATTGGTTTTGGAAGTGAAACTTGTGTTTTCGAGAAGGAAAATAATCCTCGAGGATTAGGAATTTAAGAATCTTATATCCATGTTGCTGGTAAGTTATTGAACAAAATTATGGTTCTTAGAAACAATTTTTTTCTTTTACTTTAATGTCCAACACTGCGCAAACAATTTTGTTTCCTTATCATCAACCTACAAAACCGATGATGTACACCCTTTACTGCAGCATCACTATCTGTAAATCCTGTTAATCAATAGACTTCCTTTTCAATTATAGAAAAACACACCAAAATGATAACAAAACTTCAGGTACGGAATTTAATTGACGTGTACAGAAGACGGAATACCATCAGAATGAAGTGCGGACTACGAATACGAATGTATATAGTGTAGGTACATATTACCATGCTAATTTACAGAATTAAAATCCATAACATATCTTTAAATACACATTTGTAGGTAGGTACCTATGTAACTATTCCTTGATTCATCCATTCACATTTTATTATACTAAGAATCAATTATATAAACAGCATTAATGTTAAGCTATATTAAACATTAGTTATTTTGGAATCGAATCCAGATCGACGAGACATAATATTTGTATGCATATTTACCCTGACTAAACTGCATAATTACACATGTTTTTGCTAGCTACGTCACTGAATACCAACCTACATACATCATATACTATTTGGGCTCTCATACATTTATATACCTATATATCTTTAAAACTAAAATGAATATTATGTAGATATATATATATCATGTATAGTTTATATGCATATGTCTACCTACTTATCACTAACCTAGCCTAGATTTATTGCACCTAAATTATAGATATATGCATACCTATACTCACCTAAATCCTTCAATAACATTATTAAGTATTTTAATAAGTATTTTTATAAGCATTTTCATTATTATATGTACATATTTACATACTTAGAGGTTCCATCTATGTATGTTGGTAAATATTACCCTCCTAACTTACATGATTAAAATCCATAATGTAGATTTAAGTATACATTTGTAGGTAGGTAGCTATGTATCTATTCCTGGAATCACCCGTTCTAAAATTCATTATACTAAGAATCAATGTAATCTTGACTAAATCGGATTTAAACCTGCATATGATAACTAGAATACCTACCTACTATCCAGCGTCAACTTTTAGCTACATTAAAGTTGTTAGCTACAAGAGCAAGTTCGTAGGATCCAGTCTTGCATTTTATTGTACATAGAACTTCTGTCATCCATGGTTTTATTTTATTTAATTTTGATTTATTTATCCTTATTCTATTATGATGTAAAAGTGAGACAGGCAGCTTCAAATATCTCAAGAGAATCGAAAAATTAATTTTTCCGATGAATAGTTCAGTTCGGAATGGGAATAAGTTAGTTCGATGTGTATATCTATTGGCCTTGGCGCTATGATTTTAATGAGATGTTTATTTTAAGGACATGACTAGAGAAATACCAATTTATAACTTAAATACGAATTTATAACAGTTAACAGCTTAAAAGAGGTTAATAAATACGCACTCCGCGTGGTTGGGGGGGGGGGGGGCTGCTATCTGAGAACTAATTTCCGAAAGCCGAATGTCCTTTTAATCTGCATAAGCTCTACTTTTCTAGAACACTGTCAAACTATTGGCATGTCGCACTGTCACACTATTGGCACGTCCTTATTTTTAATCTTCATCTGAGGAGATTTAGTTTTGTATAGTAAATCTTTATAGCATAGAGGCACGACTTCGGGGGTGTATTCTCTTTCACCCTACAAGCTAAATTGAGAGGATTTCCTCCGTTTCGACAAGCATGTGTTAGTTGCCCGTGCATTTTAAATGGAGCAGACACGAACACAGGCTTATCGAAACGGAGGAGTGCGCATTCCCAATTTTGGTAGATATGGTGACCTTATATATTTAATATGGAAATCCGTTAAATTCAAAAATTGAAAAATTAATTGGTTTTTAGTTAAATTGTATTTTTAAAGGCCTTAATCAAACATAAAATATACTAATAAAAGCTTTTTGTTGATTCTGGTTTACAAATCAAGCAATATTTATTAATTTTATGTTCAAAATGAAGAAAATCCAATCAAAAAGTAGAAGCAAACCATAGCATATTAATGCGTACGTGTCTAAATTCCACCACAAGAAATGACCAGTTTACTCTATTCGAGGTGAATATTTTGACAGATAACAAAACAATAAAAAAAATATATTAAATTTCAAAACAAATATCGGAAGTGGGTGATAGTTTTATTTTGTTACGTATTTTGTTCTGTAATAATTTAATGATAATATATTTTAGTTGCTTTGATAACAGTTTTACTATTAAATTATTTTTTAATATTATATTACATCAAACGTCGCTTAAGGCGGTATATAAGGTCGGAAACAGCATGGGAATTCTGTGGAAGGAGGCGGCAGCAAGTCAATAATATTTTCATCTCGTCATGTAACTGCGGCCAGCTCCCAAAAAGATGGAACTACTACACATAGTGGTGGCGTTGTCCAGCATGAAGAGTATCATTCTTCATCCAAAATCAGTCTCCTTAAATTTGAAATAAAATTGAAACATCAATCAGGAAAGGAAGGCAAAAATCAATTGATCGAAGCATTACAATAAAAGCTCTCACTCACAAAGCGGCGTAGGTGGAACAACAAATTTCGGCCCCGAAGAATTATGTGCCTTCCTAATATTATATGTATGTAGCACTTATGCACTGCACGTCTCACAATTAATCAAATTAAATATAATAAATTAATATAATACATACATATATAATATGTAGGTCAAATTTTCCTACTAATTGATTTTTATTTCAGATTCAAAGATAAACACCTAGGAACCTAACTCGCTGACTAATTTTTTTACAAAATTGTTTATTGCCAATTAGTACCTATTAGTAGCAATGGACAGCTAACCCTCAGATACATGACAATATTTTATCTCAATCGCTATTCGTTTGGTTAATTCCAATTTTATACAAATGTTCAAAGGATGAAGGAAGGGCTAGGACAAGAGCATCTTAAAGTCTTAAAATCGATCGATGAAGCTCTTGGTGATAAACTTGAAGAGTATAATTCGAATCTGTAACTTTTAACTACTCAATTATGTACTTATTTTTATACAAGTCCTAGTAAGTAAAGGGAATGGAACCATTACTTTTCAAAGCAATGCTTCGAACATTTTGGACTTCATGTGTTGTAGATTGAGTTTTATGCTTCATATATATTATTATAAAGTAAGTAAAGAAATAAAGAAATTCAAAAATTCGATTACAAATTGAATTTTATACAGGTCACTCAACTATTGACACCGAAGCAAACATGTCTATAAAAAGCACTCTAGAAGCAAACAATGCTCTTTGGATTTAAATCGCTGCTCCGTTGGATTATTTGCTATTAAATGTCCGAGATTTGAATATGAATTCGGTGCTGCAATTATTAATAAATTAAAAAAATCAACTTGTGTCATGCGATTGACATGCAATTGTTGGAACTTGAACCAGATAGCAAATGTAAGTTTATTAAAAAAACAATTCAAAATGTGGTAATTTGAATGGAGTTTTTTTATTCTATAGGCACACTTTTAACGACAGCACTGCTTATGGGAGCTATTGACCGAGCCAAGTACCATAAAAAGTCAATAGATTATTTACAAAAAAAACTACAAATCATCGATAGTATTCGAAAAGGATACTACAAAGATTTGGCCTCCAAATGGAACACAGAAAAATGCCTTGAAGAGTGGCAAAACTCGACAAAAATCGCCCATAATATTCGGTTACATAATCATAATCTTTCAGTTTGCTATGCTCAGTATTTGAGCGTACATAATGCTATGGATATTTGAGGTGGGAACTGCCTTTCCAATCGCTCCATTCCAAAACTAAACTCATCGTTTTGCTAAGGTAAACATATGAAAAGGAAAAACAACCATTACACACATTTTAACTATTTACTTTTCTTTCTTTGTTTTACTTAAATATTGAATTAATATAATTTTTGTATGTAAAACAGTGTGACTTTATAAAGAAAATCTATTGCTTAAAAGTTGTATCTTGTCTTGTAACTTATATTTCAATTCATATAAATTTTTTTTTGTACAATTATGTATTTTTTACTTGCGATTATAGGTACTAAGGCAAGTTATGTATTCGTAAAAATTTTTTGTTCTAACAATCAAACATGACATTACGATTATAGCCAACACCAAAAACGTGGATCCCGCAATTCCGTCTGTCTGTGTGTCTGTCTGTAGAACGATCTACAGCCTAAGCCGCTAAGCCGGTTTTGTTCAAACTTGATGCTTAGGCGTTTTAGGTGATTGTCCAAAATTGTCTGTATGTATGTATAGAAACCTACATCCCAAACGTGTGGGCCGAATTGCTTCAAACTTGACCTATGGAGTTTTTTAGGTATTGTGCAGAGGGGAAATTGAATTTTTTTTAGCTCAAAAAATAACGGTACCTGCCATATAAAATTCAATATTTCGAAAACGGGTGGGCGATTTTATCTGAAATTTAGTTTTTAAATTTATATTATTAAATATTTAAAATGTTCATACCAATTGTTTCTTAGAAAAATTTTAGAAATGTATATATAAAAATTAAGTGAAAAACGACTTTAAAAATACTTTTAGTCGTTTCCATTAAGAATCTTGTGCATATAATGTGATCCAACATAGGAGCAAGTACGTGCGATCCGATCCAGTCATGCATTTTATTTTTTAAAATTAAAATTTCAAAACAAATAACGAATTTGTTTATTACGTATTTTACTATTTCTGTAACTTAATTATAATTTTTTTATAATTTATTTTAGTTGTTTACATAACCTTTTTACTGCTAAATTATTTTTTCCTATTATATTTGAGCCAACTTCGCAGCAGGCGGTAAAAAGGGCAGAGACAACATAGAAATTCTGTGAAAGGAGCCGCCCGCAAGTCAATAAATATTTTAACCCCGTCACATGAATCCTGCCAGCTCAGATTATACTACACGTAGTCAGAAGTTCGTGCCTGGAGCACACATAGAAGTGGAAAAGCAAGGCAAAACCATTCTGAGTGAAGCATTACAATAAAAGGATTCACCGATGCATGCTACTCGTACAAAAGAAGCTCATATGCTTACAACGGTGTTAATCAAATATCCTGACGTAGATATTCTATTGCCAAGAATTAATCCGAATATTAAGACGGTGCCACTGGTAGTTAATTATTGGGACAAAAAAACACACTTCATCATCTACATACTCGTAGTTCCAGTAGCAGTGACAATTATACTTCAATTACATATTATGCCACAAAACACTTTATCAACAAAGTCTAAATAATTGTCTGCGCAACTCGAAAAAAAATTCTAGAATCTTGTAAAAACAACGCAGTTTTTACTAAGAAATGGGAATTATTCATAAATTCCTGTTCATCCAAATGCAAAATACAATTGATATGCATCTTGAGAAGTTCAGTCGACAAATTATGGATCAGGTGAGTAGTTTCGATTATAATTAGATTTTATTATAAAATATTTGAATCATTAATTGCTTTTTAGTTAAATTGTATTTTTAAAGGCTTTAATCAAACATAAAACATACTAATAAAAGCTTTTTGTTGATTCTGGCTTACAAATTAAGCAATATTTATTAATTTTATGTTCAAAATGAAAAAAATCCAATCAAAAAGTATAAGCAAACCATAGCATATTAATGCGTACGTGCCAAAATTCCACCACAAGAAAAGACCAGTTTACTCAATTTGAGTTGAGTATTTTGAAAGATGACAAAACAATAAAAAAAAAGATATTCATTTCAAAACAAATATTGGAAGTGCGCGAGTTTTATTTTATTTATTTTGTATTTTGTCCTGTAATTTAATTATAAAATATATTGTCATATGATTAAAAATGAAACTGTCCAATCGTCAAATTCATCACTTTTACAATCTCCGTGTTCCACACCAGTTGCTAGTGAAAATTCCGATCCATCCATACGTTCTACGAAAATATTAACTCAAAAAGAATACTTTCGTAATTTAACTAATTTTTATCTTCCATCATACCAAACCAATCTTAATCTTCCCGAAGTCATTGGTAAAGCTACTTTGAAAACAAATTTCGTTAAGCATCTTGTATTGGCTCACAGTAAAAACAATGTTAAACCAATTGAACGCATGAAGAATGCCTTGTTTACAGCAGAAATCCACCAAGAAATGGAGCCCATGCGATTGACTAAAATGTATCACATCCAAGCGTACGCTTGGTCGCATTTAGTTCGTGGCAATTGCTTTTGTGTGATCAACTCGAATAGAACTGGTAAAACCTGGTGTTATTTGCCTCCATGTTGAGTTTCCGTATAGAATCGAAAGGCATTCTGCCGACCTATGGTCCAGTTGTTATTATAATCGCACCATCGTCCGTTCAGGTTGAGAGTATTTCTCGTCATTGTCGACGCATTTTGGCTAGCACAACACCAAAAATTAGTATTGTCCCAGCATATGGACTTCGAAACAACGAAGATGTTAAAATTGAACTGCTTAATGGGTGTGGTGTGCTTGTAATTACACCACCGTGCGGCAGCGTTTGCTCGAGGCCAACGAGAAGGAAAACTTGCTCAACATACGCCAAGTAAAACTTTAGTTATCGATGGTTTGGACAGCATAATGAATGAGAATCCCGAGTTTGATGAAACCCTCTTCAAGCTTATCTCTCCAGTTCTTCAATATGAAAAGATTCCATTTCGACTGGTGGTCACTTCCAAGACATGAGCTCGGCGATTTATTAATTTTGTAAGGATTGCTAATCAGCCTTTGTTGTGCATTGCAGACTATTTAGAAGCTGCAGTCTATGCCAAGGCTAAAGTTTCCATTAAATTGCAAAGTAACTCCGAAAAGATGTCGGTTTTTATGAAATGTTTGGATAAGTGCGCATATCAGTTGGAGCGTTGTGCAGTCTTGTGCGATTCGGCAGATGAAGTACTGGAAGTTGAGAGATGCTTGCGCGAATCCGGATACATGTGTATGGTTTATACGGATCAATTGCCAGCTGATAGTACCGATATGATCAAGGAATGGAAGGAGAAGGTAAGTCTCATAGTATAGTATAGTATAAAAAACAAAAACTCCTGCTTTTTCTCCGTCATTATTAAATAAAATGCAGGATTGGATCGCACGAACTTGCTGTTGTAGCTAACAACTTTAATGTATCTAACCATTAAAGCTGCTTAGTAGGTATGTATTCTAGTTATCCTATGCAGGTTTAAGGCCGATGTAGTTAAGATTACTTTAATTCTTAGTATAATGAATTGTCGGATAGATGATTAAAGGAATAGTTACTTAGGTAAATACCAATCTACAAATGTATATTTAAATCTTTGTTATGGATTTGAATTATGTAAGTTAGGATAGTAAAATATACATATATATATATATATTTATGGAAGCTTAGTATGTAAACATGTGCATATAATAATGAAAATGAAGGATGTAGGTGCGTAGGTAGCTATATAGTCCAAAAGCTATTCACTGTTCACCTTGAAATACATAATCTGAAAATACTTTCGAGTGTATCTTTGGAACGGGTTATCCTAAAAACTTGGTTGATACCTTTTTGTAATCTACTCTTGATACTCTCAAAATCAGCATCAAAAGTTTTTAGGTAAAAGGCTTATTACAAAAAAAACACTCTTGAAATACGCATATTTAGAATGATGTATGCGTATTCCTGGAGTTATTTTTTTTAATAGAACAAACAAACATACAATAATTCTATTCATTATACTAAGAACTTACCTACATCGGTTTTAAACTTACCTAATGATAATTGGACCTACATACTAACAGCGTCAAAGTTTAGTTACATTAAAGAAAACTCGAAATTTAAAACTAATAAATCGGCCCTATCACAGAATCCATCGCAATCGAAAATCTACTGCGAATCCTGAAAAATCTATCATAGCATCCATTAGTAGTCGAAAATCATAAAATCGGATTTCATAATCTCTAAATATTTACAGATTGTTTAATTTTTATTTTACAGATAGTTTTTGTTGGAAATTTGCTGCGTGTGAATCCAATTTCTATGAAACTGCTTGCCTATGCCATGGAGTCTTGTGTTTTGATTCAGTTCAATGGAGAAATATCTGATGCAGTCAATGAGACCGATGACGACACACACACCAACACCGACGACGCGAAGCACAGGCGACAACTGTTGCAGATGATTCTGCCTCACAAACTGCAAGACACCACATCATCCACCTCATCCAATATTGAAATAAAAAAGGATCATAATAATTAACATTGATTGTGTTCTTGGCAAAAATGTGATCTTATTCTATTCTTCACAATGTTCTATATATCTCTGTGAGCAGCAAACTTATTTGTAATGAATAATAATAATAATTTTAATTATTTTGTGTTGTCATTAATACAATGTTTATATATATATACATGTATATGATTCTTTTCTAATTTTCGGGAATGTTTGTTCAACTTCCCCTTTTAAAAAAGAACGGTTTAATTTTAAAAACACGAAAGAACTACTTTTAAATAGCAATTTTTCGAAATAATTGTTTGATTATAAAATAATAACAAGCATTTAGAAGCTGAGGTTAATTTACACTCAGAACAGTTACAATCATCAAAATCAAGCAAGTAGTTTGGAAATTAGAGCTTTGCGTAAGTACTGATTTCAAGATTTTTCTTGATATCAGTAGAAATTTCTTGGATTTGCTACTTTGGACAAGCTGTCATTTCCAAAGTACTTGCTTGATCTCGATGGTATAAACTGTTGTGAGTTTTAATTTATGTCAGCTTGTAAATTCTTGAAACCGTTTTCAATTGGAGCAAATATTTCAAAAAATTTGCATCTGAAAGTAATTTTGTAATTTTTCATTTTTTTTAAACACGAAAAAACTACTTTTAGATAGCAATTTTTGGAAATAATTGTTTGATTATAAAATGATTGCAAGGATTTGGAAGCGGAGGTTAATTTACACTCAGAACAGTTACAATCATCGAAATCAAACAAGTAGTTTGGAAATTAGAGCTTTGCGTAAGTACTGATTTCAAGATTGTTCGTGATATCAGTAGAAATTTCTTGGAGTTGCTACTTTGGACAAGCTGTCATTTCCAAAGTACTTGCTTGATCTCGATGATTGTAGCTGTTCTGAGTGTTAATTTACCTCAGCATAGGGCTATAATACTTACCTATGTATCATTGAGACACACAACATTACATTTCCCTTAAAAAGAAAAGAATTTTTTTTAACACCCATAAAGACAGTTTAATCGAAAAAAATTAAGTGAATCACAATTCTTAAGCTATATACATATATATATACATAAGGAGAACACTTTAAAATATTGAGCCCAATGTATTTAGTTATAATATCTGGCAATAATGTGTTCCGGTTGGGCTTCATTGTTTGTGTGGTCTGACCTTGTTGTTCGTCATGATTTTGAGATGAATGGCAGGCGCTGTTTATCCTACAAAATTAAAAGAAAAACAAATACTTAAAAGTACATCAAATTAGGTTTTTTTTGTATTTAACGTACCTTATTTCTGCTTGACTGAATGCTGATCCACAGACAGACCAACAATCTGATTAGAAGCTACAGATACAGACCGAGGTGTTTCGGTCAACATGCGCATATCGATCTCGTTCATGAGATTGCCACTGACGATATATTTCTTCCAAAAAGATAATATGGCTACTTTCTCAGCGATTCCTTCTTTCAGTTTATCGAGATCTCTGAAAGTTTATAAGAAAAACATCGATTAGATATGAATTTGCACTTGCAAAATAAAGGTTTACTTACTCTGTCATTTTGCTGGCGAAATTGTTTCCGGAGCTTGTGTTATACCAAAACATGTCCTGTTGAAGAATAGCTTCCAAGAAAAGCTTTCTATATTTCTGTACTACAGCAACAACCCGCCACTACTAATGACTCATTGTATTGTTGTTTCTCTTTATATAGACGAGACACTTCATGTGGCAGCGAATCGCTTATTCGTGAGATTTCACATTGTGTCCGCCAATGTGAAGCCTCCTTTTCTAAATAAACAATTCGATCTGCACTTTTTGTTGATGGATTCGTTTTTGTGTAAGATGGAGTGTTAGCGATATCACTCCCAGATGGACTAAGTACGTCTTCACTCCCAATCTAAAAAAAACAATAAAACAATTATAGAAAACAAGAAGCAATTGAGTTTGTTTTCTTAGTTTCCAATCCAAGATACACCTTTGGATGACCGGCGTATAGTTAGCACCGCGATATCACGATTTCAAAATTTTTGATTCCTATAATTAGGTGAACATTTGGTGAAATTTGGTTAATCATTTTTAGAATTTGGTGAATCATGGTTTAAAAGTTATAAGCAATTTAAGGTTAGACGTATAGTTAGCACTCGATAAGAACAAAATAAAGGTTTATTGGTATCAATCGATGGGAAATGGTTTTCCGAATTTAGTGAGACTATTTACGAATTTGGTGAAGCTATATTTTAATAAATAATTAAGAAAAACCAATTACAATTACAGTTCTATAAACAATTAACAATTAACAAACATACCTAAGCGTCGTAACGTAACGTAGCTAGATCTGTCATACACGAACACAAAACTAACCCATGTACAAGATTCTGTCCCAATTTTTGACGTTCGTTTGACGTCTTGTAGTCGCCAAAATATGCCAATAGCCATAGTACCAATGATGGCAGCAAAAGTCCGATTGACCAAATTTTGCAAATCACTGAGAATTGATTTGTTTAATTTTGTTAAAATTGTTTAAAAAAATTCCAAATATTTTGGCGAACAAGACGTCAAACGAACGTCAAAAATTGGGACAGAATCTTGTACATGGGTTATAGTGCGTTTTCATTAGAGCTCAAATTACATAATTTGGCAAATTACAGAAAAAGTGTTTTCATTACAAATTATCTCATTTCATCTGACATCTGGCTGAATTGGGCTGAATTTCATTTGACAGTTCTATGATATTTAAAATTTCATAAGATAACAAATTGTAAACAAATATTTTAATTATATGGATCCAGAAACCTTATTAAATTCGAATCAGATTACAAGGAGTATACAAAGTTGTGTCCCTAATTTTTTAAGAAGGAGTGCTTAATATACCCGTCGCCGACAGCAAAGAAGGCGGGCAATGAAATGAATGCAGTTAATAATCTCAAGCTAGAACAATCCTACATGGTTCTGGAAGAAGGTATTTTCATACAATATTTCCAAGCTAGATCTGTCCTTAACACCATTTTTTTTTGTGGTTTGCAGCCTCGATAAAGCGTTTTTGGGAAAAGGAAGTGCCCGAATCCGGGAAGATTTCTAGAAAACACCCGCATGAGTCGCGATGCGTTCTACTTAAATATTATAGTTTTTGTCCTTTTTTCCATTAACAAAACAAAACATACAATCATACAAGGACTAAGTATGCTTTGAATTTTATTTGTTAAAACTATATTTGGCACAAGTTTCCTATTTCTTTTCTTTCTTTATTTGTTTTGCCCATATCTTTCTCTTTACATGAAACAAACAAAAACAATCATATTCTGATCGCAAAATAGGTGTTTGAACGTGGCCCTTAAAGCTATACCACGCAGAACAATTCTTCAGTAAATCACAGAATGGCGGATGTAAAAACCATGTCCAATCGTACTCTGACACCTTCGGCATCAAAACAATGCAACACATGTGGTACATTGTGAAACACCGAAGTCAAACAACGCGAACATTAATTGACCATTTATTCATTTCATTTATGGCACTCAGCAGACCAGTGATATGTGTATTAACATTGCAGCAGAACGTTCGACATCATCGGCTTTCGAACGAGTACAATACCTTCCATGTGCGCCATACATCAAAGAATATAACTTAAAAGTTATAATATTCTAAAATAAAGAATCCCAAAAAATTGTATATTCCCCTCAACCGAAAGCCGAAGCCTATAATGCAGCTGTCAACTCGGCCTTAATTCCGATGCAACGTCCAATGAAATGGACAAGGAAATCCCTACTCTCAAACTGCGTTCTTCGACACCGAATCAACTTTTAAATGGCGATAAGCAATCCCAATCAATTCGATAAACAGTCGACAATTTTTATCCGGTTTGAAAGAGGTGTATTCACACCCGTCACGTCAATCAAGAATATAAATAAACTACAAACAAAAGAAAATTAATCCATGCAAAGAAGAAATTTAATTCTTTCATGTATATTTTTATAAATTCAATTTCATTTAAACTAAAATAAATTTTAATTTTTTGACAAAACTATTTCAGTCCTTCATGAGTAAAATCAAACAAAAATATTTGGACCTACTTTTAATTTTTTGAATTAGCTTAGAACGATAAAAGCATCGTGAAGAAAGATCCTCCGAAAGCAGGCCGAAGCCTTGTTGAACTTGGTTTCCTCCAAAGAGGGATCCACCCGATCGTCCAACATCGGATGCAGCTGTGGACTGAGTCGTAGCCCGGAAGACACTGGTGCCGTAATAGGAATCGGGCTACTGAAGATATTTCCTCCAAGGGCCCAACTATGTAATTCGATTGTACAATAAACTTGTTTAAATTCGCAAAATTTTAACTTGCTAATTCGTTAGTAAAACACTTATTAACTTAAAAGATCAGTGTTAATTAAAGATTATGTGGCGTAAAGTCGAATACACGGTGGATGCTACTTTCCCATACAATATCACTTAAAAATAGCATTGAAAACAACTTTCGAATAGATGCGAAAGCAGAATAAAATTACATAGTTAGGGCCCCAGGGAAATTTATTCGTCATGGAATTCCCGGTCGCAGGAAAAATTACGAGGTTATCGCTTAGTTTTTATGTAATTACGACTTATAGAAAGCTTCATAAAAAGATCTGCTCCTTCTGACAAAAGATTTCATCTTTTAGAATTTTGAGACAAAATGAGCAAATCTAGATCCAATCTTAACACGAAATATTGGAGCTTTGATGGTTTCAGATGTATGTATAAGGTCCTTTCTGTCAAATGGAAAACATTTTGTTATTAATTTGTTGTGAACTAGTGCTAATCCGTGCTAAAAAAAGAAGAAGTAATGGACGAAGAAGTTAATAATGTATATTTAATAAACTCAGTGGAGTTTTTCATTGCTTCGTCTTCCTCCTCATCTTATGATGAAGATATTTTTTCTTTCAGGAATATGTGTAGGTTTGTAAAAAACAGTCTCTTTATAGATTTATTAAATGTATTTACTTTAAATAAAGTAGCTACAAATTAAGAACGTTTGGACACAGATACTTCCACTTCAACTGTTGCATCTTCAAGTTGAACTTGAAACATCAAGTTCAAGTTCTGAATGCTTCATTTTAATTAACTCACAACGTACTATCCGTTTCTGTCTTATAGGTTAACACGCCCCGCTTTAAATATAAAAAAATATTAAATTTTTATTAGGTTATGGATTTAAGTTAATTTCGATTATTTAATTAGCTTTTAACTTGGTATTTTTCAGACTTGGCTTTAGCTTTTCCAGTTCCCGATAACTTTTGTAGGTTTCCTTCTTCTAAAAGCCTTAAACGAACTTCTAGTTTGACTTTGTGAGCAATACCAGTCCCAAGCAAATGCGTTCTGTATGAAGTTATTGAAAGTATGCTTGTAATTGATTTTTTTAAAAATTGTATGTATTTATAAATATATTTGGAACTTGCAGTAGTCTCCAAATATTACCATATACCATTCCCTTGCATTCATAAAATAATTACTTAGCTCTTTGTCCAAATCATTTTGAGCCTGAGCAAATCATAGTATCGATTTTTTTGGGGGAAAATTTTACCTCGTATCTTGAAAGGGAATGAGTTACACCCAAATCTATAGCAGTCATTTACTTTTTGGGTAAGCCACTGAGAAGACTATCTGATTGAGTGCGTATGCACCGCATGAGCTGCTGAACACGGGAGTAGAACTATTCCCTGCGTTTTGCAAATAAACTTGTCGTTTGAGCATTAGATAATCCGCCAATAATATAATCACCACTGCTTCTATTGCCCAAAGCCAATTGTCTGAACACCAAAGAGGCTTCGCCAGAAGCCTTCCATCATTCTTAGTAGGTGACTCAAAAACATTTCCTTCAGGCTGCCCAAAACCAGATTGATCCGCCTTCGGTATAAGACCGAAGATACCCACTTCCTCAGTTGCTTGATAGTTCTAGCGGAGGTAATAGATACTGTGCCAAATGCTGGTTATAGGACTTATATATATATATATATAAAATAATTAATTTTAGTCCGTTGCTGTGCAGTCAAGTGTTTCAAACTGAGTCATATAGGTTGAAAAATTCCCTCGAGATAGGGAACATATGCATATGTGTTCGAGAATTCCGTTTTACCATATCCTGAAAGCCCGAACATTGAGAATCAATTTGTTTCTGTATGACTTGTGTCTGCGCCTGATTATTTGCTCAGAGACGTTGATTAGCCAATTGACGACGATTTATTGCATCAAAGTTAGATGCATTCTTTAAAATTGCAATGTCAGGATAGTTATACGAGTAAATGTTTAATGTACTTCGCCAATCAGCCAACATGGCACAGGATACTCTTTTTCGTTTGCTTGATCCAAAACTTTGCGAAGATTATCTAACCGCTTCAAATATTCCTTCATTTCATCTATGTTTCCAAGGGTTCACCAAGCCTTTTGACTGGGTGAATGGGTATCAAAAATTTGGGTCCAATGGACTTTTGCCGCGATAGAATTTATCAGGAATTCCTTGATTGCAAAGATACAATTTGCCGCAGTTCATCACAGGTGTTTGGAGTGTTGTGATCCATTGCGAGAATTGAAGCTCTAAAAAATCATTGAAATATTATAGTTATAGTTTAAGTTTGTCATTATATTTTATTATATATTTACCGGCCTTCAAATTACCATGATAAGGCTATTATTATTATTACTATTTGCATTCCCAACAGCAGCAACACCAGATTGGAAGTGCAAAAGTTTATTGAGGAAATTGAAGCGGTCGCTGTTAAGGATGTGATGCCATTCATATTGCTTGGTATTACGCTGTGGGAACATTTTTAATAACCTCTCTATCGTTGGCGTCCTATTAAATATATTAAGATAAAAATAATATTCTTATTTACATTTTAGGATTATTTATAATATGAACTGCCAGCAATGTTCTTATTTTTCGCTTTTTCAATATAATGTTTGTAGAGTTGTTTGCACATCTCGAAGGCACCACGACGTCTTTCGACATTTATTCGCCTATATGCTTTCTGTAAAAGATGCGAACAATTTTTTTCCAAATGTATAAAATTTGTACTGCTTTTTCGAATTCATTCTGGCACTATTTAAGCGCAGGCCACATTATGCGAAGTTGGGTGATTTCGTCTGCCCACAGTAAGTTCACACAGCAGCATCAGTTCCTCGCATCCGTCGGTTTTTTGTCCATCTGTAAAGTTATCACATAATATATCTTTAAAATAATATTAACTTTATTATTATTATAATAAATTTCTTGAATATTTTATTTACGTATCTTTCCTTTTGGTTTTATTTTGTTTAAAAGGTGACGTTTGCAAACGTCAAGTTTGAAAATTTGAATCAAGTGGTTTAATTTGTATTCAGTTTTGATTCAATTTATTCAGCAAAGGTGTCTTCGATATGTTTGTTAGTTTTAACTGAATTGTTTCATTCAATTTGCGAGATAATTTCTTGCAAATTATCTCAGTTTGGAAATTTGATTTTGTATGGGAAATGAGATAATTTGGGACTCAATTTGCAAATTGTGAACGAAATTACGTAATTTGCCCTAATGAAAACGGGCTATTAGTTTTGTGTTCGTGTATGACAGATTTAGCTACGTTACATTACGACGCTTAGGTATGTTTGTTAATTGTTTATATATAGCTTCGCCAAATTTGTACATAGTCTCACTAAATTCGGAAAACCATTTCCCATCGATTGATACCAATAAACCTTTATTTTGTTCTTATCGAGTGCTAACTATACGCCTAACTTTAAATTGTTTATAACTTTTAAACCATGATTCACCAAATTCTAAAAATGACTAACCAAATTTCACCAAATGTTCACCTAATTATAGGAATAAAAAATTTTGAAATCCGTGATATTACGGTGCTAACTATACGCCGGTCTTTGGATGTACGCTTTCTATCGGATCTCCGTCATTGTGGCCAAATCTTTATCAAACAAACATAAAAAACATTTTTTTTATAGTTATATGTATTTCTTCCATCGAAATAAAGAATAATTAAATAAATCTGAAATAAAACTTACCAAATGTGAAAAAACTATTAATTCTGTTTTGTAATTAGAAATGTCAGACAGACTTTTGACAAACCAACAACAACAAAAATTAGCTGTCAGTTTGAGCAAAAGTGTTTTTTAATCCACCACTCACATGTATTCACGGGTAGGAAAAAATGAGTAATTTAAGAGAGTTTTCTCTTACTCACCTAAAAGAAATTTGCGGAAGGCAAGGGGGGTACGAGTCGCGCCTCTATGTAATTATTTTCTCTATGGTTTAAAGGATACTCAGTTTAAATCTACTTAAATGTCGGCTTATTGTCAGTGAAAATGCAATATTAGTTTTGGTTTATTATCAACACATTTATTTTATTATTTACAGAATTAAGTATCTATGAATCACATAATTATTAAAAACAGAATTTTCATATATTTTGGAGTCCATAATTTTGTATTTAAACAATTTTAAATACCACACTTTTTCACATACATACCTAACTATCATGACAATCTGATTTAAAGTGGTAGAAAACTTCTGAGAGATAATTCTCCGTGGGAGGCAGCCAAATATATTCAATAAATACACAGCAAAATTCACAAAAAAAACATCAAGAACATCAACCGCTACCCCTCCAGAAATCATCAGCACCACCCACTCCACCAAAGCAAAAACTTCCAATGAATGTGCCATTGGTGCACACACAGTAAACCGCCATATAGCTGTAGGTAATTTAGTTGACATTTTATACAAAAATAAAATGTAATATTTAACTTCTAACTCCCAACATTTTCTTCATCTTCATGGCAATCGAATGCTCCAAAGAGAAAGCATTGTCAGTAAAAGAAATGCATTTATTTTTCAGCATTTTCCGTGCATCAAAGCAACTCCCACAGGATGTAAGAAATGTGTGAGACATAATCTTTTGTTAATATAACATTTCGTAATATTAAACCTTTTCTACTAACAATATTGTGCTTCCTATGTCATCGAACCCAAGAGTAAGTACATGCGATCGAACCGTGCATTTAATTTATTTGTAAAAAATATGGAAACAATTTGCCGCAAGTGGTTACTTTCCGATGAATGCCCATATCAGGAACAAAGCAAATATTTATCAACCAACAAGACCTACTCAACGATGAAAAATGAAAAGATTTCAAAGTAGGTATAATGAGTTAAGTTTTATTTTTTTAATGGATTGCTATTATATTAAAAGTTAGCTACTAAAACAAATTTACTAAAAACCAATAAAAAACTGTTTTCTGCAAATTTTACCAACCAACAAAGAGGTAGACCTACTCAACGATGAAAAATGAAAAGAATTCATATTAAGTATAATAAGTTAAGTTTTATTTATTTAATGGATTGCTAGTATATTTTATAATAAGTTATGTTATAAAAAAGTTAATTACTATAACAAATTTACTAAAAATCAATAAAAAACTGTTTTTGCAAATTTTACACTTTAAAAAAATCGAACTCGAGATTTTAATCAAACTTGATATTCCGCTATTCCGTCGGTCTCTCTAAATATGTATATCCATTTCTTCTACCTAATTATATTTCATTTTTACGCATTTTTGTCCTGACTAAATTACGAGTACATACATACACATGTTTTTGCTATCTACGTCACTGAATACCTACCTATTTATATTACATACTATTTGGGCTCTCATACGTTTATATACCTATATATCATTAAAAATCAAATGAATATTATGTATATTGCCCCTATCATACTACTTATCACAAGCCTACACTTTCAATATACATTGTATGTATACACATTTACATTCCTACATATACAGCTACGAGCAAAAAAATAGCAGTGAAATTAAAAATATTTTTATTCAGAAATAAGAAAATAAAAAGAAGTTTGATCGGAGAAATAATTATAGGCAAACTTTTTACGTTTTATTGGAATGCTTCTTATATGAATTGGATTGTAGTTTATTGATCATTAGTTTAGCAATGAAACAAACACAAAACTGAGTCGAAATTAAAGGGATCAAATTAATAGCAGTGCTTATCTCTTTGTTTATAGTTTAAATAAAACAACGGTATAAAAAGTTCAATTAAAAGGCATTTTATTTCTAGAAAGCTAGTATTTAGTAGCGTGACCTTAATTTTTAATGACAGCTTCACAACGAAGTTTCATTGAGTGTACAAGCCTCACATTTTGCCGGTGTTATTGATCCCCAAGCCTACTCAACTACGGTCCATAACTCCTTGTTATTTTTTGGTTTGGCTTTCCAGACTGCATTTTTTATATCCGCCCAAAGATTCTCAATAGGATTGACCTCAGGAGACTGAGCAGGCCACTACACATTGTTTTCCTGAAACCATTGCTTAGCTGTCCTCCTGGTGTGTTTTGGGCCGTTATCCTGCTGAAAGACCCATTAAAGTGGCATTTCGAAGTCGGCGTATGATAGCATGACGTTTTGCAAAATGTCCACGTACGAGTGCTGGTTCATTATACTTTTAATCCAATATATTGGACCAACTCCATAGTATGAGAAGCATTCCCATACCATGATGCTAGATCCTCCGCGTTTTATGGTTTTTGTGGTGTACCTAGGATCATATGCGGTGTTTGGTGGTCGTCTAACATATTGCCGTGATCCTTTACCACCATAAAGCACAACTTTGCTCTCGTCGGTTCAGAGAATATTCCTCCACTTTTCCAGAGCCCACCCCAAATGCTCTCGCGCAAATTTTATTCTTTTGGTTACATTGTTTTTTTTCTTTTCAGAAATGGGACTGCCAATTGTCTGAACACCAAAGAGGCTTCGCCAGAAGCCGTTCCATCATTCTTAGTAGGTGACTCAAAAACATTTCCTTCAGGCTGCCCAAAACCAGATTGATCCGCCTTCGGTATAAGACCGAAGATACCCACTTCTTCAGTTGCTTGATAGTTCTAGCGGAGGTAATAGATACTGTGCCAAATGCTGGTTATAGGACTTATATATATATATAAAATAATTTATTTTATTCCGTTGCTGTGCAGTCAAGTCTTTTAAACTGAGTCATATAGGTTGAAAAATTCCCTCGAGATAGGGAGCATATGCATATGTGTTCGAGAATTCCGTTTTACCATATCCTGAAAGCCCGAACATTGAGAATCAATTTGTTTCTGTATGACTTGTGTCTGCGCCTGATTATTTGCTCAGAGACGTTGATTAGCCAATTGACGACGATTTATTGCATCAAAGTTAGATGCATTCTTTAAAATTGCAATGTCAGGATAGTTATACGAGTAAATGTTTAATGTACTTCGCCAATCAGCCAACATGGCACAGGATACTCTTTTTCGTTTGCTTGATCCAAAACTTTGCGAAGATTATCTAACCGCTTCAAATATTCCTTCATTTCATCTATGTTTCCAAGGGTTCACCAAGCCTTTTGACTGGGTGAATGGGTATCAAAAATTTGGGTCCAATGGACTTTTGCCGCGATAGAATTTATCAGGAATTCCTTGATTGCAAAGATACAATTTGCCGCAGTTCATCACAGGTGTTTGGAGTGTTGTGATCCATTGCGAGAATTGAAGCTCTAAAAAATCATTGAAATATTATAGTTATAGTTTAAGTTTGTCATTATATTTTATTATATATTTACCGGCCTTCAAATTACCATGATAAGGCTATTATTATTATTACTATTTGCATTCCCAACAGCAGCAACACCAGATTGGAAGTGCAAAAGTTTATTGAGGAAATTGAAGCGGTCGCTGTTAAGGATGTGATGCCATTCATATTGCTTGGTATTACGCTGTGGGAACATTTTTAATAACCTCTCTATCGTTGGCGTCCTATTAAATATATTAAGATAAAAATAATATTCTTATTTACATTTTGGGATTATTTATAATATGTACTGCCAGCAATGTTCTTATTTTTCGCTTTTTCAATATAATGTTTGTAGAGTTGTTTGCACATCTCGAAGGCACCACGACGTCTTTCGACATTTATTCGCCTATATGCTTTCTGTAAAAGATGCGAACAATTTTTTTCCAAATCTATAATATTTGTATTGCTTTTTCGAATTCATTCTGGCACTATTCAAACGCTGGCCACATTATGCGAAGTTGGGTGATTTCGTCTGCCCACAGTAAGTTCACGCAGCAGCATCAGCTCCTCGCTGCCGTCGGTTTGTTTGTCCATCTGTAAAGTTATCACATAATATATCTTTAAAATAATATTTACTTTATTATTATTATAATAAATTTCTTGAATATTTTATTTACGTATCTTTATTTTTGGTTTTATTTTGTTTAAAAGGTGACGTTTGCAAACGTCACGTTTGAAAATTTGAATCAAGTGGTTTAATTTGTATTCAGTTTTGATTCAATTTATTCAGCAAAGGTGTCTTCGATATGTTTGTTAGTTTTAACTGAATTGTTTCATTCAATTTGCGAAATAATTTCTTGCAAATTATCTCAGTTTGGAAATTTGATTTTGTATGGGAAATGAGATAATTTGGGACTCAATTTGCAAATTGTGAACGAAATTACGTAATTTGCCCTAATGAAAACGGGCTATTAGTTTTGTGTTCGTGTATGACAGATTTAGCTACGTTTCATTACGACGCTTAGGTATGTTTGTTAATTGTTTATAGAACTGTCATTGTAATTGGTTTTTCTTAATTATTTATTAAAATATAGCTTCACCAAATTTGTACATAGTCTCACTAAATTCGGAAAACCATTTCCCATCGATTGATACCAATAAACCTTTATTTTGTTCTTATCGAGTGCTAACTATACGCCTAACATTAAATTGTTTATAACTTTTAAACCATGATTAACCAAATTCTAAAAATGACTAACCAAATTTCACCAAATGTTCACCTAATTATAGGAATAACAAATTTTGAAATCCGTGATATTACGATGCTAACTATACGCCGGTCTTTGGATGTACGCTTTCTATCGGATCTCCGTCATTGTGGCCAAATCTTTATCAAACAAGCATAAAAAACATTTTTTTATAGGTATATGTATTTCTTCCATCGAAATAAAGAATAATTAAATAAATCTGAAATAAAACTTACCAAATGTGAAAAAACTATTAATTCTGTTTTGTAATTAGAAATGTCAGACAGACTTTTGACAAACCAACAACAAAAAAAATTAGCTGTCAGTTTGAGCAAAAGGGTTTTTTAATCCACCACTCACATGTATTCCCGGATAGGAAAAAATGAGTAATTTAAGAGAGTTTTCTCTTACTCACCTAAAAAAAAATTTGCGGGTCCTTAAGGCAAGGGGGGTACGAGTCGCGCCTCTATGTAATTATTTTCTCTATGGTTTAAAGGATACTCAGTTTAAATCTACTTAAATGTCGGTTTAGTTGTCGGTGAAAATGCAATATTAGTTTTGGTTTATTATCAACACATTTATTTTATTATTTACAGAATTAAGTATCTATGAATCACATAATTATTAAAAACAGAATTTTCATATATTTTGGAGTCCATAATTTTGTATTTAAACAATTTTAAATAGCACACTTTTTCACATACATACCTAACTATCATTACAATCTGATTTAAAGTGGTAGAAAAACTTCTGAGAGATGATTTTCCGTGGGAGGCAGCCAAATATATTCAATAAATACACAGCAAAATTCACAAAAAAAACATCAAGAACATCAACCGCAACTCCTCTAGAAATCATCAGCATCACCCACTCCACCAAAGCAAAAACTTCCAACGAATGTGCCATTGGTGCACACACAGTAAACCGCCATATAGCTGTAGGTAAGTTAGTTGACATTTTATACAAAAATAAAATGTAATATTTAACTTCTAACTCCCAACATTTTCTTCATCTTCATGGCAATCGAATGCTCCAAAGAGAAAGCATTGTCAGTAAAAGAAATGCATTTATTTTTCAGCATTTTCCGTGCATCAAAGCAACTCCCACAGGATGTAAGAAATGTGTGAGACATCTTTTGTTAATATAACATTTCGTAATATTAAACCTTTTCTACTAACAATATTGTGCTTCCTATGTCATTGAACCCAAGAGTAAGTACATGCGATCGAACCGTGCATTTAATTTATTTGTAAAAAATATGGAAACAATTTGCCGCAAGTGGTTACTTTCCGATGAATGCCCATATCAGGAACAAAGCAAATATTTATCAACCAACAAAGAGTTAGACCTACTCAACGATGAAAAATGAAAAGAATTCAAAGTAGGTATAATGAGTTAAGTTTTATTTGTTTAATGGATTGCTATTATATTAAAAGTTAGCTACTAAAACAAATTTACTAAAAACCAATAAAAAACTGTTTTTTGCAAATTTTACCAACCAACAAAGAGGTAGACCTACTCAACGATGAAAAATGAAAAGAATTCATATTAAGTATAATAAGTTAAGTTTTATTTATTTAATAGATTGCTAGTATATCTTATAATAAGTTATGTTATAAAAAAAGTTAATTACTATAACAAATTTACTAAAAATCAATAAAAAACTGTTTTTGCAAATTTTACACTTTAAAAAAATCGAACTCGAGATTTTAATCAAACTTGATATTCCGCTATTCCGTCGGTCTCTCTAAATATGTATATCCATTTCTTCTACCTAATTATATTTCATTTTTACGCATTTTTGTCCTGACTAAATTACGAGTACATACATACACATGTTTTTGCTATCTACGTCACTGAATACCTACCTATTTATATTACATACTATTTGGGCTCTCATACATTTATATACCTATATATCATTAAAAATCAAATGAATATTATGTATATTGCCCCTATCATACTACTTATCACAAGCCTACACTTTCAATGTACATTGTATGTATACACATTTACATTCCTACATATACAGCTACGAGCAAAAAAATAGCAGTGAAATTAAAAATATTTTTATTCAGAAATAAGAAAATAAAAAGAAGTTTGATCGGAGAAATAATTATAGGCAAACTTTTTACGTTTTATTGGAATGCTTCTTATATGAATTGGATTGTAGTTTATTGATCATTAGTTTAGCAATGAAACAAACACAAAACTGAGTCGAAATTAAAGGGATCAAATTAATAGCAGTGCTTATCTCTTTGTTTATAGTTTAAATAAAACAACGGTATAAAAAGTTCAATTAAAAGGCATTTTATTTCTAGAAAGCTAGTATTTAGTAGCGTGACCTTAATTTTTAATGACAGCTTCACAACGAAGTTTCATTGAGTGTACAAGCCTCTCACATTTTTCCGGTGTTATTGATCCCCAAGCCTACTCAACTACGGTCCATAACTCCTTGTTATTTTTTGGTTTGGCTTTCCAGACTGCATTTTTTATATCCGCCCAAAGATTCTCAATAGGATTGACCTCAGGAGACTGAGCAGGCCACTACACATTGTTTTCCTGAAACCATTGCTTAGCTGTCCTGCTGGTGTGTTTTGGGCCGTTATCCTGCTGAAAGACCCATTTAAGTGGCATTTCGAAGTCGGCGTATGATAGCATGACATTTTGCAAAATGTCCACGTACGAGTGCTGGTTCATTATACTTTTAATCCAATATATTGGACCAACTCCATAGTATGAGAAGCATTCCCATACCATGATGCTAGATCCTCCGCGTTTTATGGTTTTTGTGGTGTACCTAGGATCATATGCGGTGTTTGGTGGTCGTCTAACATATTGCCGTGATCCTTTACCACCATAAAGCACAACTTTGCTCTCGTCGGTTCAGAGAATATTCCTCCACTTTTCCAGAGCCCACCCCAAATGCTCTCGCGCAAATTTTATTCTTTTGGTTACATTGTTTTTTTTCTTTTCAGAAATGGGACTGCCAATTGTCTGAACACCAAAGAGGCTTCGCCAGAAGCCGTTCCATCATTCTTAGTAGGTGACTCAAAAACATTTCCTTCAGGCTGCCCAAAACCAGATTGATCCGCCTTCGGTATAAGACCGAAGATACCCACTTCTTCAGTTGCTTGATAGTTCTAGCGGAGGTAATAGATACTGTGCCAAATGCTGGTTATAGGACTTATATATATATTTAAAATAATTTATTTTATTCCGTTGCTGTGCAGTCAAGTCTTTTAAATGAGTCATATAGGTTGAAAAATTCCCTCGAGATAGGGAGCATATGCATATGTGTTCGAGAATTCCGTTTTACCATATCCTGAAAGCCCGAACATTGAGAATCAATTTGTTTCTGTATGACTTGTGTCTGCGCCTGATTATTTGCTCAGAGACGTTGATTAGCCAATTGACGACGATTTATTGCATCAAAGTTAGATGCATTCTTTAAAATTGCAATGTCAGGATAGTTATACGAGTAAATGTTTAATGTACTTCGCCAATCAGCCAACATGGCACAGGATACTCTTTTTCGTTTGCTTGATCCAAAACTTTGCGAAGATTATCTAACCGCTTCAAATATTCCTTCATTTCATCTATGTTTCCAAGGGTTCACCAAGCCTTTTGACTGGGTGAATGGGTATCAAAAATTTGGGTCCAATGGACTTTTGCCGCGATAGAATTTATCAGGAATTCCTTGATTGCAAAGATACAATTTGCCGCAGTTCATCACAGGTGTTTGGAGTGTTGTGATCCATTGCGAGAATTGAAGCTCTAAAAAATCATTGAAATATTATAGTTATAGTTTAAGTTTGTCATTATATTTTATTATATATTTACCGGCCTTCAAATTACCATGATAAGGCTATTATTATTATTACTATTTGCATTCCCAACAGCAGCAACACCAGATTGGAAGTGCAAAAGTTTATTGAGGAAATTGAAGCGGTCGCTGTTAAGGATGTGATGCCATTCATATTGCTTGGTATTACGCTGTGGGAACATTTTTAATAACCTCTCTATCGTTGGCGTCCTATTAAATATATTAAGATAAAAATAATATTCTTATTTACATTTTAGGATTATTTATAATATGTACTGCCAGCAATGTTCTTATTTTTCGCTTTTTCAATATAATGTTTGTAGAGTTGTTTGCACATCTCGAAGGCACCACGACGTCTTTCGACATTTATTCGCCTATATGCTTTCTGTAAAAGATGCGAACAATTTTTTTCCAAATCTATAATATTTGTATTGCTTTTTCGAATTCATTCTGGCACTATTCAAACGCAGGCCACATTATGCGAAGTTGGGTGATTTCGTCTGCCCACAGTAAGTTCACGCAGCAGCATCAGCTCCTCGCTGCCGTCGGTTTGTTTGTCCATCTGTAAAGTTATCACATAATATATCTTTAAAATAATATTTACTTTATTATTATTATAATAAATTTCTTGAATATTTTATTTACGTATCTTTATTTTTGGTTTTATTTTGTTTAAAAGGTGACGTTTGCAAACGTCACGTTTGAAAATTTGAATCAAGTGGTTTAATTTGTATTCAGTTTTGATTCAATTTATTCAGCAAAGGTGTCTTCGATATGTTTGTTAGTTTTAACTGAATTGTTTCATTCAATTTGCGAAATAATTTCTTGCAAATTATCTCAGTTTGGAAATTTGATTTTGTATGGGAAATGAGATAATTTGGGACTCAATTTGCAAATTGTGAACGAAATTACGTAATTTGCCCTAATGAAAACGGGCTATTAGTTTTGTGTTCGTGTATGACAGATTTAGCTACGTTTCATTACGACGCTTAGGTATGTTTGTTAATTGTTTATAGAACTGTCATTGTAATTGGTTTTTCTTAATTATTTATTAAAATATAGCTTCACCAAATTTGTACATAGTCTCACTAAATTCGGAAAACCATTTCCCATCGATTGATACCAATAAACCTTTATTTTGTTCTTATCGAGTGCTAACTATACGCCTAACATTAAATTGTTTATAACTTTTAAACCATGATTAACCAAATTCTAAAAATGACTAACCAAATTTCACCAAATGTTCACCTAATTATAGGAATAACAAATTTTGAAATCCGTGATATTACGATGCTAACTATACGCCGGTCTTTGGATGTACGCTTTCTATCGGATCTCCGTCATTGTGGCCAAATCTTTATCAAACAAGCATAAAAAACATTTTTTTATAGGTATATGTATTTCTTCATCGAAATAAAGAATAATTAAATAAATCTGAAATAAAACTTACCAAATGTGAAAAAACTATTAATTCTGTTTTGTAATTAGAAATGTCAGACAGACTTTTGACAAACCAACAACAAAAAAAATTAGCTGTCAGTTTGAGCAAAATGGTTTTTTAATCCACCACTCACATGTATTCCCGGATAGGAAAAAATGAGTAATTTAAGAGAGTTTTCTCTTACTCACCTAAAAAAAAATTTGCGGGTCCTTAAGGCAAGGGGGGTACGAGTCGCGCCTCTATGTAATTATTTTCTCTATGGTTTAAAGGATACTCAGTTTAAATCTACTTAAATGTCGGTTTAGTTGTCGGTGAAAATGCAATATTAGTTTTGGTTTATTATCAACACATTTATTTTATTATTTACAGAATTAAGTATCTATGAATCACATAATTATTAAAAACAGAATTTTCATATATTTTGGAGTCCATAATTTTGTATTTAAACAATTTTAAATAGCACACTTTTTCACATACATACCTAACTATCATGACAATCTGATTTAAAGTGGTAGAAAAACTTCTGAGAGATGATTCTCCGTGGGAGGCAGCCAAATATATTCAATAAATACACAGCAAAATTCACAAAAAAAACATCAAGAACATCAACCGCAACTCCTCTAGAAATCATCAGCATCACCCACTCCACCAAAGCAAAAACTTCCAACGAATGTGCCATTGGTGCACACACAGTAAACCGCCATATAGCTGTAGGTAAGTTAGTTGACATTTTATACAAAAATAAAATGTAATATTTAACTTCTAACTCCCAACATTTTCTTCATCTTCATGGCAATCGAATGCTCCAAAGAGAAAGCATTGTCAGTAAAAGAAATGCATTTATTTTTCAGCATTTTCCGCGCATCAAAGCAACTCCCACAGGATGTAAGAAATGTGTGAGACATAATCTTTTGTTAATATAACATTTCGTAATATTAAACCTTTTCTACTAACAATATTGTGCTTCCTATGTCATCGAACCCAAGAGTAAGTACATGCGATCGAACCGTGCATTTAATTTATTTGTAAAAAATATGGAAACAATTTGCCGCAAGTGGTTACTTTCCGATGAATGCCCATATCAGGAACAAAGCAAATATTTATCAACCAACAAAGAGTTAGACCTACTCAACGATGAAAAATGAAAAGAATTCAAAGTAGGTATAATGAGTTAAGTTTTATTTGTTTAATGGATTGCTATTATATTAAAAGTTAGCTACTAAAACAAATTTACTAAAAACCAATAAAAAACTGTTTTTTGCAAATTTTACCAACCAACAAAGAGGTAGACCTACTCAACGATGAAAAATGAAAAGAATTCATATTAAGTATAATAAGTTAAGTTTTATTTATTTAATAGATTGCTAGTATATCTTATAATAAGTTATGTTATAAAAAAAGTTAATTACTATAACAAATTTACTAAAAATCAATAAAAAACTGTTTTTGCAAATTTTACACTTTAAAAAAATCGAACTCGAGATTTTAATCAAACTTGATATTCCGCTATTCCGTCGGTCTCTCTAAATATGTATATCCATTTCTTCTACCTAATTATATTTCATTTTTACGCATTTTTGTCCTGACTAAATTACGAGTACATACATACACATGTTTTTGCTATCTACGTCACTGAATACCTACCTATTTATATTACATACTATTTGGGCTCTCATACATTTATATACATATATATCATTAAAAATCAAATGAATATTATGTATATTGCCCCTATCATACTACTTATCACAAGCCTACACTTTCAATGTACATTGTATGTATACACATTTACATTCCTACATATACAGCTACGAGCAAAAAAATAGCAGTGAAATTAAAAATATTTTTATTCAGAAATAAGAAAATAAAAAGAAGTTTGATCTGAGAAATAATTATAGGCAAACTTTTTACGTTTTATTGGAATGCTTCTTATATGAATTGGATTGTAGAGTTTTGATCATTAGTTTAGCAATGAAACAAACACAAAACTGAGTCGAAATTAAAGGGATCAAATTAATAGCAGTGCTTATCTCTTTGTTTATAGTTTAAATAAAACAACGGTATAAAAAGTTCAATTAAAAGGCATTTTATTTCTAGAAAGCTAGTATTTAGTAGCGTGACCTTAATTTTTAATGACAGCTTCACAACGAAGTTTCATTGAGTGTACAAGCCTCACATTTTTCCGGTGTTATTGATCCCCAAGCCTACTCAACTACGGTCCATAACTCCTTGTTATTTTTTGGTTTGGCTTTCCAGACTGCATTTTTTATATCCGCCCAAAGATTCTCAATAGGATTGACCTCAGGAGACTGAGCAGGCCACTACACATTGTTTTCCTGAAACCATTGCTTAGCTGTCCTGCTGGTGTGTTTTGGGCCGTTATCCTGCTGAAAGACCCATTTAAGTGGCATTTCGAAGTCGGCGTATGATAGCATGACGTTTTGCAAAATGTCCACGTACGAGTGCTGGTTCATTATACTTTTAATCCAATATATTGGACCAACTCCATAGTATGAGAAGCATTCCCATACCATGATGCTAGATCCTCCGCGTTTTATGGTTTTTGTGGTGTACCTAGGATCATATGCGGTGTTTGGTGGTCGTCTAACATATTGCCGTGATCCTTTACCACCATAAAGCACAACTTTGCTCTCGTCGGTTCAGAGAATATTCCTCCACTTTTCCAGAGCCCACCCCAAATGCTCTCGCGCAAATTTTATTCTTTTGGTTACATTGTTTTTTTTCTTTTCAGAAATGGGACTGCCAATTGTCTGAACACCAAAGAGGCTTCGCCAGAAGCCGTTCCATCATTCTTAGTAGGTGACTCAAAAACATTTCCTTCAGGCTGCCCAAAACCAGATTGATCCGCCTTCGGTATAAGACCGAAGATACCCACTTCTTCAGTTGCTTGATAGTTCTAGCGGAGGTAATAGATACTGTGCCAAATGCTGGTTATAGGACTTATATATATATATATAAAATAATTTATTTTATTCCGTTGCTGTGCAGTCAAGTCTTTTAAACTGAGTCATATAGGTTGAAAAATTCCCTCGAGATAGGGAGCATATGCATATGTGTTCGAGAATTCCGTTTTACCATATCCTGAAAGCCCGAACATTGAGAATCAATTTGTTTCTGTATGACTTGTGTCTGCGCCTGATTATTTGCTCAGAGACGTTGATTAGCCAATTGACGACGATTTATTGCATCAAAGTTAGATGCATTCTTTAAAATTGCAATGTCAGGATAGTTATACGAGTAAATGTTTAATGTACTTCGCCAATCAGCCAACATGGCACAGGATACTCTTTTTCGTTTGCTTGATCCAAAACTTTGCGAAGATTATCTAACCGCTTCAAATATTCCTTCATTTCATCTATGTTTCCAAGGGTTCACCAAGCCTTTTGACTGGGTGAATGGGTATCAAAAATTTGGGTCCAATGGACTTTTGCCGCGATAGAATTTATCAGGAATTCCTTGATTGCAAAGATACAATTTGCCGCAGTTCATCACAGGTGTTTGGAGTGTTGTGATCCATTGCGAGAATTGAAGCTCTAAAAAATCATTGAAATATTATAGTTATAGTTTAAGTTTGTCATTATATTTTATTATATATTTACCGGCCTTCAAATTACCATGATAAGGCTATTATTATTATTACTATTTGCATTCCCAACAGCAGCAACACCAGATTGGAAGTGCAAAAGTTTATTGAGGAAATTGAAGCGGTCGCTGTTAAGGATGTGATGCCATTCATATTGCTTGGTATTACGCTGTGGGAACATTTTTAATAACCTCTCTATCGTTGGCGTCCTATTAAATATATTAAGATAAAAATAATATTCTTATTTACATTTTAGGATTATTTATAATATGTACTGCCAGCAATGTTCTTATTTTTCGCTTTTTCAATATAATGTTTGTAGAGTTGTTTGCACATCTCGAAGGCACCACGACGTCTTTCGACATTTATTCGCCTATATGCTTTCTGTAAAAGATGCGAACAATTTTTTTCCAAATCTATAATATTTGTATTGCTTTTTCGAATTCATTCTGGCACTATTCAAACGCAGGCCACATTATGCGAAGTTGGGTGATTTCGTCTGCCCACAGTAAGTTCACGCAGCAGCATCAGCTCCTCGCTGCCGTCGGTTTGTTTGTCCATCTGTAAAGTTATCACATAATATATCTTTAAAATAATATTTACTTTATTATTATTATAATAAATTTCTTGAATATTTTATTTACGTATCTTTATTTTTGGTTTTATTTTGTTTAAAAGGTGACGTTTGCAAACGTCACGTTTGAAAATTTGAATCAAGTGGTTTAATTTGTATTCAGTTTTGATTCAATTTATTCAGCAAAGGTGTCTTCGATATGTTTGTTAGTTTTAACTGAATTGTTTCATTCAATTTGCGAAATAATTTCTTGCAAATTATCTCAGTTTGGAAATTTGATTTTGTATGGGAAATGAGATAATTTGGGACTCAATTTGCAAATTGTGAACGAAATTACGTAATTTGCCCTAATGAAAACGGGCTATTAGTTTTGTGTTCGTGTATGACAGATTTAGCTACGTTTCATTACGACGCTTAGGTATGTTTGTTAATTGTTTATAGAACTGTCATTGTAATTGGTTTTTCTTAATTATTTATTAAAATATAGCTTCACCAAATTTGTACATAGTCTCACTAAATTCGGAAAACCATTTCCCATCGATTGATACCAATAAACCTTTATTTTGTTCTTACCGAGTGCTAACTATACGCCTAACATTAAATTGTTTATAACTTTTAAACCATGATTAACCAAATTCTAAAAATGACTAACCAAATTTCACCAAATGTTCACCTAATTATAGGAATAACAAATTTTGAAATCCGTGATATTACGATGCTAACTATACGCCGGTCTTTGGATGTACGCTTTCTATCGGATCTCCGTCATTGTGGCCAAATCTTTATCAAACAAGCATAAAACACATTTTTTTATAGGTATATGTATTTCTTCATCGAAATAAAGAATAATTAAATAAATCTGAAATAAAACTTACCAAATGTGAAAAAACTATTAATTCTGTTTTGTAATTAGAAATGTCAGACAGACTTTTGACAAACCAACAACAAAAAAAATTAGCTGTCAGTTTGAGCAAAATGGTTTTTTAATCCACCACTCACATGTATTCCCGGATAGGAAAAAATGAGTAATTTAAGACAGTTTTCTCTTACTCACCTAAAAAAAAATTTGCGGGTCCTTAAGGCAAGGGGGGTACGAGTCGCGCCTCTATGTAATTATTTTCTCTATGGTTTAAAGGATACTCAGTTTAAATCTACTTAAATGTCGGTTTAGTTGTCGGTGAAAATGCAATATTAGTTTTGGTTTATTATCAACACATTTATTCTATTATTTACAGAATTAAGTATCTATGAATCACATAATTATTAAAAACAGAATTTTCATATATTTTGGAGTCCATAATTTTGTATTTAAACAATTTTAAATAGCACACTTTTTCACATACATACCTAACTATCATGACAATCTGATTTAAAGTGGTAGAAAAACTTCTGAGAGATGATTCTCCGTGGGAGGCAGCCAAATATATTCAATAAATACACAGCAAAATTCACAAAAAAAACATCAAGAACATCAACCGCAACTCCTCTAGAAATCATCAGCATCACCCACTCCACCAAAGCAAAAACTTCCAACGAATGTGCCATTGGTGCACACACAGTAAACCGCCATATAGCTGTAGGTAAGTTAGTTGACATTTTATACAAAAATAAAATGTAATATTTAACTTCTAACTCCCAACATTTTCTTCATCTTCATGGCAATCGAATGCTCCAAAGAGAAAGCATTGTCAGTAAAAGAAATGCATTTATTTTTCAGCATTTTCCGTGCATCAAAGCAACTCCCACAGGATGTAAGAAATGTGTGAGACATAATCTTTTGTTAATATAACATTTCGTAATATTAAACCTTTTCTACTAACAATATTGTGCTTCCTATGTCATCGAACCCAAGAGTAAGTACATGCGATCGAACCGTGCATTTAATTTATTTGTAAAAAATATGGAAACAATTTGCCGCAAGTGGTTACTTTCCGATGAATGCCCATATCAGGAACAAAGCAAATATTTATCAACCAACAAAGAGTTAGACCTACTCAACGATGAAAAATGAAAAGAATTCAAAGTAGGTATAATGAGTTAAGTTTTATTTGTTTAATGGATTGCTATTATATTAAAAGTTAGCTACTAAAACAAATTTACTAAAAACCAATAAAAAACTGTTTTTTGCAAATTTTACCAACCAACAAAGAGGTAGACCTACTCAACGATGAAAAATGAAAAGAATTCATATTAAGTATAAAAAGTTAAGTTTTATTTATTTAATGGATTGCTAGTATATTTTATAATAAGTTATGTTATAAAAAAAGTTAATTACTATAACAAATTTACTAAAAATCAATAAAAAACTGTTTTTGCAAATTTTACACTTTAAAAAAATCGAACTCGAAATTTTAATCAAACTTGATATTCCGCTATTCCGTCGGTCTCTCGAAATATGTATATCCATTTCTTCTACCTAATTATATTTCATTTTTACGCATTTTTGTCCTGACTAAATTACGAGTACATACATATACATGTTTTTGCTATCTACGTCACTGAATACCTACCTATTTATATTACATACTATTTGGGCTCTCATACATTTATATACCTATATATCATTAAAAATCAAATGAATATTATGTATATTGCCCCTATCATACTACTTATCACAAGCTTACACTTTCAATGTACATTGTATGTATACACATTTACATTTCTACATATACAGCTACGAGCAAAAAAATAGCAGTGAAATTAAAAATATTTTTATTCAGAAATAAGAAAATAAAAAGAAGTTTGATCGGAGAAATAATTATAGGCAAACATTTTACGTTTTATTGGAATGCTTCTTATATGAATTGGATTGTAGTTTATTGATCATTAGTTTAGCAATGAAACAAACACAAAACTGATTCGAAATTAAAGGGATCAAATTAATAGCAGTGCTTATCTCTTTGTTTATTGTTTAAATAAAACAACCGTATAAAAAGTTCAATTAAAAGGCATTTTATTTCTAGAAAGCTAGTATTTAGTAGCGTGACCTTAATTTTTAATGACAGCTTCACAACGAAGTTTCATTGAGTGTACAAGCCTCTCACATTTTTGCGGTGTTATTGATCCCCAAGCCTACTCAACTACGGTCCATAACTCCTTGTTATTTTTTGGTTTGGCTTTCCAGACTGCATTTTTTATATCCGCCCAAAGATTCTCAATAGGATTGACCTCAGGAGACTGAGCAGGCCACTACACATTGTTTTCCTGAAACCATTGCTTAGCTGTCCTGCTGGTGTATTTTGGGCCGTTATCCTGCTGAAAGACCCATTTAAGTGGCATTTCGAAGTCGGCGTATGATAGCATGACGTTTTGCAAAACGTCCACGTATGAGTGCTGGTTCATTATACTTTTAATCCAATATATTGGACCAACTCCATAGTATGAGAAGCATTCCCATACCATGATGCTAGATCCTCCGCGTTTTATGGTTTTTGTGGTGTACCTAGGATCATATGCGGTGTTTGGTGGTCGTCTAACATATTGCCGTGATCCTTTACCACCATAAAGCACAACTTTTCTCTCGTCGGTTCAGAGAATATTCCTCCACTTTTCCAGAGCCCACCCCAAATGCTCTCGCGCAAATTTTATTCTTTTGGTTACATTGTTTTTTTTTCTTTTCAGAAATGGGACTTTTCTTGGACTGCGAGCATTTAGGTTATAATCCCTCAATCGTCTTCTCACTGTATGTACACCGCATGGTAAATCAAGTTCATCCTTAATTTGTGAAGCAACTGCAGTAGTGTTTATTTTAAAAAATCGCACAACAAGTTTTACGTAAGACGGCGCTAAAACTTGTTTACGCCCCCGTGTTTCCACAAATATGATGGCGTTTCTCACCATTTTCGCCGAACATTTAATAAGATCCTGAACGTCTTTATAGGTTTTGCCGTCCATTATAAGATTTTTAATAAGTTGACGTCTTTCTGGTGTGCGATGTTTACCACGACCCACTTCATAAGAACAAATTAATTGGTTTTAAAAAGAATTGGAAATATAAAGTAAAAGATTAGGATTTACTTTTTATTATAAGCAAATCAAAGTAGAAGGAAAAACAATTTTTTTTAAATAGAAGTTGGCGATCGCTGCTATTATTTTGTTCGCCTAAAATATTCAATGGCACCACACAAAGTGACATTTAAACCAAGCAGAAGGAATGAACCGTTCAATTATAATTTCAAACGGTTAATTTAGTTACCTTCAGTACCAAACTACAGTTGAGGTTAGAAAAAGTGACTGTATTTAAAGAGAGGAAAAATAATAATAAAAAACAGATTGCACTGCTATTTTTTTGCTCGGCACTGTACATATCTGTATGTAGTGTAGGTAGACAATTATCACCCTAATTTACGCAATTAAAATCTATAATCTAGAATTAAATATACATTTGTAGGTATGTAGGTACCTAAGTTACTATTAGTTAAATCATCCATTCAATCCATTATACTAAAAACTTACCTACATAATTGGACCTACCTATTAATAGCGTCAATGTTTAGCTACATTAAAAAATATTCAAATTTACTTTAAAACTAATAAATAAAAATGAAAAATAGAAACTTGTAGTTGTGAATTGTGGATCGGGCCAGAGCAAATTAAATTTATAAACATATTTTAAGTTTTATGACTAGGGAACATAACTTTCTTTTCAACAACATAATCTTTTCATAAGCAAAATATTTATTTGTACAAAGGGCATATAATTCACATAAAAAGCATTACCTGCTTTTTCATTTTCTATTACTATTTATTAAATTTGAGTATTCTTTTAATTTCCATTTCGAAAATAATAAATTACGTACAAAACGCAAATCGAGTTAGTAGTTTCTGATATATACGTCACTGAATAGGTACCAACCTACATACATAATGTACTAGGTGGACTCTCCGACATTTATATAAATATACATCTTTAAAAATCAAATGAATATTATGTATATTAAAACTATCAAATAAAGTTTTATATGCAATACCTAACCATCTCCATCCAACACTTTCATTATACATTATTAAGTACACACGTATTTACATACCTAGGCTCAATATACATACATATGTATGTAATGTTACTAAAGGGTCCGCCATCTAACGTTTTTTTTTCAACTAGTGCTTATTTCGTGAATGGTAACACTTAGCTCATGTCTGATTTGACAGATAATTAGTTTTATCCTTCCGATGAACGAATATGGTTGTGTATACGCTTGAACAACGCTGGGAAATATTGCGACATTACTTTGAAAATCATGGTAATGTTGCAGAATGTGTGCGAAAATTGCGTACGGATTTTGGAAGAAGGGAAGCACCGTCAGCTCCGTATGTTCGTTATCTTGTGAAAAAAGTGAAAGAAACTGGCATCCTCATCGATAAACCAAAGCGTGAAAAGCCAAAAACAGTTCGTTCACCCGAGAATATTGCTGCTGTGGCAGAAAGTGTGCGTGAAGCGCCATTAACATCAATTCACCGTCGTTTTCAACAATTGAATATTTCGGAGACATCATTGAGACGAATTTTGCATAAAGACCTTGGTATGACGCCATACAAAGTCCAATTGGTTCAGGAGTTGAAGCCAACTGACCATCCAATACGTTTTCGATTCGCTAAGTGGGCTCTGCGATCGACTTAGAGAAGATGCCGATTTTGTCAAAAAAATCATCTTTTCAGATGAAGCTCATTCTGATCTTGGCGGGTATGTAAACAAGCAAAATTTTCGCATTTACGACACAGAAACCCGCACGCATACATTGAAAAGGCGGTCACTGTTTGGTGCGGATTTTGGTCCAGAGGCATAATTGGGCCATTTTTCTTTGAAAATGAGCAAGGAGTGGCCGTTACAGTCAATGGTGATCGTTATGGGGCCAGGTTGAACGAATTTTTGTTCACAAAAATTGAAGAGGAGGATACTGGCAATATTTGGTTTCGACAGCACGGCGCTACGTGCCACACAGCCGAAGCTACACTCGATGTTTTGCGCCCTGTTTTTGAAGATCGCATTATCAGCCGCAGAGCTGATTTCGTTTGGCCACCTCGGAGCTGCGATTTGACACCGTTGGACTATTATATGTGGGGTGTCGTAAAAAATAAGTGTTACGCCGACAAGCCAAAGATAATGGACGCTTTAAAGGACAATATTCGTGTAGCCAATGGTGAAATAAAGCTGCACACAATCTATAATGTGCTTAAAAATTGAACCGATCGTGTAGGCTACTGCATGGCCAGCCGAGGCAGGCATTTGAATTAAATTATTTTCCATTATTAAACGGTAGGATTGTACTTTCAAATAAAAAAAGAAATTTGAGAAAATATTGAGTAGTTTTTTTATAGCATTTTCAAAAAAAAAGTTATTTGGCGGACCCTTTACATTTTACCATCCCAATAGATTTAAATATACATTTGTATAATGTAAACATACAATAATTCGAACTTACCTACATTGGCTTTAGTTTGGTTACATTAAAGAATACTAGAAATTTAAAACTAATAAATCGGCCCTACCACAGAATCCATCGCAATCGAAAATCTGCTACGAATCCTGAAAAATCTATCATAGCATCCATTCGTAGTCGAAAATCATAAAATCGGATTTCATATTCTCTAAATATTTAGAGATTGTATAATTTTTATTTTACAGATAGTTTTTGTGTAAAATTTCCTGCGTGTGATTCCAAGTTCTATGAAACTGCTTGCCTATGCCATTGTTCCGATCACACAATGAAAACCCTCTTCCTAGAGCACGAAGGTTACTTCGGAGCTTTGGGTTCTTTGATTCATTTCAATGGAGAAATATTTTTTTTTTAAATTCATTTTTATTTAATATTAACTTATAACTATCTTAAAGCTAGACAAAAATGTTTAAGGCTAGCCTAATTATCAATAACTTATAACTTATTCACTGGCCCTTTAGGGGCGCTCTAAACTAAACTATATCTCTTAATACTAATGTCTTTCGACCTAAAAACTATTTTAATTTAATCTAATTATTTTATTTTTATTTAACCAAGAAAACTTTACTTCAAAAACTTAGTATCAGATCATTTTAAATTTTTACCTAAAAACTACCTCGAGCTAGACCAAAATAATTAAAACTGGATACAACTTATACTAACTTAAAATAACTTAAGCTACTTAAGATACCTAAAAATACCCAAAACCACTTAAAACTACTTAAAAACTAGAACAGCCACAGCTGAATTTTTTTTGTTTTTTTGTTTATTTTTTATATCCATGCAGACACACAACAACATGCAACATACACATACTTGTACATACGCACATACAATACGTACGCACATACATGCAGATACACGCAGATGCATGTCCATATGCCCCCGCATACATACATATTTTTATTTTGGTGCCACCCCGACTGTTCCCTATACCTAATTGCCCTAAATCAAATAAATATGATGCTGTTCAGAGAGCCACCAGAACTGGTTCTCCTGTTTCGCCCTATTCCTTCGGTGCCGATCGGACACAGTCCTACTGAACCGAAGGCACTCTTCTCCACCTTGAGCGATGACGTCTTGACCGTACAGGAGTTACCTATCCACAGTTTTCCGGCTGACGTGGTAGATGAGCGGAACCGCCCCTCCATCCTGTATCAGCCCTCGACTGTCTAAATAGAGGAATGCCTCGGGAGGTATGTAGCCACTTAACCGCGCACTCTCAAAATATTCATTATTGGGGTAGTAAGCCCCAAAAATTTTGTCTGTTTGTTGACGAAATCGCTCTTGCAGTGTGACCCCAAATCAGCTTAAACAAAAAATTATCTATTCTGTTTATGTTGGCTCCGTTGTATAGAACCTGGTTGGAATAATATCTTGTGTACTCCGACTCTGGTGTTCTGTGTAATCCAAGGCAACGTCTAAGACATTGCCTCTCAAACACCCGAATCTTTTCCATTTGAAATAGGCCAACGTTGAACCACACCGGGCATCTGTAGGCAATCATCGGCCTAATGAGGGCCATGTAACAAATCACCTTCACCCTGCTGTCAAGACGGCTGCTATAAAACAGTCGTTTTGTCAAGGCAGAGGCTCACCTAGTCCTGGCCAAGGCAGCACCTATATGCCTGTCGAAATACAGGTACTGTCCAACCAGATGCTAAAGTACTTTACTACACTTTTACTCGGCAGTGGCTGTCCATGTGGCCCTACGATCACCAGCTTGCGCCAGTTCTTTCTCGTATCCCTTGAGGCGCTAGACAACGGAGTCCTAAACAAAAAAGTTTCTGATTTCTGGAAGTTGATTTTCAATTTCCAGTCATCACAATATCGCTCAATCTTGTCGAAGTCACTCTGCAAAAGAATTTTGATGACCTCAACTGTATTAGCTGTTCTGTACGCAATTAGATTGTCGGCGTACGCGATTGCCTGTGTTAGACTAGCTGTTAGATCGCTGGTGTAAATGCTGAACAGAATCGGCGAGTTAACCGCTCCCTGCTGAAGACCATTATTAATATTAAAAATTGCGGTAGAAGTTACATTGCCACTCTTGACAACGAACTTTCTACCATTTAGGATGTCATAAAGCATATACAACAGAGGTTTGTTTATACCTAGTCTGATTAGCTTGAGATAGAGACCTTCTAACCATACGGTGTCGAAGGCCGTCTCCAAATCAACCAGGCAGGCACCCGTACACTGCTTTTTAGTGTTGTTCCATTGGATATCACAAACCAGTTTAAACGCGGCATGAATTGTGTCATGTCCCGCCTTAAAAACGAACTGATTATCCGGGATGATATTTTTGTCCTCCGGCCACTTGAACAGGACCCTGTTAATAACCTTTTCAAATACTTTGCTGATACTTGGAAGAAGACTTATCGACCGGAGATTCGCCGCATTGGAGTTGTCCTTTCCCTTTTTTGGGAGAGGGTGCACCACAGCTGTCTTCCACCGCGCTGGATAATATGCATTATTCAGCGCGTTGTTAGGCAAATGTCTTAGTACAACGTTGGATACACCATCGACTGCTGCTGACTTCTTTTTCCTTAATGAATCGAAGATTAGCTGGAGTCCATTGTTCGAAATTAACAGGAGACTGGGCCCATTTCGGTCGGCGATTATGGCGTTTGCCAAATCTTCAACATTAAACCCAGTAAAACCAAGGTTCTCAGATCGCCATTCGGTTATATCGTTCCGGAGCCATAAGTGATGAAGCAGAGCTCTGTTCTCCAGGTCATGATTCGGGCGAATGCTAGCATTTACCTTGCACACTTGCTGGCACACAACCTCCACTCTCTCCTGCGGATCTTCGATTATAAAGACGTCATCGTCCAATACGGAATCCTCTGGTTCTATGCCTGCTTTCAGAAGACGTCTCTGTTCTCTGTCGTTCTCTGGAGCTTAAGACATGGAAGATGGTTTTGATCCTTTCTTCGAAAAATCTTATTAAATTTTGGGAACATACTTGGGTCGCTAGAGTTAACGGCACGAATTTTATGGTCCCAAAACAAATTAATAGACAACCTATAATTTTCTTTGATCAATTGGTTGATGTTTTTGATGGACGCCTTCAGTGTCCTAATCTCCAGACCTCGTGTATCAGTCTTGTCAGTAGACCACATTTTTTGACGACACACACACCAACACCGACGACGCGATGCATAGGCGACAACTGTTGCACATGACTCTGCCCCACAAACTGCTACATAATCTTCAACAAAAGACACCACATCACATCGTCCAATATTAAAATAAAAAAGGATCATAATAATTAATATTGATTGTGTTTGTGGCAAAAATGTGATCTTATTCTATTCTTCATAATGTTCTATATATCCCTGTGAGCAGCAAACTTATTTGTAATGAATACTAGTACTAATTTTGATTATTTTGTGTTGTCATTAATGCAATATTTACATGTATATGATTCTTTCTTTATTTTCAGGAATAATTGTTCAACTTCACCTTTAAAAAAACGGTCTAACTTTAAACGGTCTAACTTTAAAAACACGAAAGAACTACTTTTAGATAGCAATTTTCGAAATAATTGTTTGACTATAAAATAATCTTAAGGATTTAGAACGCGGCATGCAAATTCTTGAAACCGTTTTTAATTCGATCAAATATTTAAAAAAAATTGCATTTGAAAGTAATTTTGTAATTTTTCAGTTTTTTTTAAAAACACCAAAAAACTACTTTTAGATAGCAATTTTTCGAAATAATTGTTTGATTATAAAATGATTTTAACGGTTTAGAAGCTGAGGTTAATTAACACTCAGAACAGTTACAATCATCGAAATGAAGCAAGTAGTTTGGATACGAGAGATTTGCGTAAGTTCTGATTTCAAGATTTTCCTTGATATAACTAGAAATTTCTTGGAATTGCTAATTTGGACAAGCTGTCATTTCCAAAGTACTTGCTTGATCTCGGTGATTGAAACTGTTGTGAGTTTTAATTTATGTCAGCTTGTAAGTTCTTGCAAGCGTTTTTAATTCGATCAAATATAAACAAAAATTGCATCTGAAAGTAATTTTGTATTTTTTCAATTTTTTTATAAACACAATTTTTCGAAATAATTGTTTGATTAAAAAAATAATTTTAAAGATTTAGAAGCTGAGGTTAATTAACACTCAGAGCAGTTGCAATAATCGAAATCAAGCAAGTAGCTTGGCAATGGGAGTTTTGGGTATGTTCTGTTGCAAAATTTTCCTTGATATTAATAAACATTTCTTGGAATTGCTACCCTTCAAGCAAAAACACGGACCGAATTTCTCGGTTCACTTGGGAAGCACTTTGGAATCCCAAAAAAATGAGTGGATCACACATATTAACAAATTTTCTGTGTACCCATTTAAAAAGAAGAACGAGTATCGATATTATATTTGTATGGGCCGTAAAATAGAGAAAGTAGTCGATATTCGAGCGGGGAGTATTTTTTATGGACTAGAAATGAAGACAATTGGAGAGAAACGGTAATTGTTTTTTTTTTTCAATTTTGCAGAATAAGCGAGCAAAAAGGAAATTTGAATCTTCAAGGAAACCTTAAAATACATAACAAGTGCAAAAATTATAAAATAATACTTTAAAATAAGAAAACGGGATTATTGCAACAATATGGGATTATTGCAACAAAGAAGTGTTAAATATATGTAAAAGAGCATATTTCTTATTAGATTAGTTCATTTTTGTTGGATTCCATTTTGGATCCGTTTTCGCTGAGTATGGTGAAGTAGAAAACTCTATCTCTCTCATTACATTCACATAATGGCTCCATGTAATTCGAATTTCCAGACTAATTTGATTCGATTTGGAATCGTTTCCGATCCTATACAAAAATCTGAGTATGAGGTTCATATTTATAAGATAACTTGATAAGGAAAAACAAATTGATAACAGGTTTATCCTCTCTTAAGTATGATAGGTTTTGCAAATCCTGAATAATGTATAGGCAAACACGCCTATAGAATTTGTTTGACGCAGCCACCATACATAACGATGAATAAGGTGGTGTGTTTGTATATAGATTTGTGATTTTATTATAGGTCTTCAAACCAGTTTAAGCAACAAATTTATGTAAATTAGTTTTATTTCTCTTTTTTTTAATTAAAGAAAATTTCAACTTTCAAACGAACAAGGTACAAAAAAAGAACACCCAATTTTGGTTGAATTGCTTGGAGCACACCTGCACTTATGCGCACCTCTACCAAACACGATCAATCACACTATTATCTTGAGGCTTAGACATCGACGTAACCATCTGTTTTTGATATTGTCGTGTTTGTCCCGGTCGTCTAGACGGACCCAGATATTCGAACATACTCTGCAGATGTTGCGATAACATTTTGCTCAAATCATATATAGGCGTAGTCTGTCTTTGACATTCCGCTTGTGTTCTCTTGGCAATTTGACAGTCTTATACAGTTCCAGTTCTTGGAAGCCTTGCCAAACACCAGGAGTGAATGAGCAAAGTTGTGATATCTAGATGAGTTGTTGTTGCCCGGTGTTTCCGTGTATTATCGGCGAACGTGTCCACGTCTTCGCCATGATGCAACCAGCTGCCCACACATCAACTGGTGTGCCATAGTTTCGGTCGGCCAAAAGAAGTTCTGGAGGTCTATACCAAATGTCTTGGTTGGTCCGAACCTGCAAATGATAGAGCTGATGGAAACAAATCTAAAGCTTTTGACAGCTAACGCACTATTAATTTGTTTAACTAAAATATAGAATACTTCTTTAAAGAATAAATAAAACGTGAAAATGAAAACAAATGGATTTTATTTGTTAGAACTGTTAGATTGATTTTGACAAATCAACAGAAAAAAAGCAGCTGTCATATTTGATCAAAAGTATTACTTAATCCACCACGCACATGTATTCACGGATAGGAAAATAAGAGTAATTTAAGAGAGTTTTCTCTTACTCACCGCAAAAAAAAGTTTGAGGGTGTGGTAAGGGGGGTACGAGGGGGGTACGAGTCGCGCCTCTATGTAATTATTTTCTCTATGATCTTGACTGAGAAGAATTCCGCTTCAGTTTAAGGTCCCACATTTTAGTACACGACGACGGTGTTATTTTGGACGCAGCAAATGCAATATATGACGGTACCCCCGATTTGGAAGAGCCGTTGACCGGTTTGCAGACATTGGTTTTGCTTATACCAGCAAATATTCTGCAATATCTTTTTAGGTAATAGACCAGAAGAGGTTAACACTGATGGCAACACAGATGATGAAGATTTGGCCACTTTAGAGAGCGATAGCCTAGAAAATATGCCCGGATACATATGCCATAAACTAAGACACAAAATTCCAGCCGAAGAAAATGTCGCATCGTATTCATGGGAGGACCACCTGATGAAGGCGGCTTGTCAAATCCATCACCAAGGACGTTAAATGACTTGACGAACTTGAAAAACATCTTCAAATCCTTCAACGGAGAAGACTTAGTAATTTCCCAACTAACATTTTATATTGTAGTAGGCTATATACAAGCTATTTCCTAGCTTGTATATTAACCACATAAGGCCTTATGAAAGTCATATTGGCGCACATTCTGCATATGAATATCCGTCACAAGCCTTATGGAAACAAACAGCTTATATATAGCCTCCGTTCGCAGGCTATATGGAAACAATTAATATATATTAATATTCGAATCTGTATATTTTATAGTCATGTGTATTTAATTAAATATGGTAGGTATGTGTACAGTGTGTAAAAACAAGTTTTACAAATAATTTTCACCAGATTTAGGTACATACAACGTAAATATCTAAAAATTATTTAAATCGCAAAAGCTCTTTATTTTACACCGTTTATTATTCTTTATTATACTTTCATTTCCTTTACAATTTCGAACTAAAAGTATTTTATGTTAATATTCATATTGCATTAACTCCATTGTCATAAAAAAAATTGTGTCAATAGGATTCGAACGATGAACACTTCGGTTAGTTAGATTTAGGTAGTACTTTATGATAATATTAGATTGAATATTTCTTTCAGAAAATAGTTTTTAATAATAAATAACCACTTAAAATTATTTTTCCAAAATTATATTTCATTTTTTTTGAAAAAAAAAACACTTTTTTTGATCAAAAAACACTTTTTTTTAATAAAAAAACACATTCTTTTTAGAAAAACAAAATTTTTTTTAGAAAAAATTGTTTTATCAACAAAAAGAACCCATTTTTTCTAGTTTAAAGAGAAAAATAAGTCAATTTTGACAAATTGGTTTTTCGTATCGTGCGATACATCGATATAAAGGTGTCGCTCCCAACATCACGAATATTCAATTTTTAAGTCGCTATGGCGCTTAATTTAGATGGAAATCGAATTTAAATAAAATAAAATGGACGACTGGATCATACGAACTTGCTCTTGCAGCTAACAACTTTAATGTAGCTAACCATTGAGGCTGTTTAGTAGGTAGGTAGTCTAGTTATCCTATGCAGGACCAAGTCCGATGTAGATAAGATTACCTTGATTCTTAGTATAATAAATTTCCGAATGGATGATTAAAGAAATAGTTACATTGGTGCCTTCCTACAAATAATGTATATTTAGATTAAATTGTGGATTTTATTTAATTATAGGTAGGAATGTAATAAGAAGAAGAACGTACATACATAGGTGGAACCTAAGTATATAAATATAGACATAAAATTTAAAAGTGAAGGATGTAGGTGGGGGGTAGCTTATGCATATAACATTATAATTTGGGTGCAATTTACATAATATTTATTTGATCCTTACAGATGTATATATATATATAAATGTATGGGGGCCCACATAGTACATAATGTATGCATGTATTCAGTGACGAGCGCACAAATGCGTAAAATTAAATATAACTAGGTAGAAATAAATGGAAATACTCATAATAAAATCTTTTTTGATTTCTTACATTACATTACATTTTATACTACTCCGCAGATAAATCTATGAAGTAGAGACACTGACGCACTGGTAACTAGACCATTGGCTTAAACTTTTTACATAGATTAATACAACAGAGAGAGACAGAGATAGGAAGAACACACAACAGAAGAAACATGTCAACAGCACGTGGTTGGTTTCCAACGGTTTCCCATCTACTAACCCAGTACTAACCACGCGCAACGATTCTTGATTTCGCTGATCTATGGCAAGCGATGCTTTCATCGTAGCCAAGAGCGTTTGCATAAAAATTAATTTTAATCGGGCCATCCAATAGTGAGAAAGTCTAAAATATGTAAAGTGGTTCTATAGGAACTACCGTTAATAAGTACGCGAAAAAAATATTTTTATACTTAAAAGTGGACTGTACTTACACAAATTTTTTTACAAAATTCTGGGAGCCGTTTTTGAGAAATAACAATTTTCTTATCGGTTTCTTAAAATTTGTATGGGAGGTACTGTTGTTTTTTTTTTTAGGAAAATAATTTGTTAACTATTCAGGATAATGTCAAAAACTTCCAAATACGAAGTTTCGAAAAAATCTATTAAGCGGTTTTTGAAGTTTTGAGTTTTCAAAAAAAAATTAATTTCCAAAAAAAAATTTTTGTTTGAAAAATTTTGGCTTACAATAGTGTTTAAACTTTCTAGGAGCTTCTGCGTAAAAAAGTTCAAAAAAATCAAATTAACCGTTTCCCAGAAAACCGACAACGAAAATAAATGGTTCTACTATATTTACCAAAAATAACAATCAGAGTAGCGGGGTTCTACCATGTGCCGTATAAGGATGAATTAAGCGAACAGATCTTCCGTCAAGTGAAATTGACAGAAATAAGCCATAATAAGATTGGAAACCTTCGTAGGTTTCACCCCCCAAAACCCAAAATACTAGGGTGTATCTGGCTATGTGTGTTTAGGAAGAGGAACAGAAAAGATTCTTGTGTGCGTTCTTATCAATGGTCTATTGGAAGAGGAACGGAAAAGTTACTTTTGTGCGTGCTTCAGCTCGTAGGCAAATGTCAAATGAAAGCAGAGGTTTCGGGTCTTTATCTTATAATTTTATGGAAACTGATATCATTGTGCATAGGCCCTCAAAAAAAAAGAACAGCTGGTTGCTTGCTGTCGAAAAAATTAATTTCAATGTTTTTCAAAAATTATGGCAAGTACATTTTTGCAAATATGTACATATTTATTTGTAATAAATTTCCATTTTTTTTAGTTTTATTTACATATTGTGGTTGAAGAATACGCCAAACTTTCTGGCGGAATGTTTTGACAATACACATACTGTATACACACCTACACCGAAGAGAGCTGAGATAGTCCTATATTCGGCAGATAATCAAAAAGTGCAAAATATGCTATTTCTATCCTTTTTTATGGAATGCGGTTTCTGTTTCAGTTAGGGTTTAGAACTTCCAAATTTCTCATTTGGCAGCATATCAAACGTGCTTGAATACATTCGACAATTTTGTTTGAAACATTCACCATCATTTTCTAATTTCTTTCTCCCATAAAGTGTTAGTACGTATCTTCGTTATGCATTATATTTAAACGTTCCTTGTCTAATGAATTCTTATTTAAAGCTCACCTTTGGTCACATGATTCTATGGATTGCAAAATTTTGATCAATACTTTTTTTCTCTTTTTATGCAGCATTATAAGATTTGATTGTTTAGCATTCATGTTCTATCAACGTTTTGACCGCGTTTCCGAAACAACTGAAAAGTCAAACATAACTAGTAAATATTAGGTCTGAACGCTCTACTCGTTTTGGTGAACATCAAAAGGATAAACGAGTTAGGAAGTCAAATTCGGGGTTGGAATCGAAGTCCTGAAAAAATAAGAAATTTATATACTGAAGCTAATCTAAACACTAATCCCTTACTACACATATTTATATCCGCTTTGGATAAACCTGACAAATAGGTTTTTCACACCAAGCCCAAAACGGGATTTTCAGTTTAAAGTTTACGAAAACTCGAAAACGTTTCACACATTTACAAGTTTTCGTTTGACATCTCAATTATTTTGACACCACATACAATAGCAAATACGTTCTGAATTCAAATTGAAATTACCCCAGACATCTGTTTTTGTTTTGTTTTTCCAGCTATTTATGTGACCATTAATTGAGCGCTGAATGTTTCACAAGTTGTGTTTGTTAAGTTCATTTTGCTAATCCAACATGTTTTCGACAGGTTTTATTTAAAACTTGTAGTTTATCAAAACTTGTGGTTTATGAAAAATGTATGGGAAACTTGTGTTTTCGCTTTAGGTTTTCAGTCAAAACCGATAATTTCGCGCTTTGGGTTTGGTGTGAAAAGTCTATAAATCTATTAAAAAAAAGATTCTTTTTTTTTTTTAACTATCCGTTGTCCACTCCACTGTCTCTCTTAGACAATGGATCATCACCTAACAAAGGCCTTGACAGATGTTGTTTGTCAACGGTTGGTCCCCCGCCCTTGCTTATGAAATACAACCAAAGTCATCTTATTGACCTGAATCTGATAGAGATGGCTCCTAACGCATCCTCCAATCAGAATCGTTGTACAAGTAGTCACGGTTACCGCGCTAAGTCAAAGTTCGTTTTATTGTTCTCTTATGTCATGTCTAGTTGCCGATCATTATTTACCATTCCGAAAAGCCGGCCATGTCAAAGCTCCAAACACCATTGCAAGTTACTAACAAGCCATCAGTCAAGAAAATATGAAAAGATCGCATATTTAGCACAAGCTATTCTTATTTTATTTAGAGACCGTAAAAGTTTAACAAATAAAAAAAATGATCAAATTAAAAAAAAAATATAAAAGAAATTTATCACGCATATAAATCCCGCATATGTAACAATATAAAATATATTTTAAAAAAGGAAATCAATAAGATATATAAATTTGTTCAAATAGACTCACGTATCTTCGTCCCACGTAGTCCTGTCGACAGCACGTTCTTGGATGACGGATAATTTGGATTTAAATCCCACAATTTCTGGTTTACGTATTAATATCTGTGGTATACTACTATAATTGCTCTATCCAGCTATGTTTAGTGCTCAGATGTTGGAATATGCAGGAATATATATGCCTGTATATATATATATATACCCAGTCATGGGATCAGCCGGGTGAAGAGATTTTTGGTTTTCTAACCCTTAACCTGGAGATACAATATGAACTCTCTTAAAATCACTATAATGTATTTTCCTCTTAATTACTTTGTAACTATCATTTACCTCTGCTTTGCAATATGCTCGATACCAAAGAACCGAAGACCCTTCTTTTCCAGGTCTTTTAAACTACCTTTGGGGTTTTCCAATAAGAGGTGTTATTTTGATATTCAAAGAAAAATGGCATTTTTGGAGATAAATGATCGGATGTTTATTTCATTATAAAGAAGAGGGTATGCCGTTAATAATGGAACACAACATCAGCCAAATGGCCGCCAAGACCACGCTTACAGGACCATATCCTTTTCATGAAATTTTCCATAACCAAATCGCAAAGTGGCTGCCCTATGTCCACGAATTTCATCTTTGAGGTCTTGAATCGACGCTGGGCTGTTGGCGTAGACCTTATCTTTCACGTGGCCCCAAAGGAAGAAGTCGCAAGGTGGCCAATTGTGATCACCTCTTCGAGAGATAACACGGTCCGGAAAATTTTCCCGTAAAAGATCGATGGTTTCATTGCTTGTGTGGCACGTAGCGCCGTCTTGTTGAAAGTAAACGTTGTCCAGATCAATACCATCCAATTCAGGCCATAAAAAATCATTAATCATCTCTCGATAGCGCAATCCATTGACCGTAACTGTTGCTCCAGCCTCATTTTCGAAAAAGTAAGGTCCAATGACCCCGCGGGACCATAAACCGCACTAAACAGTCACGCGTTGAGGATGGAGAGGCTTTTCAACAATAACTCTTGGGTTTTCCGAGCCCCAGATGCGACAGTTTTGCTTGTTGACGTAGCCTCCGAGGTGGAAATGGGCCTCATCAGTCAAGATGATTTTTCGATGAAATTCCGGTTCATTTTCATGCATTTCAAGGACCCAATCAGCAAAGACACGACGTTGTTGATGATCAGCCGGCTTGAGTTCTTGTGTTAACTGAACTTTATAAGCCTTTAGACCCAAGTCTTTATGCAAAATACGGTGCAATGACGTTTGTGGAATGCCTAATTCCAAAGAACGACGAGGAATGGACAAACCTGGGTTTTCTTCAACACTTTGGGCTACAACAGCAATATTCTCAGTTGTTCTTGAGCGACGTGCACGGGTTTTATTCTTCACATCACTAACTTGTCCCAACAGCTCGAATTTGTCCACCAATTTCTGTATTGCGATCCGACAAGGTGCTTCACGACGACCCAAAAATGTTTTAGTTTTACGAACCGTCTCTGCCAAATTTTCACCATTTTTATAGTGAATTTTAATAATTTCAATGCGTTGTTGAAGCGTGTATCGTTCCATTTTTATTAATAGCGTAGTTTCTACTTGTCATATGTCAAAAAATGACAGCTTCAAAAGTGACAGCTACCGAAATAGCGGGCTATTCAAAATAACACCTCTTATTGGAAAACCCGCTAAATCCAGAGATCCCTTACCTCATTTTTCAAACTAAACTCTCAACAATTTTGCTTTAAAGTTTCTCATTTTCAACAGAATTTATCAGTAGTTATCTAAGTCTTAAAAACGAAAACAAAAAAATGTTTACCACTTCATGAATAATGACGAGCAAATATTAACTTCTACTGTACAGTGCACTAGTTTAGCTCTTGCGGTTGCACTTTTTCTTTCCAAAAGCTAAAAAACGTCAAACTTGAATTTCACGGTCATTGGTCTATTGCCCTACATTTGTTCTCCTTTTTAAATTATTTGTCATTCTGTTTATTGGAAATAGGGCTTTTCCTTGAACCTCAGTCCAAATGTCTTCTTTCGTGGTGTTTGTGTCCAAACTAATTATTATAACACTTTCTATCTTTGAAGTGTTGAAAAAACTAATAAAACTTAATTAAAATAACTAATGCTACTTATAAAATAATTATAACAGTCTTTTCTCTCATTAAGGTCAATAATAATATAAATATTGCACAAACAAACTTTAATTTCCAAATCGTAACTGATTTTTTATTTCCTCCCTTCAACTGAGTTCATTTATCCATACAGTGACATCCAACACCAAATAGAAACAAATAAACATCTTTTCACCATAAATCTTTCATTAAGAAACAACTTGTCTCTTTTATTATACGTGTTATTGTACTCTTTCTAACTTGTTACTTCATGTATGTATATAGTATCCGTTATATATATTAAAAAGTTGAGTTTGTCGAGATTGTTCCAGACGGACGCATTTATTTAAAAGTATCTATTTTGTAATAAGTGCATTTGTGCAATTTAAAGTATGTATTTTATAATAAAAATTGTTTATATCAGACTATTATTTGGTGACCCAGACGTGATCGGAAAAGATACAATCTGTGGAACGATAACAAACATTTCTTCACAGCAACGGGATGTATTTCGACTTACTCCCCATGGACACAAACGTAAACCACAGAACTTCTGTTTTGCATTCGCCGAGACATCGACACTGAGACCCTTTGGTCAACAGCTCCATGACTACAGCTCCATCACAGCAGCTACACGATCAAATAAATCACGACGGCCCACGGGGGCAACAAGCACAGCAACGAGTTGTACCACAGCTTCCCCTCCTCCACAGCTACACGTCTAGCAGCCACCATCCTCACATCCACCCACATCGTGTTCTCCATGGTTCCACCTCAGTCCATCCTTCTTAGAGAAAATAATTACATAGAGGCGCGATTCGTACCCTCCTTGCCTGAAACACCCGCAATTTTTTTTGAGGTAAGAGAAAACTCTTAAATTACTCATTATTTCCTATCCGTGAATACATGTGAGTGGTGGATTAAAAACCCCTATTGCTCAAACTGACAGATCATTTTTTTGTTGATTTGTCATAAGTCAATCTGACAGTTCTCAAATAGCTTACGAGAAATAAAATTATTTACTTTCATTTTCACAATTGTTTCTTTTTATGTAATGGTTATTTCACAATTTTATTTATTTTAATCAAAAAAAATAATTGTGTTTTGATTCACTTGATACGTCACCAGCATTATCGTCTGTAGTTTCGGACTAACCGACTCCCTTTGGCCATCGCAAATCAAATGGGAAGAATAAAACTAAAGAGGTTCAAGTAAGTTCATTTTAAATTATATTATATTGATTTTAATTTATATTGCTCTTTCTAGCAAACAATTCCGCCAAAAGTGTTCCAATTTAATACGAAACTCGATCCTGTAACATCAGTCTCACAATACTGTGTAGTTAAGCGGTGCTCGGAAGCCGAGTCACATTCTTACCATATAAGTATCCTTATGAGAATTTGGCCAAATTCTCTTGTGCTAGAATATGGCGATTTTGGAAATCAAAATTCAAGTAGTGTTAATTTCCTTATTTGCCCCGACTCCGATCCGATCCGAGAAGTATTGGATCTCTACATTATGTAACTCATTGTGTGTCGACAACGGATATTAGGGCTCGACTTTTTGGCAAGAAATATAGCGTGAGTTTGGCAATCTCATGAACGAGATCGATATGCACATGTTGACCGAAAAACCTCTGCCTGTATCTGTAGCTTCTAAACAGATTTTTGGTCTGTCTGTGTATCAGCATTCTGTCAAGCAGAAATATGGTAGATTAAATAAAAAAAAACTAATTTGAAATATTTTTGAGGGTTTGTTTTTCTTTTAATTTTGTAGGACAAAAGCGCCTGCCATTCATCTCAAAATCATGACGAACAAAAAGATCAGACCACACAACCAATGGTTTTACACAAATAAGAAATGCCCGAAATGGACCGTGAAGCCCAGTACGAAGTCATTATTTCCGGGTTATAAAATTAGATACTTAAGGATCAATATTTTAAAGTGTTTTTCTTTTATATATACATTAGGTTTAAGAATTGTAATTCACTTAATTTTTTTCAATCACATTTTCTTTAAGTTTGTTGCTCAAAAAAATTATTTCCTTTTCAAGGGAAATGTAAGGCTGTGTGTCTCAATGGCATAGGTGAGTACTTCTTGAATCATCCAAATAAGGTAAATGGTTTCGAAATGGCAGTATTTTGAAAAATTTGCGTCTGAAAGTAATTTTGTAATTTTTCATTTTTTAAAAACACGAAAAAACTCAGCTAGTAAATTCTTGAAACCGTTTTCAATTCGCGTAAATATTTCAAAAAATTTGCATCTGAAAATAATTTTGTAATTTTTCATTTTTTAAAAACACGAAAAAACAACAACGAAAAAACACGTAAATCAACATTCAGAACAGTTACAATCATCGAAATCAAGCAAGTAGTTTGGAAATGAGAGCTTTACGTAGGTTCTGATTTCAAGATTTTCCTTGATATTAGTAGAAATTTCTTGGAATTGCAAATTTGGACAAGGTGTCATTTCCAAAGTACATGCTAATCCTACCCAAATCTTGAAAACCATTTTTAAATCAAACGAAGATTTCGAAAAATTTCTATCTAAAAGTAGTTTTTCGTGTTCTTGAAAAATATAAGAATATTACAAATGTCTCCATTGCAGTGGCCACAGACTTGTGACGCTACAACTTCCAGAGCGTCATAACAGCTTCCGTAGCTTTCCGGCCTCCCAAGTAAAGCAAGCCCAGTATCGATGACAATGGAATGATTCGATCCAGCGTAAAGAAATTCTTAGTCACATAATTGTCCAAAACGCATGGAGCAATTGTTGTTCAATGTAATCAAAAAGCAATGAATGAGCTGGATCCACTTGGTTCTGAATACCACAATTGGCGATGCTAGTGATCAGTAGAATATACATATTTGTCCATCAGTGCCAAGCCGCCATGGACAGAATGAGCCCCAATGAAGGTGTAGCGCTCAACAATGTGCTCATTGTTGCTGTTCAGTCATTTGTTGCCATTCTCCCTCAAAAGCTTGTTCACTCCACATCCGGCCTTGGCAAAGACATTTACAAAACTTGCATCCAGATTCTGCATTCCTGAGTCCACTTGAATCGATGGGAAATTATTTCTTAATTAAACTTTTTTATGTGTAAAACAATTCCCAGAAGATATTTCAATCGAAACGAACTTGAAAAGAAAAACATATAACATTCATACAATTGTGTAAGACATTCTAATAAGAACAAAATTTTAAAAGAAAAATTTACGTACTGATTACAAGAATAATTTAATATATATTATGTATCGTTCTGTTTCGAATATAAGTTAAATAAATATGTATATATATACCGAAGAGAATGTTTTGAATAAAAAAAAGGTAACGGAAACGTTGACTGTATTATTTATAATATGAATGCACTATGCATAGGGACATAAGATCCATGTGATATTTTTAAAGATACATAATTATGTATACATAAATGTATGACGGCCTACATCGTATGAAATATTCAGTTCAGTTATTTTGGGAATAAATATTTTTTTTGAAAACTCAAAATTTCAAAAACGAATCAATAGATTTTTTCGAAACTTCGTATTTGGTAGTTTTTTAATTAAATAGTTAAAAAACTATTTTCCTAAAATAAGAAACAACGGTACCTCCCATAAAAATCTTAAAAAACCGCGAAGAAAAAAATTTATTTCTCAAAAACGGTTACGAGAATTTTTATAAAAAAATGTGTGTGTTCTTAAATTAGTAGAGTACACTTTTAACTATAAAAATATTTAATTTTGCGTACTTATCAGCGGTATTTCCCATAGAACCTCTTTAGTGGATGGCCCGATCAAAATAATTTTTTTTGTGAAACGCTTCCAAAAGTGTTAATAAAACTGCATAGTCCAATTTTCAAAGAAAAAAGTTCTTCGATTTTTAAAAAAATTAAAAATATTTTCTTTTTGAAAAATCGATTTTTCAAAAACCATTTAGTGAATATTTTTGAAATTTGAATTTGATTTCATTTTCAGTTTCATTTTTTTTCTAAAAATATTTTTAAAATTTTATACAAAAACAAATAATAAAATTTTTTTTTTGATATACATCTTATTTATCCAGGAATTCAAATGGCATCTTTGTTTTCCCTCAAAACTATAACAACTAAGCAATATGAAAACATTTAATTATGTGTATATTATGCATTTATTTCTACCATAGTATATTTCATATACAATGTAGGTCCTCATATATTTATATATATGTACATACATAAAAGATTACATGAATCTTATGTATGTTTAATGCACATAAATGGCTCTCATTATGAATAGCGAATCGAACATTCGATAAGTTGCGAATAATTTAGCGCCCTTCGATTTTCACGGTAGTATTAATAGTGGACTTCAACATTCGCTTAAAATTAAATAGTGCCTAAAATAAATTCCAAAAAGAAAACATATGTTAAACGTCAAATCAAATGCTGTCTGGGTTGAGTTAATTTTTTTGTGAATTTTTGTTTTGTGAGCTTAATTTTGTATTTTTGACGATTTAATAAAAAAAAACGATTTATGTTTAGAAACATTTTATTTTTTGAGGTGATTGAGTTTGAACCGAAATAGTTCTAATCCCCTAGAATTTCTGAACAATTTAAAAGCCTTCAAAATTGAATTAATTATTCAAAAAAATCAATGTTTTGTTTTCCATTAGGTTTATTTTGTTCTTCCGATTGAACAAGGTTGGTGGTGTTTATGTCCCCAACCAAATAAACATGTAATAAGGCTAAAAACTTCTATACAGATCCATCTCTTTTAAAACTGGCTTGGAAGTAGTTGCTAGCAAAACTGTGTCAGTAATGATTTCGTTTCGGTACTTTCACAGTCAACTGTGTCAGGCGACAAGAAAATTTGGCAGTATGGCCGCAACAAGTCATATTTTTTTGTTAAGTGCAATTTGTTGGTTCAGATTTAACTTATAGCCCGATCAATTCTTTGCACAGGAACAATCAAAGGTGTAAATAATAAAATATTTTCTTATTAACGATATGAAACTCTTTTCCCTCACGAATCATATGCTTAAGAGAATTTAATTCGGCATTGAATTGTTCGCAATAATCTTTTTGGTTTTCTTTGAAGAACCAAACATACAAACGTTTATATTCAATTCCATCAAAATAAATAGTTATGCAAATTGATTTGCATTTTTTTTTATAATCTACACGCGTTCAAGGGATTATGAATACCCTTTAAATGTTTCAACACAGCGCGGGCTCGAGGGTGAGGTAAAGGAAGAGAAAGAATGATAGGAAAGATGTGTGGCGCGATAATCAGAGACCGTAGGTGGTTGTTGTCTCGGATTTTATCTCCAGGGATAGCGGCTGAACTAATATGGAGAAATTTCCGTGTCTTATTTATCGATGTCCCTTAGAATTCGCATTAATTTTTGTATTCTTTGTCATATTTTATCGGTACTAGTTTTACTCAATCGCATGTTGTTAGTTCTATTCCTAAACAGCATGTAATGAGTAAACCAGCAACTCATTGTATGACATTTATTTTTAGAATTGGTTTTTAATGGAAAAATAAGAAGACATAGACTACGGCGGGGATCGAACCTGTGATCATGATGTTGACAGGCGAACACAAAACTATCGCTCCACGGCCATCCCCTTCGGTCCTAATGATAAGTTATTATTTTTATTTGTTTAATATTCACATGCTTATTGCATTTTAAAGTTTTAAATATGTTTGGTTTAACTTAAAATATACATACTCACTTTCTTCCTTGTATTGAAAGCTTAAAGATGCTGCACTCCGACATAGAAAGTGTTGCAAGATTCTTTAAGCATGTATACATTTGAATCAGGATACCAAAAATTACCAATCTAAGTGACCAAAGGAAGACTAACTTTAGAAAGATGCATCAAAGTGTTGCAAATTACATATTAATTTGGAGCAGAACGATCCTTCCTTGCTCTTCAAAGAAGGCAGGAACATTTCACGTTCATCTTTAAACACTATATTTACTTGCAGACTATTTGCCTTTCAGATAAAATATTCAACTTTTTCAATTTGCTTACGCAAAGTTACATACAAATAGTTGATGCAGGAATCTGCGCTGGTCAAGGTGATGGATTTTAATACAAAATTCAGACTCATATCAGCCTAGAGATTCTAATATTTTATAATAAAATCTAAATATGATCAACAACTACTCTCCCGATCCGTCCACTGAACTTCTCAAGATGCATATCAATCGTATTTTGCATTTGGATGAACAGGAATTTATGAATAATTCCCATTTTTTAGTAAAAACTGCGTTGTTTTTAAAAGATTCTAGAATTTTTTTTCGAGTTGCGAAGACAAATATGCAGACTTTGTTGATGAAGTGTTTTGTAGCATAATATGTAACTGAAGATATAATTGTCACTGCTGCTAGAACTCTGTAGATGATGAAGTGTATTTTTTTTGCCCCAAGAATTAACTACCAGTGGCACCGTCTTAATATTCGGATTAATTCTTGGCAATAGAATATCTACATCATGATCTTTGATTAAAACAGATGTAAGCATATGAGCTTCTTTTTTAGCATGCATCGGCGAATCCTTTTATTGTAATGCTTCACTCAGAATGGTTTGCCCTGCTTTTCACTTCTATATGTGCTCCAGGTACGAACTTCTGACTAGTATAATCTGAGCTGGCAGGATTCACGTGACATGGTTAAAATATGTATTCACACAATACATATGTTGTCTCTGCCCTTTTCACCGCCTGCAGCGAAGTTGGCTGAAATATAATAGGAAGAAATAATTTAATAGTAAAAAAGTTAAGTAAACACCTAAAATAAATTATAAAAAATTATAATTAAATTACAAAAATAGTCAAATACGTAATAAACAAATTGAAACTCGCTCACTTCCGATATTTGTTTTGAAATTTTAATTTCTATTTTTTATTGGTTTGTCATCTGTCAAAATACTCACCTCGAATTGAGTAAACTGGGATTTTCTTGTAGTGGAATTTAGGCACGTACGCATTAATATGCTGTGGTTTGCTTCTACTTTTTGATTGGATTTTCTTCATTTTGAACATATAATTAAAAAATATTGCTTAATTTGTAAGCCAGGATTAACAAAAAGCTTTTATTAGTATGTTTTTTGTTTGATAAAGGCCTTTACAAATAGAATTTATCTAAAAAGCAATTAATTTTTTAAATTTTGAATTTAACGGATTTACATTTTGAATATATAAGCTCACCATATTTACCAAAAGTGCAAATGAGCACTCCTCCGTTTCGATAAGACTGTGTTGGTGTCTGTCCCATTTAAAATGCACGGGCAACTAACACATGCTTGTCGAAACGGAGGAAATCCTCACAATTTAGCTTGTATAGTGAAAGAGAACGAACCCCCGAAGTCGTGCCTCTATGTAGTATAGTTTTTCTATGTCTTAGAGTAACCATAATTTGTTTCCAATAATTTTAGATATTACATCGTGATATGAAAACTGCTAATGTACTCATAACCAAATATGGCAACCTGAAACTATCCGACTTCGGCTTGGCGCGTGCATTAAGCATTCCAAATATGAACAGAAAAACCGATTTACAAACCGTGTAGTAACACTTTGGTATAGACCTCCAGAACTTATTTTGGCCGACCGAAAGTATGGCACACCTGTTGACATGTATTGAGCTGGTTGCATCATGGCGGAGACGTGGACACGTTCGCCGATAATGGCAAGGAAATATCTAGCAACAACTACTCATCTAGATATCACAACTTTGCTCATACACTCCTGGTGTTTTGCCAGGCTTCGAAGAACTGGAAGTGTATAAGACTGTCGAATTGCCAAGAGACCACAAGTAGAATGTCAAAGACAGATCCAGATATGATTTGAGCAAAATGTTATCGCAACATCTGGAGAGTATGTTCGAATATCTTGGTCCGTCTAGACGACCGGGACAATCACGACAATATCAACAACAGATGGTTACATCGATGCCTAATCCTCAAGATAATTGTGTGATTGATCGTGTTTATTAGAGGTGCGCATTAGTGCAGGTGTGTTCCAAGCAATTCAACCAAAATTGGGTGTTCTTTTTTCGTATTCTGTTCGTTTGAAAGTTGAAATTTTCTTTAATTTAAAAAAAACTTGAGAAATAAAACTAATTTACATAAATTTGTTGTTTATACAGGTTTGAAGACCTATAATCAAATCACAAATCTATATACATACAGACCACTTATTCATCGTTATATATGGTGGCTACATTAAACAAATTCTATAGGCGTGTTTGCCTATACATTATTCAGGATTGGGAAAGCCTATCATACTTAAGAGAGGATAAACCATTGTATATACATTTCTATAGTACTATCATGAAGATTAACGTCCGGGGAACCACCTGGTAGATACTATAAGATTTACTATCTTTGGCTCATTTGCCAAATTTGTATAGACTAATTGAAAACCAAGAGGGAGTAAAATGCATATGCTTTAACATTTTCCAAAGTTAAAGCAAGAGAAAAAATTATACCTTTTTAAGTGAAAACCTAAAGGGAGACGAATGCATATGCTTTAACATTTTCTAAAGTTAAAGAAAGAAAAAAAAATTATACCCTTTTTGTGTATTTTTCTTTCCTCACATTTATTTAAAATTGGAGAATCTACCTAGTTACATACATATGCATGTATAAAGATTTTTGGAAAAATTGTATTCCGTTCGATCTAGTTTTGGTTTTGGCATTTTTATAATTATATATATAGGTTTGTGTGGATTAAATGTTTGCCGTGTTTGTTTTGTGTTAAAAAAAAACAGTTTTTGACCTTGATTTACTGCACTTTTCGTTTCGGCAATATATTTGTTTGAAAATAAATTTGTCCGCCAGTTTGTTTTTAGTTTAAACAAAAAATATTCAATTCAGTTTATAGATAAGTTAGTGAGTTGTGATGAGTGTAATTTCAGCAATTTTTAAATACCTACCTACCTATGAATTTAAATAAACTCTTTTTGTGATAAGTGTTGTGGCATTGAAGATAGGTAGGTATGTACTTATGTAGCTACATTTAATAAGATATTTAAATACCTACAATGCTTGTGATTTGAATTAAAAATTAAAGAGGTAAATAAATACAATACTACCAACGTATTAATATTATTTATTCTTACATAACCGTATTAAAGCAATAATTTTACGTTTTTCTAATATGATACCAATGTAGGTAGGCATAGGTACCTACTAACATTTGAAAAATAAATTTTATGAGATAACTTTTTCATTTTATTTTATTTAATACGTACCTATACCCATAGCATTTTGAGCGTTCGGAGTTGTACAGATCCTTACGCACAACACAATACATACCTAGTTGTTTTGAAGTTTCTCAAATGTTGTCTACCTACCTACAAACCATAAACAAACATACAAACTACCATTGTACTACATGAGATGTATAAACGCAATGAACCTACCCCAACAATATTCAGTACTAAACTATAGTAAGTGGTAGCATTGTAAGTACGTAATTCAAGAATGAAAGACTATAGGCGTGTTTTTTCTAAGCCCCAGGGAAATTGGACGAAAAAACGATGAGTAGGATTAACAATTTGCATACTAAATCCAACAACAACCAATCCCCGGGGGTGCTTATCTAACAGAGAATTCTCGGGGCTTAGCTATTGAAGAGGATAAAAACTGTGCTAACAAAAACTTTTTCAATAAGTTATCGATAAAATGTATAGAAACTTCAAAACTAAGATTTTGACATGTCAAATAATTATCAATTTTGTTTGGTTTGGTTGAGCTTTTGGTCTAAGTGTGTCAGTTGTTTTCCTGACGACCATGTCAACCTAACCTAACCTACTTTTTAATATACATTCCGCAACACAACACCAAATCAATTTTAACATTTTGCGCTTTTGTATTGCCTCTATGGTGTCGTAGATTTTTTCCACCTCGCCATGAGCACAACCTTCTAAAGCGATTTTCATTTTTGCGTTTATTTTTATTATGTGTATATTAAAACTTGACTGTGAAATTATTTTTAAATAAAAAAGTATTTCCTGAAGTTGATATTCGTTCAACTAACAAGAATTGAATGAACTACTAAACAAAGGTTTCTCCGAGGAAATTGTTTTCGGCTGCATTTTGTTGTACACCGGAGCAACCCAATACAGATTCTCTGCTACATCTTAAGCATACTTCAATCTTCTCGATCGACGTCCGCTCTTGCTCAGGCCTATATTCCTATGACATAGAAACTGAGCGTCCCGTCCCGAATAAGCAACTCGTCCACTAATATCATGTCACCAGCGACCGGCGAATGGGTTAGTTTTCAAGTAGTTGAATTCTATGGACAATTAAAATTAAAAGAAAATCACATCGGCTAAAAACAATTTCCAAAATACTTGATTTCAATTTTCATATTACTTGATTCACATTTTCTTGTATAAATAGTAATTAACTTGGTTCCTTTTATGTTATTTTAATAGAAAAGTAGTTTAAATTCAATAAATATATCGCAATTACACAAAACAAATCAACCCAATGATTTTTAGAAGGAGGCAAACAGTGATGTTTGTTTTTTTCTAGCATTACAGCTGTTCTTCAAATCTCATCTTGCAAATTAATAGTGCTGCCAAGTGTTTCACTAAGCGCCTTGGTCGTTTTTTTCAACCAATTCCCCCGGGGATTGCAAAAAAACGCACCATATGTATATGAATGAAAAAGCAGCAAAATTAATAAATTTGCTACAAACACAAATAAAACGAGAAACCAAATACCTTCAGATTGTATCGTATATGTGAATGCTCAACTTTGTTTTCCTCTTTGCCTAATCCACTTAAAGATAAAAAAATAAAACATGTGATGTCAAAAAAGAAATCACAGTTGGTTTTCTCTCTTATACTCCTTAATGTTGTAGGAAACGAAAGTAAACTACCTCAACTCTTCTTTTTCCCCCTTTCTTCCTCTGCCCGCGTCCACAAACTAATCTCTGCAAAGCTGAAAACAGCGACACAGACGACATCTGGATCATACAAGAAGAATCCAATTTTCATGTTCCATAGTAGTACTATAGAGATGTATATACAATGGATAAACCTGTTATCAATCTGTTTTTCCTTATCAACAATTCGAAAGCTGATACAAAATATTAGAATTTTGAAAAATAACATTAGTGATTTTATAAAAATGAACCTCATACTCAGATTTTTGTTATATTTCCATTCCCAGAATAGGTTGTCGGTTTTTGTACTCTTAGGGCAGCTGCGGCGGACAGAGTGTAGATGCATTCTTTTTGAAATATTCGCTCGAATTCAAAACGGTTTCAAGAATTTACAAGCTGACATAAATTAAAACTCACTACAGTTTAAATTATCGAGATCAAGCAAGTACTTTAGAAATGACAGCTTGTCCAAATTACCCTTGAAGCAAGCGACTCCGTTTTGGATCCGAAACCACTTCATAAACGGACCCAAAAATGGATCGGAAACGATTCCAAATCGAATCAAATTAGTATGGATATTATAATCACCACGGAGCCATTATGAGAATGTATTGTGAGAGAGCGAGCTATCTAATTCACCAAAACCCAGCGAAAACGGAACCCAAAAGGAACCCAACAAAAATTAACTAATCTAATAAGAAATATGCTCTTCTTTGTTGCAATAATCCCATTTTGTTGCAATAATCCCGGTTTTTTATTTTAAGGTATTATTTTATAATTTTTACGCTTGTTATTTATTTTAAGGTTTCCTTGAAGATACAAATTTCTTTGTTGCTTGCTTATTCTGCAAAATTGAAAAAAAAAAAACAATTACTGTTACTCCCCACTCGAATATCGACTACTCTCTCCATTTTCCGGCCCATACAAAAATAATATCGATTCTCGTTCTTCTTTTTACATGCGTTCACAGAAAATTTGTTAATATTTGTGAGACGCTCAGTTTTTTTGGATTCCAAAGTGATTCCCATCATCATCAGAACCTACGCAAAGCTCTCATTTCCAAATCCAAAGAAAACAACTGACAGGTGCATGCAATCCATTTGATATGTATGAAAACTTTTACCTAGGTATACATATGAATCAACAAATTTAAAAATTATTAATATAATATAGTATAAGTATAGGGCCGATTAGTATTTGGTCCAATTATCATTAGGTAAGTTTAAAGCCGATGTAGGTAAGTTCTTAGTACAATGGATCGAATGTATATTTCAGGAAGTATGTACTAGGTACCTACCTACAAATGTATATATATATTTAAATCTATGTAATGGATTTTAATTCTGTAAATTAGGTTGGTAATATGTACCTACACTTCATGCATATGTATATGGAGATTAGGTATGTAAATATGTAGGTATATAATAATGTATAATGATGGTTAAGTAGATACATATATGCATATAAAACTTTATATGATAGTTGTTATATACATAATATTCATTTGATTTTAAAAGATATATATTTATATAAATGTATGAGAGCCCACCTAGTACATAATGTATGTAGATTGGTACCTATTTAGTGACGTAGATAGCAGAAATTAATAACTCGATTTGCGTTTGTACGTAATTTATTATTTTTGAAATGGAAATTAAGAGAATACTCCAATTTCATAGATAGTAATAGAAAATGAAAAGGCAGGTAATGTTTTTTTGTATGAGAATTATATGCCCTTTGTACATATAAATATTATGCTGTTAAAAAGTATAAGTTATGTTCCCTAGTCATAAAATTTAAAATATGTTTATACATTTAATTTGCTCTGGCCCGAGCCCGATCCACAATTCAAAACTTCAAGTTTCTATTTTTCATTTTTATTTATTAGTTTTAAACCAAATTTGAGTATTTTTTAATATAGTTAAATGTACTAAGTTTTAAGTATAATGGATTGAATGGATGATTCAAGGAAAATGTACCTACATACCCACAAATTTATATTTAAATCTAGATTATAGATTTTCATTATGTAAATTAGGATGATAATTGTGTACCTACACTACATATACAGATATGTATATTTAGGTATGTAAATAGGTACAAACAATGTACATTGAAAGTGTAGGTTAAATTTATATGATAGGTGCAATAGTCATTTGATTTTTAAAGCTATATAGGTATGTAAATGTGTGAGAGCCCAAATAGTATGTAATGTATGTATCAGAAATAAGACATAATAAGGATTGGAAACCTTCGTACGTTTCACCCCCCAAAACCAATTTGTTTACATTGTTGTATTTGTAGCTTTGAAACTCTATCCATGAATAGATGGGAAATCGAAAAGCAAAACAAAAACAAATTATTAGGGCTGTGTTGTCTATGTGTCTATAGGAAGAGGAACAGAAAAGATTCTTGTGTGCGTTTTTATCAATGTGTCTATTGGAAGAGGAACAGAAATGTTACTTGTGTGCGTGTTTCAGCTTGTAGGCAAATGTCGAATGAAAGCAGAGGTTTCTGGTCTTTAAGTTATTAGTTTATGGTATGTATGCAGGTATTCAATGACGTAGATAGCAAAATCTTGTGTAGGTATGTAGTTTAGTCAGGACAAAAATGCGGAAAAATGAAACATAATTAGTTAGAAAAAATGGATATACACATCTATATCAATCTACAGAAGGCGTTTTTCTTTTTTCGTTCACAGCAGAGCACTGAACAGAGTTCGAACACATAGATTATGCACTGAACTTGTTCCTAACAAAGCGAGTTCTGAACACTGATGGCTGAAACACAAACACGCTTTGGCTTTGGCTTCGTCTACGTTAAGGAGGCTTTACATGTATCTTCATCTTCATCTGCATTGACATCTGCAAAAAAAGAGGAAACAAAATAAAAAATTCATACTTGTACGATAGAGAGCGAAAACCAAAATGGGGATCATCTTCATGTATGAAGATTATAGGACGAAGTACGAACCTGAAGATTGCAGATTATAGTGAAGATGAACATGTTCATCTTCATTATAGCATTTTCATCTGCACCATAATTAGTTCCGTTCAGATAACGAATTTTCAAGTTTTTTCTTACCATTTCACCTCAATTTGCTTAAAAACAACGAAAATAGCGAAAATTTTCTTCTCAAAACTACATACCTGAACGCTAAGAACATGTGATTGTGAGATGTGTCAAGAAAGTTATAGCAGAGTTCGAGTAAGTTATTAGTGTGTACCCTGTCTTACTTTTACGTTTGTTTTATATTATTGGTCCGCTCTACTTTTCTTCAAGTCTGCAGATGCAGATCCATGTAAAGCCGCCTTTCACGATGCACCCGCTTCGAGTTTGCTTTGAATGACATTTCTAATATGACATTTCTGAAATGACAGGTTCTGTCATTAGAAGCTGTTATTTTTTCTGAAAAGTGGTTTTGTTTTAATTTTTCGTGCAATAAATATGAATTGTGAAATCGAAAAATTAAATTTATCGCGGAAGTAGCATACACAGCTTATCGTGGGTATGTTCAGCTCATCGAGCAAGAAGAAGCGCAGACTGAGAGACGTTGGTGGTTCCGGGAGCTCAATCTACAGAGAGATAAGGAAGGATTCTTTGCACGGAACTTCAACCAAATGAAGGATAAAGATCCAGAGCACTTTTTTAAAATAACAAGGATGTCTCCAAAAGCATTTGAGATACTCCGCGCTCTTATTGAACCACATCTGCAGAAGACGTGTTGGAGAAAACCTAACGAACCGAGTGTACGACTTTTCTTAACTCTGTTGTAAGTTGTTTAGGTGAAAATGTTTATTTCTTTGCTTTACAAATTTGTCTTCAAGGTATTTGTCACAAGGAGTACCAAAGCAAGTTCTCGCGTGGATGTTTCGTATGGGATATTCAACAGTAGCCAACATCATATACGAAACAGCCGATATTCTTTGGACCTGCCTCATGCCCTTTTACTTATCACCACCAACAGAAAGTGATTAGAAGAGAATTTCCCTTGACTTCCAAACTTTGTGGAATTTACCTTATTGTGTTGGCGCTATTGATGGTAAGCACGTCAATATTCAGTGCCTGTCAGGAGCTGGTTCGGAATACTACAATTATAAAGGACACCATTCGATAGTTCTTCTGGCCACTTGCGACGCCAATTATACTTTTACCGCAGTTGACATCGGTGCATACGGAAGTCAAAGTGATGGCGGAGTGTTTGCAGACTCATCCTTTGGTAGAAAAGTTTTAACTGGTGGCATAAACTTTCCACCTCCCAGTCGACTTCCGAATTCGAACTATACATGCAACCATTACATGGTTGGTGATTCAGCTTTTCTCTTGAAACCATATTTGATGCGGCCGTACCCTGGAAAATTACTCCCGTTGAGAAATATCACTTCAATAAAAGGCTTTCTCGAGCTCGGAGAGTAAAAAAAAATCTATCCAATCAATCAAGCAGCTTCAGAACTTCCTCGTTCACGTCTGCTAATATTTTGGAGTGTAGACGAATACGCATTGCTTCCGGGAGTGGTTTCATTCTTTTTGCCATGATTAGCATGAACTCCTTGTCAACATCGTGCGCAGGAGGTGGTGGGTTTAATTGAGTTACCACCGTCTTATTTAACCCACCAAGAAAGCTTTTGAACTCCTCTTCCGCCATTCTTTTGGAAGATTTTGCTCTCTTTGGAGTAACCACCTCGTTGCCGTCGTCAATCCCAACAGTGAAGTCTCCACCGCTGATTGGTGACGGAAAATCTCCTGAGCTCTCAACTGCAGTATCAGTTTGGTGGTAGTTCCCTATTTGCTTATAAAAAAAAAGAAAATATTGTCTTATAAAAAGAAATAAAAATTATGTATTTTTGAACCTTCGTGGTGTCAGTGATGGGGTCAGGAAGTTGAGCACATCATAGTACTCCCACCTATCTGCCACTGCAGCTCCACTCCCAGATGGTTGCTTCATCGAGCGCTTCTCCCGAACAAACCGGTCTCGGAGGCTCTTCCAACGCTGCTTGCACTCGCCAACTGCAGATATATGCGATAGGTATTATTTTAACTTTTTATTACTTAAAGTAATTACCTGGTCTGTTTAATATTTTCCCAATTTCTTCCCATGCAGCATTTCTTTTTAAAACATTTTTATATGTTTTGGAGCGAGTATTGTAGAGAAACTCCCGCTCCCTTACCAAGTCGATTAACTGTTCCTCGAAATACATTTTCTGTTCAAAGAAAATAAAAATTTTTTAAGAAAAATTCGTATAGTTACTCTATATTTCAATAATTTACCTTTGAATAATTTCTGCCTTTCACTAGGAATCCCTTCAAAAACAGACGAATTTTTTTTGTTGAATTTTGCTGTTTGAGCTGTCAGACAAAGCAAATGTTCAGCATATTTCAACTAGAGCTTTCGTTTGCAGTCATATTACGTTCATTTCTTTACATTACGTTCTTTTCTTTACGGTTGTCAAACGAAACTTGAGGTCGAAGCTTCATTGTGATAGCATACATTGAATTCCTATAGCTGAACTCGTAAACGTCAGGCGAAGCCAAAGCCAAAGCGTGTTTGTGTTTCAGCCATAATATGTTTTTTAAACACGCTTGAACCACACAAGTCAGAATAAATTTTCATTTCTAACCATAAAAAGCAATACCTACCCTTTTTTGTAGACTGACACACAGCAGATACAGTAAATCAACAAGCGATCAACTTCTTGCGCCAACTTATGTATATAATTATTTTGAATGAGTCTTTTGCCTTTGGATGAAGATCAATTTATGAATAATTCCCATTTTTTTAATAAAAACTGCGTTGTTTTCACAAAAGTCTAGAAGCCAAACTAGCTTTCTATAGTTAAACGATCACTATACAACTTTTTATCGAAAAGAATTTCTAAACATTGATGTACTGTGCTTGGAATCATATATCCAAAGGCAGCATCAGTGTCTTCGCGTAAATCTTTATCAATATTGGTCTATGACTTATTGAATTATATGTATGGCTTCTCTATTGGAAGAAATATTCACTATTCGATTTTGTTTTTGGAAAACACTTCCTTAACTATGCTATGTGATTGATAAGAACAATTAACACAAAATGCAACAGGGTCAAAATTTTTCCACAACGAAGCCAACTGTTTTATACAGCATTCGTAAACGATTCGTATCATATCTGTAATATTTCTTCTGTAGTGTTTTTCGAATGTGTGAAACTTGCTTATAAGTTGTCTGATTCCGTAGGCCTTCGATTTGTGAAATTGCCACTTTGTAAATATAAGGAACCAGCTCTCAGTTACTTCGAAATGGAGTTGTTGAACTCGAATTCGCAAATTTTACTGAGTCTCTCTAAAATTGTTTGGATGCTAGTTATAATTATCTTTATTTTTAGAGACTTACTAATGTAAAATTATTAAAAACAGTTCGAATGCAGAGATATCCCATATATTTTCAGGTTTCGAATTGGTCTTCTTTACTACAATACCGTTTATTGACGAATTTTGAGATTTGATTTCCGTATTGCCTTTAGGTATTGTTGTGATGCTCTTTTTTCCGCTGCTGAGACTATTTTGAAAGTAAAATGATTAAAGTCAAATGTGACACATAATAGCGAATGATTTAATAACTTACTTTCAATCCCTCGGAAATCAAATGATGTAATTTACATAGTGCATACATCCTGGATCATTCCTGGAGTGATGCAGTTATAAATTCTTACAGCTACATATCACTAATCAGCTCAGATGACCATAGAGCATGTAAAGCGAATGATAACTAATGATTGGGCTATAGAGTCAATTCAAACTCCCACAAGTACTGTATGCAGTAGTTTAAATGGTAGGAAAATGTCTCCTCGGTTTCTCGGCAATCTTTGTCAGAGAATACATCTGAGATAAACAAAAAAATAGAATTATCTTTTTCGGTACGATATATTGACGAATGTTAGAGAACTTAATGAGGATGACAACTTTTTCGCTAGGCGATAATGTAATTTCTCATAAATACTATATATTGTAATGGAAAAGGATATTACAAAATTAAACGATTGCATTCTACTTACTGGAATATATCTGCGATTGGGAGCAAGACCTCTGTAGGCCATTTCATAGAGCGGATGTTTTAAACAATAGTATCTCGATATTTGCCTTCAGGGATGAGCAAACCATTTACATCAAAAGCACTTGCACTGCAGAAGACAAAAATCCTTGCAGCCAACATATTTTGGATCTCTAATTCGTATAACCTCGACACAATATTCAACGATTTTTATCAACCAAGTTGAGTTACGATAGTGCTTTGTAAACTACATCATTTGGATATTACATTTTTTGGACAAGCAGAGATCTTCTTTTAGGAAATTTTCATCAGATACTGTTGAGAGCACAGAAACATGTGATTGAATTAAAATCGTTACATGCCCTGCAAATTGTTTCTGTACGTTGTTAAAGTTTGGCATCTAACCACATTTGTTTGCTGCCGTAAAGGTGTTACAGAGCGGACTTGTTGCTGTGATTGTGCCTGTGTCTGCTTGGCTGCACTTGCCCCGACTGCTAGGGTTACGGCAGCCTCAGCAACATTAAACCTACCAATTGGACCTGCCAGGGTATTCATGTTAGAATTATTTGTTGATCCTTTGGTTGTACACTGCTTTAGTGATCTATGGAACGAAGTTGACATTTTGTTCTGTACGGAAAAGGGTGGGTTGTTGTTCGTTACCACCTGAACAACGTTTTTTTCCTCCACTAGTATTGTGACTTTTGTGGATGAGCCCTAGCTGTGGCAAACGACAAGTATAGTATCTGAGCCAGAACCCAATTTTTGGGCACAAAGGTAAATTTTAAGAAGTTTGTTGAAAAGTGGAACCTTTGCAAACACCTTCTTTCCTTTTCTTTACGTAATAAACATAATAAAACTAACCCACTTCCGATATCTATTTTGAAATTTTATATATTTTTTTTATTGTTTTGTCATCTGTCAAAATACTCACCTTAAATAGAGTAAACTGGTCTTCTCTTGTGGTAAGATTAAGGCACACACGCATTAATATGCTGGGGTTTGCTTCTACTTTCTGATTAGATTTTCTTCATTTTGAACATAATATTACAGAATTTTTAAGCCAGAATCAACAAAAAGCTTTTATTAGTATATTTTTTGTTTGATAAAGGCCTTTAAAAATACAATTTTACTAAAAAGCAATTCAATTTTAATTTTTTGAATTTAACGGATCCATTTTGAATATTTATATAAGCTCACCAAACCTTCCAAAATTGCAAATGCGCATTCCTCCGTTTCAATAAGCCTGTGTTGGTGTCTGCTCGATTTAAAATGCACGGGCAACTAACACATGATTGTCGAAACGGAGGAATCCTCTCAATTTAGCTTGTATGGTGAAAGAGAACGAACCCCCGAAGTCGTGCCTCTATGTAATATAGTTTCTCTATGGGTCTAACTCTTATTCCGTGGGTTTGTAGGTCTATGGACTGAAGGTGGACTAAACGTTTTTTATTAATAGGGCTGTAATTGATTTGATAGTGATATGCAAAATCATGCCAACTGCAGTTCAAAATGTTGTTGCTGCAAGATATATGCAGGACTTTGAAAATTTATTTTCTTCATTTTTGAGTAAATTTGGTACAATTAGTGCAATTCAGCCACATAATCCAATCGAGATTCGCCGACTACTCGCCATTCCGAACAAACTTCCATTTTTGCTTTGATAGTTTAACTCGTTCGGTACATACGAACTTAATTGAAATTCATCTAACTTCTCGAAAAAACAATGCACAATTGAAATAAGTTTAAAGGAATGGACATTCCATTAGTGTAAACGAAAAATTTGTATCTATGTAGTGGCCAATGCTTCGCATGCAATCATTCTCATAATTCCTTAAGAAAAAGAAAAAAAGTGTTTGATGCATGTCCAAATAAAAAGAAGTAAATGCAGCTGCAATTTTGCAAATCAAAATTATTCCAAATTCGAACAAAAATTAAGAAAAAGTTGATTTCCTAGATAAAGGTGTGAGTATTTTGACTTTGTTATTAGTAAAGAACAATAAAATAATCTACAAATCCACCGCTATTCGTCTTCAAAACTAACAAACGCCCGCACTCCAAAGTTTTTTTTTCTTTTTTCCTTCTATTGGTTTTCCGGTTTTCAGATATTCTTGTGTTTTGAGAGTTCTTGTCAGCCTCAGCCAGGCAGCCATTGAGCCAGTGCCTGGTGACAGTCATGTATGCGAATTTCTCGGGGCCGTGTGCATCGTTTCGTTGTTCTCGTTTTTAGTCTTAAACTGAAAAAAAAAAACAAAAAATCCTGCTCCCACACCTGAAACTATTTGAGTGTATCTATCTTTGGGGTGCATCCCAACCAAACCATCCTATTCCGATTGACCCCCAATATACCTAATAGAACAAATGAAAAATCCATGAGAAGGTGGTTGACATTTTGCCTCTTAGTAATTTTCTAGAATAACCAAGTGTTTGTTTTAGTTGTTTTCTAACATTAGTGCAATGGGTTCAAAGTCGCTCCAGCATCCGGTTTTGCGGGGTCGAAGGGGATGTTATTTGTCGCTGGCTTGCTCAATCGGTTCCATAAGCGTCGCGTGTGGCAGCTTGCTGCAAATCCAAAACTCCACCGATCGGATCTCTTTACAACGAGGTATCTTCCTAACCTCCGTGGGATTCATCTACTTTGTCTCACTGATAAAGTTGTTTTCAACAAATATTTATTGGAAACACCCCAAGGAATAAATTTTCTTAAGAAATATCGAATGACGATGCCTGATGTCATAAAAATCACAAATAAATTTGTTTCTGCTGCCCTGGCAGTCTTCTCATGCCTAGCTGGCTTCATAGTCTGCAAATCAACATGCGGCAAATCAATTGTATACGCAATTCATTTCTTCATAGAAGTATATGCATTGCTTGGCACAGCCTACTCATGTACGACATCTGGTCTGTATATAAGGTTCACACTGAACAAATCTCCGATAAACTAAAACTTATGAAGCTAACATCGAATTCTATATTCTTACATGTTAATACAACAACAGCAGCTTATCCGCCAGAGGCCAATAATAGCCTATTTAACAGCTGACGACCATAACAACGAACAAAATATATTATTTCCAAATCGTAGCCAAGCTAGCGCTAAATTTCTGGTACACTTAGGTATCGTAGTGCACAGCTGACTACAAAATCAGCTGTCTTTTCAATTGCTGTTAGTGAACTTTTATTGCGTACCTAATACATCATCTTCCTCTAAGTCGGCTGCAAGATTTGTGGTTCTTACTACTTGATTGATTTTAAATTTATATTTTATCCAATGTTATGGACGCCCGTTCCCCCTGGCCGACGAACATAGCTGAAAAGCAGAAGCCGAATAACAAGAATATAAATTTATTGCTATAGAAATGAGAAGGAAAAATGCTTACACAAATTATAAACCAAAAGCACCTTGTTTTGTATTGTTGTGGCGGACAGGTGCAGTGCCACAGCGGTGTCATACCCAAGTGACATTTTCCATAGAGAAGCCATGGACGCGTCAACCCTGAAATTGCATGTAAGCATCGACTGTAATTCGAACACATGTTAGGTCGCCTTGTAAACAGTTTGAGTCGAGCGGACGAGTTGATTTCTTTTTACCACTATCGATGTAGATTTGTCATTGAATGTCAATTCTTATGCCGGATATACACGAAAGACAGCTTGTCATTCATTCGTGTCAATAAAGGGAAAAATAATGGTAAAATCAAATTTCCAACGATAAGCATTTACACGGCGCGTTTTCAACAAATATTTATTGGAAACACCCCAAGGAATAAATTTTCTTAAGAAATATCGAATGACGATGCCTGATGTCATAGAAATCACAAATAAATTTGTTTCTGCTGCCCTGGCAGTCTTCTCATGCCTAGCTGGCTTCATAATCTGCAAATCAACATGCGGCAAATCATTTGTATACGCAATTCATTTCTTCATGGAAGCATATGCATTGTTTGGCACAGCCTACTCATGTACGACATCTGGTCTGTATATAAAGTACACACTGAACAAATCTCCGATAAACTAAAACTTATGAAGCTAACATCGAATTCTATATTCTTACATGTTAATACAACAACAGCAGCTTATCCGCCAGAGGCCAATAATAGCCTATTTAACAGCTGACGACCATAACAACGAACAAAATATATTATTTCCAAATCGTAGCCAAGCTAGCGCTAAATTTCTGGTACACTTAGGTATCGTAGTGTACAGCTGACTACGAAATCAGCTGTCTTTTCAATTGCTGTTAGTGAACTTTTATTGCGTACCTAATACATCATCTTCTTCTAAGTCGGCTGCAAGATTTGTGGTTCTTACTACTTGATTGATTTTAAATTTATATTTGATCCAATGTTATGGACGCCCGATCCCCCTGGCCGACGGACATAGCTGAAAAGCAGAAGCCGAATAACAAGAATATATATTTATTGCTATAGAAATGAGAAGGAAAAATGCTTACACAAATTATGAACCAAAAGCACCTTGTTTTGTATTGTTGTGGCGGACAGGTACAGTGCCACAGCGGTGTCATACCCAAGTGACATTTTCCATAGAGAAGCCATGGACGCGTCAACCCTGAAATTGCATGTAAGCATCGACTGTAATTCGAACACATGGTAGGTCGCCTTGTAAACAGTTTGAGTCGAGCGGACGAGTTGATTTCTTTTTACCACTATCGATGTAGATTTGTCATTGAATGTCAATTCTTATGCCGGATATACACGAAAGATAGCTTGTCATTCATTCGTGTCAATAAAGAGAAAAATAATGGCAAAATCAAATTTCCAACGATAAGCATTTACACGGCGCAAAATAATGACAGTTTTATCGATAATGGCAATCTGCCACTAGAGAGCAAGTTCATTCTTACTCGCGACGTCTCATTATTTACAAAATGATGTCACTGTGCCTTTAGATGACAGCATTTTAAGGGAAATAATTAATGCCAGTTTACCCTGCCATTTGAATAATGAAAAATGTTCAAACCATATTTACGTTTTGTATTAATGTCAATAAAAAAGGAAGACCGTTTGGTCACTCGTGGAAATCGGGCATTAGTCCGAGGGGAAGTTGAGGTCGACATCTTGGTAAAACCAGTTAAGTTATAAAAGGGGTGCGGATCGAGCATTACAGCGTTAATGTAACTCAGCGGAAACGATAGGGAAATCAGAAATTGGGGTTAAGGCTTCAGGCATGTAGGAGACAGTTTTTTTTATGCTTGTATCAGGATTATTTGTAGGTGTTGGTTCCGTGATATTAATAAGTGAGAGGGACAGGGAATTTTCTCATCCTAAATAGATTGCGTGCAACTGTATTTTGAGTGTTGTCCACATGTAAACGTAACATTAATTATTGTGGTTACGCCATCTACTGAAGAAGAAGGGAAATGTTGATCACAGTCCAACTGATAGTCCCCTTTCACACAGGGAAACCAGTTGCTGGAGATTTTTTTGACGTTTTCCTTTAATTGCCTTGTAGCTTTCACATGAAGAAACTGGCACCGAGAAACTGAGGAGGAAACTGGGAAGATTTTGTTGGGCTAATTGGAATGCAAAGCAAAACGTCAAAAAAATCTCTTCAAATCGTTGACCGGGGAGATTTTTTTCATTCCCCTTACTTCTTGCCCTTCTTACCAACAAGCTCCCAGTTGCCGGCAACTCAGTTTCCTTGTGTGAAAGGGGTAATAGCAGTGATCCACCAATACAATGTCCATAACACGCGGTCTCCATTAGCGATGAATCTAGAGCATGCTTTAAAGCAGTTTCGCAAATGGAGACCGAAATCACAGCTTAATTTTCATAACATGCGATGGAAAGAATGCTTTCATCGCATACTGCTCATCGCTTGCTTTATCTCAAGGAGAACTCTCTTTTGTTATGGCGTTTCCAAATATCATTTGTTGTTGTTGTTTCTATCAGCATCAGTTGCCTTCGACATTCTTCAGTAACTAAAAAAGTATGCTATGAAATGCCCACTATCGAAAATGTTTCTGTCTCTCTGTCTGCTACCTGCTCTCTCCTATTGCTATTGCGTTTGCTTTTAAATTTATCACTAATGGAGACCGCGTGTAAAGAAAGTAAAAAAAAAGATAAGTAGTAAGATTTGTTAACTGTGTGTGCGGGAGTATGAAATTGGTTGAAAAAAGGTGGTTTGTTCGTCAGCCGAAACAAGATAGAAGATAGAGGGGTAAGGAAGGACTGATGATAAGTTGGTGTACGCATGAACGACGGTCGTTAATTAGTCAGACTGGAATTAAAAACATAATTTAATAAGTTATTTATACAAACAAAATTTAAAAAAAGGTGATTGGTGATAATTTTAAATTGTTAAAGACATTTTATTCGCTGTGTGCAATGTTTTTTTTTTTGGAAAAAGATACTACATACATCTAATAATAGTGTTTGTTTTTTTAGTTAAAAATCTTTTATGGTTAGCATTATGCTTAGGCAAAAATTTACTTGGACTACTGAAAAAAAGCTTAGATTAAGGTGAGTGTTCTCTTAGAACGAGTTTTAGTGCAGAAAGTTGTAGTTTAATGATAATTTTAATATGTTGCTATACTCAACGAGTTGGAAATTTTTGGCTGCCTCAGTGGGCGAGCTGAGCACTGGGACCGCTTCATGATTTTTTGTATCCCTTTTGTAATTTGGTGGAAACTTTGTTGTGGATTGTTCCTGCTAATGCTAACGGCTTTCAAAGAATGGACATAACGTAATTTCGGGGCTCATAGAAGCCCGATAAACTACGATGTATACTCAAGGCTGCTTAACGGTAAAAGGACTCCCTTAGTCCTGCGAAATATGTTCGTGAGTTCCTGATATAGGTACTGTTATAGATAAAGTTTTATTTCATGTTGTCAAAATTAGTTTTTTTTGTTATTAATCATTTATTATTATTTTAAGTATTAATACATTAAGTACCTATTATTTTTTTCTTATATTCTATTTATTATTTTTAAATTTTGCAATTTTGTATCCCTTTATTTAAATAATGTTACATTTTAAACCAGGCTGTGAGTGAGCGTGCTGATTTTCAATCAAGACCTGTCGTTTTGGTTGCTCCTTTTTCTGAGTGTTATGCATTTGTTTTGTTTGTTTTTCCCCCCTTCATAGAGCTCTTAGGAGATAGGGACCTTTTTTGGCTATCGTCCGTTGTATTTTAAGAGTTTGGCTGACAGGCCTTTGAGAAAAAAAATTCCCTCACATTTTACTTTATCGTTCATTGTATGGCTCAGCCATTTTGCTTAGCTTGTGTAAAGAAAGAATTTTTTAGAATTTTTTAATTTGTTAATGGTAATATTAATAGTTAAAGCTAATAAAACTTTATGGAAGCTTTCTTTTGGATGAAAATTAGTTGTTTTCTTGGTTTCGAAATGGAAACCATGCGAATATAGAGGTTTTAATTTTTCAGGGGTGCCAACGGTAGCTGAAAGTTTCGGTGAAGATGGTATGATCTGAAACCGATCATTCACCACCCTTGTGGGAATCTAAAAATGGCCGAAGATTCCTATGGTAGTGTGGGTAATGGCTTCACTGCAACAACATCCGCATTGCCTTAATGTGACAATAGTCCGTCCGTCTTTTTCAAGTCCCATTTCGTTTTCCTTTTCTTAGGCCTGATTTATGTTTTTTGTTTGCAGGTGAGGTTAGGTCTCCGGTGGCAAGAGCCCCCCAATCCGACGAGCTGCTGCCGTGCATAGCAAGTGGCCATTCCCCCCGGAACTTAGATTTCTTTCCCTCTTCCGACCTTTTCCTTTCCAATGTAATAGCCCGTCCCTTTTCCTACTTATCCCCACTACCGCCACCTATCCTCCTCCTCTTGCCTAGCAACACCAATAAGTGTATGTTGAATTCACTGTCAGTTGAAGCGTAATCCTAAGCAATTTGTTTTTTTCTCTGGTTTGACTTTTGACAGAAATGGTTACCTATTGGGTTGTATGCGTTCACAAGCGAACAAAATATTTCTCAGCAATGTATCAGAAAGCTGTTGAGCACCGAACGCATCAAACACAAATGGTAAAAATTAGTGATTGTTCAACAATCGGCGTTTAATATTTGTTTAGTATTTTTTTTTAATTTTCTTGTTCTAAGCTCTTAATTTAATTATTTAATTCTTGTTTTTGCTTAGTTTTATACATAAATAATAATAAAAAAAAGATGAAGCAATCGAAGCCAGCAATGTAAAAATTAAAATTGTTATAGTTTTATTTTTTAACCAGCCCATATTTTGTAAAATTGTCAATTCAAGACTAACAAATTATTTTAAGGTTCAAGAACTGAAAACAAATTTTTGTATAACTGCTAGGTGTGATATTCACTTGTTGTTCGAGAAAAAAATGATTAATTGCATTTAAAGATCCTAAATGGAAATCATGAAAAATAATTATAAGGGATATTCAAGTGTTGCATTTCATTTGATACAGAAAATGATTTAGTGACGATTGGTAAAATAAAAAAAAATGGTTTTAGTATTGAACACCTTTTTATATATATCAAAATGTAAATGCAATTAAAAACCTTGAGCTACTGCCAAAATTTAACAAAACATTTAATAAAGAATGAAGAAGTTGGCACTCGATATAATAAGCGCTATCGCCCACGGTCCGTTGTTATGACTTTGTGAATTGGACCCCTTGTCTTTTTAAGGGTTCCCAGGAATGTGCTATTGGGAACATACACCAGACAAGTATCGTAAACAACCTCTTGAACAGCCATAGACTGTAGTCACTCACTGTTCGCGTTTCATATCAAAAAACGATAGAGCATTGTTTTCCTACGCAATCTGGGACATTGCTGTTGTAGCTTTAAAACCGCAAAATGAAACTCACAAATTGAAGGCAGCGGGGGCATCAATTTTATCCAGCTTGCCACGTATATATCGCGAATGTGGATACCATGTACCGCTCCTTTCAAACACCAAGAGATTTTCATTAGTGGCTTTGTAGGACATCGATATGAACAGGCCTTCTACGCCAATCTTAATAGATCGAACTTCCTGCCCAGCACCTGTGTATTCATAGAACCACAGCGATTGCAGTTCACAAACTAGGCAGCCTCCATTCTGCAAATGAATTATTACTGGCACTGGAATGAAATTTGTAAGTACTTCAATTCAAAACTTGTAAAAAATTCATTAGCGTGTTATTTGATCTGAGGCCATTTGCATCATTTCCATAGCTATGCGTGTCTGAGTTTTTTTTTATTTTCTGTTATAATTTCAAATGAATAATTTCATTAGTGGCCAGAAAATAGGCAATCTCTCACCAACCTGGCAAAAGAGCTCATAGTACTCCAACAAAATCCACTATAACACAATCCAAAACAACACAATCCGATATAACACAATCCACTACAACACAAAGCAAGCCACAACAAAAAGGCAAGTGTATTCTTAAATGCACGGCTTTTGATATCTTACACAGATGCCCTCAGGATGATGCGAGGTATTGTTATATTTATACAAAAGATATAAAGTTTTCATCTCGCCTAATTAGGGCGCTCCGACTTCTGTTAGAACTGGGTTTAATTGACTCATCCAAGATTAATAATTGTATAATGTCCAGTTTGTTTGCTTGCACACTATTTTGAAAATATTAGGTTCACATATTTTTTTGTTAATCTTTTATCTTGGAAATATTTGAAAAACTTTATTCACTCTTATTTAATATGAATATTTCGGACATTGTGCATATACAAATTTCGGAAGGGTCATTTGAACATATTTTTCGAAAAAAAAAAATGGAACGCCATAATTAAGCTCGCGAAGTAAACTCGTTCTAATATATTTTGCACCAAAGAATTAAAATATAATCCTTTTTATCAAAATAAATGAATAACAAACTTACGATTTTTTTTGAATAAAAAGCAGCTTTCGTGCTTCCCTACGCATTCCCTTCCACTTGGTAGAAGGTAAAGGATAATATAATAAGTCATAGTAATAATTTAGAGTAAGTTTGCGTTAGTGACCTTTTAAGAAAACCGTGTTGTTTATTAGTTTTTAACTAGCTCTAAGCTTACCAAGCTTACAAATTTTGATTGACAAGCTTTAAGAAATAAATAAAAGTGAAATTACTCGTAGCTCGTAATGACTATTTAATCTTTAATTAGTGACTTTGGACAGATTAAGACGAAATTAATTTAAACACACAAGAAATAATCTTAAGACACTTTACAATTTGATAATACTCTTAAGAACATAGCGATAAGGCATTTTCTTAATAAAGACTGATATTTTTTAATATAACATTTAAATTTATTTTAACTGTAAACTAAACTAAACTATAAAAAAGTGTTTTCTTAGTACAATTTTGTTTCTTTTAGTAAGCAACAATTTTTTAACAGCCGAGAAATATGAAGGGTAAACCTAAATCTGGTACAGTTGAAAAAAAAGTCATAGGGTGTGCAACAAGCACTTTTCTTATATAAATGGGCGCAAAAAACATCTTCCAGCGTGGGCTGTACCAGATTCTGTTACCCAAGATTATTCTGCACAGAATCATACCATTCCCGCAGAAATTCGTGGTCCCGAAGATATTGGTAGCAATACATTATCTTTTGGAACACAGGAATGCCCAACTCAAACTTGCCTGTGTTGACCAACATCACTCCCAAAAAGTTAAACTTGAGGAAAAAAAATAGAATTGAAAGAAAAAACAAATGCAAAGAGATCATGATGAAATTATTCGATCCAAGGATTGTGAGCTTCTGTCTCTGAAAGAGAAAATTGAAAACTTGCAAAACAAGATAGAAACAGCTTGTTTAAGTTCGGACAAATTGCCAACTGATATCAAAAATTTAGTTGAAAATAGTTTAAAAAATTTTGACAGGCCTCCTAATGGACGTAGGTATATTAGTGAGATAAAGATGTTGGCACTCTCGATTCTTTTTATATCTCCTGTTGCACATAGGTTCTTAAAGCCGTTGTTGGACCTTCCATCCGAAACAACTCTTAGGTAATTAATTTCAACTTGGCGGAAGACACCAGGAAATATAGATTTCAAGTTTTCTTTTAATAAAAACTATGAGTTTTTTCTTTTTAAAAATTTATTTATTTAGTCTTGTAACCAAGGACGAGAGTACCTCGAAGACTGCAAACTTACTTAATTCTAACAAACAATATTTTATTTAGGTGCTATTTATATCTACAATTTTGTTATCATTATTGTTATAGCTGCATGTGATATGATATCTTTTATTCAAGTATCTATGAGGATTAGCTATCTTGTTGCTTTGTTGCATGTGCTATGTTATCTTTTATTACAATATTTATGAGGATTGGCTATCTTGTTACTTTGTTGCGGCTGCGTTATCTAATATTGGTTTGTTGAACATGATGTCATTCTTATGCTGAAGATTTGTCTCTGTTGCTGGAGTGCATTTTGGAGCGTATATAACTTATATAAATACTGTTCAGTTTCAGCTGACGAAATGGCCTTGAGAACTCATTTTGTCTATAATAGGAAAACAGATTTAGTTGTAGGTTTAGAAGATTTTGGAGATGACGGATTACTTTCATCATCCTGTAGGTAGCGTTTTGGTCATAATGGCTCAAGGAATAGCAAAAAAGTGGAAACATCCTCTAGCCTATTATTTTGTTAGGAATATTATTATTATTATTATTTATTAATCCAAAGCATTAATGTACAGATTAATCTTAAACTAACAGCACTAGCTCTATGGCTTTAGGCTGGGATCTTACAACTTTTCTCTTAAAAATATGTGATTATAATAATACAGGCTGAACATCTCAAGGTAGGGGGGGCGATCAGGAATACCAGGGGCGAGCGCTACAGTGCTCTCGCTCCTGCCACTCCCGACCGCTCCCCCATTAGTAAAGCATAACTTAGTTCATATTATATACATGTATCGAGTTTGAGATGATCTTGCAATACTTTAAATACATTTTTTATATTATCCTCTGATGGGATTAGTTAGTTAGTAAAAATACGCAAAAATCGTAATAAAAAGTTAAAAAATAAATAAAAACAAAATTAAAAATTAAAAAACTAAAAAACGTTTATTTTTAAAATTATTTAAATTTAAAGTTTTTATTTGTCACGTATGCATTTCGGTTCTCAGCTGCGGAACCATCATCAGCGGGCGACAATTAAACAAAATGTTTTGTTTAATTGTCGCCCGCTGATGATGGTTCCGCAGCTGAGAACCGAAATGCCAAACGTGACAAATAAAAAGTTTAATTTTGTTTAATTGTCGCCCGCTGATGATGGTTCCGCAGCTGAGAACCGAAATGCATACGTGACAAATAAAAACTTTAAATTTAAATAATTTTAAAAATAAACGTTTTTTAGTTTTTTAATTTTTAATTTTGTTTTTATTTATTTTTTAACTTTTTATTACGATTTTTGCGTATTTTTACTAACTAACTAATCCCATCAGAGGATAATATAAAAAATGTATTTAAAGTATTGCAAGATCATCTCAAACTCGATACATGTATATAATATGAACTAAGTTATGCTTTACTAATGGGGGAGCGGTCGGGAGTGGCAGGAGCGAGAGCACTGTAGCGCTCGCCACTGGTATTCCTGATCGCCCCCCCTACCTTGAGATGTTCAGCCTGTATTATTATAATCACATATTTTTAAGAGAAAAGTTGTAAGATCCCAGCCTAAAGCCATAGAGCTAGTGCTGTTAGTTTAAGATTAATGTGTACATTAATGCTTTGGATTAATAAATAATAATAATAATAATAATATTCCTAACAAAATAATAGGCTAGAGGATGTTTCCACTTTTTTGCTATTCCTTGAGCCATTATGACCAAAACGCTACCTACAGGATGATGAAAGTAATCCGTCATCTCCAAAATCTTCTAAACCTACAACTAAATCTGTTTTCCTATTATAGACAAAATGAGTTCTCAAGGCCATTTCGTCAGCTGAAACTGAACAGTATTTATATAAGTTATATACGCTCCAAAATGCACTCCAGCAACAGAGACAAATCTTCAGCATAAGAATGACATCATGTTCAACAAACCAATATTAGATAACGCAGCCGCAACAAAGTAACAAGATAGCCAATCCTCATAAATATTGTAATAAAAGATAACATAGCACATGCAACAAAGCAACAAGATAGCTAATCCTCATAGATACTTAAATAAAAGATATCATAGCACATGCAGCTGTAACAATAATTGTAACAAAATTGTAGATATAAATAGCACCTAAATAAAATATTGTTTGTTAGAATTAAGTAAGTTTGCAGTCTTTGAGTTACTCTCGTCCTTGGTTACAAGACTAAATAAATAAATTTTTAAAAAGAAAAAACTCATAGTTTTTATTAAAAGAAAACTTGAAATCTATATTTCCTGGTGTCTTCCGCCAAGTTGAAATTAATTACCTAAGAGTTGTTTCGGATGGAAGGTCCAACAACGGCTTTAAGAACCTATGTGCAACAGGAGATATAAAAAGAATCGAGAGTGCCAACATCTTTATCTCACTAATATACCTACGTCCATTAGGAGGCCTGTCAAAATTTTTTAAACTATTTTCAACTATATTTTTGATATCAGTTGGCAATTTGTCCGAACTTAAACAAGCTGTTTCTATCTTGTTTTGCAAGTTTTCAATTTTCTCTTTCAGAGACAGAAGCTCACAATCCTTGGATCGAATAATTTCATCATGATCTCTTTGCATTTGTTTTTTCTTTCAATTCTATTTTTTTTCCTCAAGTTTAACTTTTTGGGAGTGATGTTGGTCAACACAGGCAAGTTTGAGTTGGGCATTCCTGTGTTCCAAAAGATAATGTATTGCTACCAATATCTTCGGGACCACGAATTTCTGCGGGAATGGTATGATTCTGTGCAGAATAATCTTGGGTAACAGAATCTGGTACAGCCCACGCTGGAAGATGTTTTTTGCGCCCATTTATATAAGAAAAGTGCTTGTTGCACACCCTATGACTTTTTTTTCAACTGTACCAGATTTAGGTTTACCCTTCATATTTCTCTGCTGTTAAAAAATTGTTGCTTACTAAAAGAAACAAAATTGTACTAAGAAAACACTTTTTTATAGTTTAGTTTAGTTTACAGTTAAAATAAATTTAAATGTTATATTAAAAAATATCAGTCTTTATTAAGAAAATGCCTTATCGCTATGTTCTTAAGAGTATTATCAAATTGTAAAGTGTCTTAAGATTATTTCTTGTGTGTTTAAATTAATTTCGTCTTAATCTGTCCACAGTCACTAATTAAAGATTAAATAGTCATTACGAGCTACGAGTAATTTCACTTTTATTTATTTCTTAAAGCTTGTCAATCAAAATTTGTAAGCTTGGTAAGCTTAGAACTAGTTAAAAACTAATAAACAACACGGTTTTCTTAAAAGGTCACTAACGCAAACTTATTCTAAATTATTACTATGACTTATTATATTATCCTTTACCTTCTACCAAGTGGAAGGGAATGCGTAGGGAAGCACGAAAGCTGCTTTTTATTCAAAAAAAATCGTAAGTTCGTTATTTATTTATTTTGATAAAAAGGATTATATTTTAATTCTTTGGTGCAAAATATATTAGAACGAGTTTACTTCGCGAGCTTAATTATGGCGTTCCATTTTTTTTTTTTCGAAAAATATGTTCAAATGACCCTTCCGAAATTTGTATATGCACAATGTCCGAAATATTCATATTAAATAAGAGTGAATAAAGTTTTTCAAATATTTCCAAGATAAAAGATTAACAAAAAAATATGTGAACCTAATATTTTCAAAATAGTGTGCAAGCAAACAAACTGGACATTATACAATTATTAATCTTGGATGAGTCAATTAAACCCAGTTCTAACAGAAGTCGGAGCGCCCTAATTAGGCGAGATGAAAACTTTATATCTTTTGTATAAATATAACAATACCTCGCATCATCCTGAGGGCATCTGTGTAAGATATCAAAAGCCGTGCATTTAAGAATACACTTGCCTTTTTGTTGTGGCTTGCTTTGTGTTGTAGTGGATTGTGTTATATCGGATTGTGTTGTTTTGGATTGTGTTATAGTGGATTTTGTTGGAGTACTATGAGCTCTTTTGCCAGGTTGGTGAGAGATTGCCTATTTTCTGGCCACTAATGAAATTATTCATTTGAAATTATAACAGAAAATAAAAAAAAAACTCAGACACGCATAGCTATGGAAATGATGCAAATGGCCTCAGATCAAATAACACGCTAATGAATTTTTTACAAGTTTTGAATTGAAGTACTTACAAATTTCATTCCAGTGCCAGTAATAATTCATTTGCAGAATGGAGGCTGCCTAGTTTGTGAACTGCAATCGCTGTGGTTCTATGAATACACAGGTGCTGGGCAGGAAGTTCGATCTATTAAGATTGGCGTAGAAGGCCTGTTCATATCGATGTCCTACAAAGCCACTAATGAAAATCTCTTGGTGTTTGAAAGGAGCGGTACATGGTATCCACATTCGCGATATATACGTGGCAAGCTGGATAAAATTGATGCCCCCGCTGCCTTCAATTTGTGAGTTTCATTTTGCGGTTTTAAAGCTACAACAGCAATGTCCCAGATTGCGTAGGAAAACAATGCTCTATCGTTTTTTGATATGAAACGCGAACAGTGAGTGACTACAGTCTATGGCTATTATTTTGTTAGGAATATTATTATTATTATTATTATTTATTAATCCAAAGCATTAATGTACAGATTAATCTTAAACTAACAGCACTAGCTCTATGGCTTTAGGCTGGGATCTTACAACTTTTCTCTTAAAAATATGTGATTATAATAATACAGGCTGAACATCTCAAGGTAGGGGGGGCGATCAGGAATACCAGGGGCGAGCGCTACAGTGCTCTCGCTCCTGCCACTCCCGACCGCTCCCCCATTAGTAAAGCATAACTTAGTTCATATTATATACATGTATCGAGTTTGAGATGATCTTGCAATACTTTTAATACATTTTTTTATATTATCCTCTGATGGGACTAGTTAGTTAGTAAAAATACGCAAAAATCGTAATAAAAAGTTAAAAAATAAATAAAAACAAAATTAAAAATTAAAAAACTAAAAAACGTTTATTTTTAAAATTATTTAAATACTTTTACTTTACTATTTAAACAAAACAAAATGTTTTGTTTAATTGTCGCCCGCTGATGATGGTTCCGCAGCTGAGAACCGAAATGCATACGTGACAAATAAAAAGTTTAAATTTTGTTTAATTGTCGCCCGCTGATGATGGTTCCGCAGCTGAGAACCGAAATGCATACGTGACAAATAAAAACTTTAAATTTAAATAATTTTAAAAATAAACGTTTTTTAGTTTTTTAATTTTTAATTTTGTTTTTATTTATTTTTTAACTTTTTATTACGATTTTTGCGTATTTTTACTAACTAACTAATCCCATCAGAGGATAATATAAAAAATGTATTTAAAGTATTGCAAGATCATCTCAAACTCGATACATGTATATAATATGAACTAAGTTATGCTTTACTAATGGGGGAGCGGTCGGGAGTGGCAGGAGCGAGAGCACTGTAGCGCTCGCCCCTGGTATTCCTGATCGCCCCCCCTACCTTGAGATGTTCAGCCTGTATTATTATAATCACATATTTTTAAGAGAAAAGTTGTAAGATCCCAGCCTAAAGCCATAGAGCTAGTGCTGTTAGTTTAAGATTAATGTGTACATTAATGCTTTGGATTAATAAATAATAATAATAATAATAATATTCCTAACAAAATAATAGGCTAGATGATGTTTCCACTTTTTTGCTATTCCTTGAGCCATTATGACCAAACCGCTACCTACAGGATGATGAAAGTAATCCGTCATCTCCAAAATCTTCTAAACCTACAACTAAATCTGTTTTCCTATTATAGACAAAATGAGTTCTCAAGGCCATTTCGTCAGCTGAAACTGAACAGTATTTATATAAGTTATATACGCTCCAAAATGCACTCCAGCAACAGAGACAAATCTTCAGCATAAGAATGACATCATGTTCAACAAACCAATATTAGATAACGCAGCCGCAACAAAGTAACAAGATAGCCAATCCTCATAAATATTGTAATAAAAGATAACATAGCACATGCAACAAAGCAACAAGATAGCTAATCCTCATAGATACTTAAATAAAAGATATCATAGCACATGCAGCTGTAACAATAATGATAACAAAATTGTAGATATAAATAGCACCTAAATAAAATATTGTTTGTTAGAATTAAGTAAGTTTGCAGTCTTCGAGGTACTCTCGTCCTTGGTTACAAGACTAAATAAATAAATTTTTAAAAAGAAAAAACTCATAGTTTTTATTAAAAGAAAACTTGAAATCTATATTTCCTGGTGTCTTCCGCCAAGTTGAAATTAATTACCTAAGAGTTGTTTCGGATGGAAGGTCCAACAACGGCTTTAAGAACCTATGTGCAACAGGAGATATAAAAAGAATCGAGAGTGCCAACATCTTTATCTCACTAATATACCTACGTCCATTAGGAGGCCTGTCAAAATTTTTTAAACTATTTTCAACTAAATTTTTGATATCAGTTGGCAATTTGTCCGAACTTAAACAAGCTGTTTCTATCTTGTTTTGCAAGTTTTCAATTTTCTCTTTCAGAGACAGAAGCTCACAATCCTTGGATCGAATAATTTCATCATGATCTCTTTGCATTTGTTTTTTCTTTCAATTCTATTTTTTTTCCTCAAGTTTAACTTTTTGGGAGTGATGTTGGTCAACACAGGCAAGTTTGAGTTGGGCATTCCTGTGTTCCAAAAGATAATGTATTGCTACCAATATCTTCGGGACCACGAATTTCTGCGGGAATGGTATGATTCTGTGCAGAATAATCTTGGGTAACAGAATCTGGTACAGCCCACGCTGGAAGATGTTTTTTGCGCCCATTTATATAAGAAAAGTGCTTGTTGCACACCCTATGACTTTTTTTTCAACTGTACCAGATTTAGGTTTACCCTTCATATTTCTCTGCTGTTAAAAAATTGTTGCTTACTAAAAGAAACAAAATTGTACTAAGAAAACACTTTTTTATAGTTTAGTTTAGTTTACAGTTAAAATAAATTTAAATGTTATATTAAAAAATATCAGTCTTTATTAAGAAAATGCCTTATCGCTATGTTCTTAAGAGTATTATCAAATTGTAAAGTGTCTTAAGATTATTTCTTGTGTGTTTAAATTAATTTCGTCTTAATCTGTCCACAGTCACTAATTAAAGATTAAATAGTCATTACGAGCTACGAGTAATTTCACTTTTATTTATTTCTTAAAGCTTGTCAATCAAAATTTGTAAGCTTGGTAAGCTTAGAGCTAGTTAAAAACTAATAAACAACACGGTTTTCTTAAAAGGTCACTAACGCAAACTTATTCTAAATTATTACTATGACTTATTATATTATCCTTTACCTTCTACCAAGTGGAAGGGAATGCGTAGGGAAGCACGAAAGCTGCTTTTTATTCAAAAAAAATCGTAAGTTCGTTATTTATTTATTTTGATAAAAAGGATTATATTTTAATTCTTTGGTGCAAAATATATTAGAACGAGTTTACTTCGCGAGCTTAATTATGGCGTTCCATTTTTTTTTTTTTCGAAAAATATGTTCAAATGACCCTTCCGAAATTTGTATATGCACAATGTCCGAAATATTCATATTAAATAAGAGTGAATAAAGTTTTTCAAATATTTCCAAGATAAAAGATTAACAAAAAAATATGTGAACCTAATATTTTCAAAATAGTGTGCAAGCAAACAAACTGGACATTATACAATTATTAATCTTGGATGAGTCAATTAAACCCAGTTCTAACAGAAGTCGGAGCGCCCTAATTAGGCGAGATGAAAACTTTATATCTTTTGTATAAATATAACAATACCTCGCATCATCCTGAGGGCATCTGTGTAAGATATCAAAAGCCGTGCATTTAAGAATACACTTGCCTTTTTGTTGTGGCTTGCTTTGTGTTGTAGTGGATTGTGTTATATCGGATTGTGTTGTTTTGGATTGTGTTATAGTGGATTTTGTTGGAGTACTATGAGCTCTTTTGCCAGGTTGGTGAGAGATTGCCTATTTTCTGGCCACTAATGAAATTATTCATTTGAAATTATAACAGAAAATAAAAAAAAAACTCAGACACGCATAGCTATGGAAATGATGCAAATGGCCTCAGATCAAATAACACGCTAATGAATTTTTTACAAGTTTTGAATTGAAGTACTTACAAATTTCATTCCAGTGCCAGTAATAATTCATTTGCAGAATGGAGGCTGCCTAGTTTGTGAACTGCAATCGCTGTGGTTCTATGAATACACAGGTGCTGGGCAGGAAGTTCGATCTATTAAGATTGGCGTAGAAGGCCTGTTCATATCGATGTCCTACAAAGCCACTAATGAAAATCTCTTGGTGTTTGAAAGGAGCGGTACATGGTATCCACATTCGCGATATATACGTGGCAAGCTGGATAAAATTGATGCCCCCGCTGCCTTCAATTTGTGAGTTTCATTTTGCGGTTTTAAAGCTACAACAGCAATGTCCCAGATTGCGTAGGAAAACAATGCTCTATCGTTTTTTGATATGAAACGCGAACAGTGAGTGACTACAGTCTATGGCTATTATTTTGTTAGGAATATTATTATTATTATTATTATTTATTAATCCAAAGCATTAATGTACAGATTAATCTTAAACTAACAGCACTAGCTCTATGGCTTTAGGCTGGGATCTTACAACTTTTCTCTTAAAAATATGTGATTATAATAATACAGGCTGAACATCTCAAGGTAGGGGGGGCGATCAGGAATACCAGGGGCGAGCGCTACTTAGTTCATATTATATACATGTATCGAGTTTGAGATGATCTTGCAATACTTTAAATACATTTTTTATATTATCCTCTGATGGGATTAGTTAGTTAGTAAAAATACGCAAAAATCGTAATAAAAAGTTAAAAAATAAATAAAAACAAAATTAAAAATTAAAAAACTAAAAAACGTTTATTTTTAAAATTATTTAAATTTAAAGTTTTTATTTGTCACGTATGCATTTCGGTTCTCAGCTGCGGAACCATCATCAGCGGGCGACAATTAAACAAAATGTTTTGTTTAATTGTCGCCCGCTGATGATGGTTCCGCAGCTGAGAACCGAAATGCATACGTGACAAATAAAAAGTTTAAATTTTGTTTAATTGTCGCCCGCTGATGATGGTTCCGCAGCTGAGAACCGAAATGCATACGTGACAAATAAAAAGTTTAAATTTAAATAATTTTAAAAATAAACGTTTTTTAGTTTTTTAATTTTTAATTTTGTTTTTATTTATTTTTTAACTTTTTATTACGATTTTTGCAGTCAATAAGGTGAAACAAATTTCAAACAATTAATCTGACCACAAACCTGGCTAATATTTTTACGATTAAATTGTGAATCAAATTATAGCTGTTCGTATCATATTGTTACATCTTGCTATTAGGTACAAATCGTCTGCGTATAATGAGTAATCAATGTTTTTGTATTTTGAAATTATTTCGCTTATGTCATTGTATGCAATCACAAAAAGGACAACCGATAGGGGAGATCCTTGTGGTATACCATTTTTAAGAGTATGTAATTTGGAAAGGGAGTTATTAACTTTAGATTTAAAAAATCGGTTCGTAAGAAACGACTTAACAAAATTATACAAATTGGGGCCAATCTTCCATTTTATCAATTTACTTAGAACGATATGGATTCCAATGCATTCGAACGCTTTCTCGAAGTCAATTGACACAATTGGAATATGATTTTTACATGAGAGTGCTGAGGATACAAGCTCGTCTATGTGAAGAAGCGAATCTATGGTGCTGCGGCCGTGTTTGAAGGCAATCTGGTTTAGGTTAATGAGATTGTGCTTTTCGATAAACCAAAGTAGTTTTTTGGATACCATTTTTTCTAAGAGTTTGCTGGTGCAGGATAACAGTGAAATTGGCTTTTAACCATTGATATCTGCTGACTGTTTGTTGGGTTTTGGAATTGGGATATTGATAGCAGTTTTCCATGCCTGGGGCACTATGCCTTGTTCGAAAATATTATTAAATAGTCGCAAAATGCGTTTTTTAAATTGAAGTGGGGCATTTTTGATTATCGGGTATGATATACGGTCGGAGCCGGGGGTTTTACCCTTTGCTGAGTCTAGACTGCTTACAAAATCGAGAAAGTTAAATGGTGAATCCAGGTATTTTGCGGATGGAGATAGACTATGAGTTGAAAGGAACTGATTTAACGCTACAAGTTTTGCCTCACGGAAGTGGGAAGAAAAGTTTGAGTCATTGGAGTATGTGGACCAGCGATTGGCGAAATGTTCGGCAATTTGATTTGAGTCCGTTAGCGATTCGGAATCAGTATGTATAATTTTTATGGAGTGGGGCATGTAGTTTCCTGTTAGGCGCTTGACATCTGCCCAGATCTTATTACTCGTCGTGTTGGGATTAAGATTTAAAGTGAACTTTTGAAAGCTCTCGATTTTAGAAACTTTAGCATTTCTTCGAAAAATAGCATTTGCTTTTCGGTAATTAATAAAATTTTTATCGTTAGGGTATTTTTTAAAAAATTTCCATAGATGCTGCTTCTTTACTCAAAGGATGGCAATCTCAGAATTCCACCAAAGAACTATGTTTTTCATTGGATTGTTTTTTGTTTGTGGCATAGATAAATTAGCTGCAAATCGAAAGCCTTTTGTTATATTTGCTGCTTCTTGGTTGATATTAGTGGATAGTGGTTTGTTGCTGAGGAATTCTATTGTTTTTGTTTGGAAAAGATTCCAGTTGGCGCGGTCAATTAGGAATTTTGGAGTTGGGTTAGAATAGTTTTTGTGACGTTTAAGATTAATGGCAGATATTATAGGAAAGTGGTCGCTTCCGTGGAGAAAATCGAGTCTGTGCCAGGCAATGCTAGGTAATATTTGCGGAGATGAAAATTTGAGATCTACGTGTGTAAGCGTGTTATGGGTGGATAAATGTGTTGGGCTACCGTCGTTTAGTAGGAATAAATTTGAGTTTGTTAAAAAGTTTTCAACGATCTTACCTCTTGCATTTGCAATGGGTGAGCCCCAGACAGGATTCCAAGAATTGAAGTGAGCAATACAGGAGATTTTAAAAAATAAGATTATTTTCTAAGTTGGAAGATGAAAATGGTTTGGTTGGGATGGATATAGAGAGATACTACTGTTAATTTTTTATCAAGATCAATTTCAACAGCTATTTATGAGATATTTGAAGTTATAATTTGAATTTTGTGTATAACAGATTTATGGATCATAAGCCCTACACCTTGTTTAGCTGTTGTGTTAGTTCTAAAATTGTGAAAATATGTTGCCTATTGTTTCGGAGCTTTAACATTTGTGCTGTCTAAGACATGGGTTTCCTGAAGGGAAATTATGTGAGGTCTATGTTCTTTTATTAAGAGCTCTAGCTTATGATAGTTATTTAGATATCCGTTAAGATTCCACTGGAGAATCTTAAGGATGGAATTTTTAGAGGCAGAGGACTTTTGTACAGTATAAGAGGAGCTTTTCACAGTAAAAGCCATTAGCGTTAGGAATAGTTGTACTCATTAGTGCATTTAAAACCCTTTATAAAAATGATCATAGGATACCGCTTATTACTTCAAAATCACTTTCATGTTTTGGAGACCTTTTTGATATTTTAGATTAGATTAGATTAGATTAGATTAATTTTTATTGATTATAAAATAGTACATATATACAATTCTTATAAATATTTTAAGGCGTGGCTATAAGCCGTCTGCCGATTTCTTAATTTGACTTTGAGAGTTTACAATATTAAATCAGAAAAAAGTAATGAAATTAGTAAAATTTGTTTGAAATACTTTTGTTTATAAAAACATTTAAGTAGATAAAGAAACAAAAATTTTATTAAAAAAAAAAAAATGAGCTTAAACATTGGATTTTTATTTTAAGTAACATACGAAAGCAAGATTGTGATAAGTTTTAAGCAGCAAAAGATGTGATTTATTATTTCGAATTATTTCTGATGAAAAGAAATATAGATATAGATAATACATGCTACATAAATTACAGATTACAATTTAACAGATTTACGGAATATAAATATTTTAAATCAGTTAAAAAAATTGCAACATCTTTAATAGATATGCTTTTAGTTTAGCTAAAACAAAAATGAGGTTCTAATTTATTTCAATTATGAAAGCGGCTTTTAGTTTAGCCAAAACAAAAAATAGGGTTTTAGATAATTTCAAAAGTGAAAATGGGCTTTTAGTTTAGCTAAAGCAAAATTTATAAAGTGAGTGTATTGCTCGCGAGTTCACGACAGATTCAAATATGTATTTCGGTAGTTCTTTGCGTAGGAAATAAATTGTACCAGCAGTTTCCAACCACATTCCCCATTCAGAACTCTGATGCATTCTTCGAATGTCAAAAGACTCTTGCTGAAGAAAAGTCTGCGGATTTCTTGCAATATAGGAAACTCTTACAAAATGAAAGACGTCTTCGTTTTGGTTTAAATTGCACAGAGAAAAAAGAGGGTTAATGTCTGTACGATATGGTCTAAAATTAAGTTCAATAATTTCAGTTCTTATTTTAAAGATTAGACTCATATCTAAAACATTGAGATCATTTCTGAAATAATTGTTCTCGCCCAGACTGAAATTTAAATTCCTATATATAGCCCTAGAGTTTGATCCCCTAGCCCTATCAAGGTATCTCTGATACATTCGCTCGTCTACAACTGCGATGCAGTTATACAAAATATTTTGCCAATCAGTTACATTCTCAGAACTTAAATTCAAAGTAACTCCATGGACCAAGGCTAGTTCTTGCCAGTTCTTAAAAGGAGTGTAACAGCACTGAAGAGAAACAAGTAATATTCTTTTATGTAAGTTGCTATCAGACCTTTTCATAATTTTAGACAAAAAGTCAGCATTAGCCTTCAGATGTCTAACATAAATTAGCGGTAAACCGGACTCAACATAAATCGCATAGTTGGGAGTGTTCGAAGGTAGTCTAACTATTCTTTTAAAAAAATATCTTTGAACTGTTTCACACTCCTCCAACCATTGGTATCCGTACACTTCGTTACCATAACAAAAACAACTGTTTATCGTGGCTTCAAATACTTTGAATTTTGCGGTAGGGTCTACATGGCTATTTGTAAAAAAATTTGTCCACATTGAATTTATTGCTGTTTTGGCAACAGCCAATTTTGCTTTTATATGAGCCCTGATGCTTAAATTGTGTGAAATAACGAAGCCAAGATATTTGAATTCATTCACAACTTCTATATTCATGCCATCCAATGACCAGTTCCTTGAATTTCTATCAGAATGGCTTCTGAAGATCATAATCTTAGATTTCGATGAGTTGATTTTAAGATCCCATAAATCGCAATAAGATTTAAGCTTATTTATTTGGAGTTGAAGTGTCATTGGGTTATCAGCAAAAATAACGAGATCATCCGCATACAGTAATAGTCTTACAAATATATTGCCAAAGGAAACTCCACCTGGTAGATGGCTCTCAATATCGTTGATAAATAACGCGAACATCAAAGGGCTTAAAACACATCCTTGCGGCACACCTGTTCCAGATCTAAAAGATTTGGACTGTTGGTTACCACCGCATACCATTGCAGACATATCCAGTAAGAGCTGTTCATAAACCCGAATAAATTTAGTTGATAAACCCATTACTGCGAGTTTATATAACAGTGACCGTCTGTTGATAGTGTCAAATGCCGCTTTAAAATCTACAAACAGTGCATACAAAGGCTTTTTCTTATCAATAAAGCGCCTTGCTATGGTAGTGAGCGCGAAAATTTGATCCAACGTCGAGAGGTTAGCTTGAAAACCAGCTTGAAAACAACTTATCAAATTATTGAATTGCACCCAATTTGATAGCCTAAGGTATATGATTTGAGTAAAGAGTTTTCTCAGCGAGCTTAACACCGAAATACCTCTATAACTCTCAGCTTCACTTGGGTTACCTTTCTTAAAAATTGCAGTTATCTTCGCCAAGCGAAAACTGTTGGGAAAAGTCTCTTCACTAAACATTTTGTTTAAAAGTTCTAGAATATAATCAAGAAGTTCAGGAGTTGAATTCTTATACAATTCTATAGGAATTCCGTCCGACCCTGGAGCTTTATTGTTCTTCATTTTATGCAGACATATTAGTAACTCAGACATTGTAAAAATAGAATCTAGCTCTGGAACTAAAACGTTTGGGAGTGCAAAACTTATTGACTTTTGATTTGGGTCAGGAAGCAGAAGATTTTCAAAATATGATGCGAGCTGATCAACACTAATACTCAAAGACGTTGATTTACTACATCCTCCCAGTACCCGAACATTACACCAGAACGACTTAGAGTCTCTGCAATCAATGAGCTTTTTAGCCGCATTCCTAAGATACATTTCTTTTTTAAGACTACATAAATCCTTAAAAAAATTATTTTGCTGCAGATAAAGATTTTTAAAAGCATCATTATTTGACTCCCTAAAAAGTTTTAAAAATTTGAACGATTTGTTTCTACTTTTCCTGCATTCTTCGTCATACCATTTTGATTTTGACCACGGTAAGGTGAAACGGGAGCTACAAGCAGTTGCAGACTTTCGTATAAGCTCGAACGCAGCGTTCGTCGAATCTTCTACTGAGTCATATAACTGATAGTTGGTTAAAATCATGTTGAGCCTTAAATTTTGTCTATACAATGTTCCTTTACGATCAACCCACCTCAGTTTGTTATTAAGAGGAGTATTGTCTTCATTGTGGTTATGAATATTTTGTGACGAATACTCACAGGAAACTACAATAGGTAGATGAGATGAAAAGTTAGCAGGAAACACCTCAAAATTTTTAACAATATTCATCCAATCCCCTTTTACCAAACAATAGTCAATTATAGAACATCCTTGGGATGATATAAAAGTGAAATTTCCCTTAGCGTCTCCAATTGAAACACCATTTAATACAAAGAAACCAAAATCCTCAACCATTTCTATTAATGACTTTCCTTTCGTGTTTAAGTGTTCATCCAGCGAGATTCTTTCGAATGAAAAGTATCCACTGTTCATGATCGGGGAATTCTGAAAGTTGCTAATACGTCCATTTAAATCACCGATTAGCATTATGTTTTCGTGATTATTATTCAAAAGAAAATTCTGCAGGTCCTCAAAATCTGATTCCCATACATTATAATTAAGATAAAGTGGCACAATTTGAAAATGTTTTGAATCACACAAGATATCTATTATAATTTTGTTTTCACTATTTTTTAAACTGATCTGAAAATTTTCTTTGCTTTTATAACCGATCAGCATCCCACCACTTGCTCTACCTATTCTATTATTTCTGATAGCAGGGATAAACAGTGTTCTAAAATTTTCTAAATATTTAAGATATTGCATTTCTTTCCCTTCTTCAACAAATGTTTCTAATAAAATAATAATATCATAATTTGAAATTAGTTTAAAAAAGTCAGGCATTAATAGTTTGTTTTTTAGACCAGTAATATTATAACAAAAAATATTTAATTGAGAAAAAAAACTTTGGCAGACGGCAACTCTATCCTACATGTTGTGATGACTTGAATTTGGACCATCCAAGTTATAGATGTTTTGTCTGATAGGTGGCGCTGCAGCTGTTTGGAAGTTTATGTTTCTGCTGTCAAAAAAGCACATTGCATTATCTCCAAACGTCGCTTTGACAAATCGAAGTTCCTCGTTTGTTTTTAATTGCAACCCGCGAAGTGACTCAAAGATGAAAATATATTTATCTATTTGTAATTTTCGTCCTTTAATAAAAATTTTTGTCGTCGGGTTAAGTGCTTGAAGCTTGGACTTAATCTCATTCAGTGTTCTCCTTTTTTTCCGGTATAGAAGTGACTGCTCTCTGTGCACAAAGATTCCAGTACCTTTTAACTTCGGTGCAGCTACAATAAGTTTGTTGGCGGTATCCTCGTCTTCCAAATTGAGTACCATTGTTGTTGTTTTATTGTGGCGGTTATTGAATTCTTGTGATTTACCCAATGAAAATTCAGCATTTTCGTTTAGGTCAAGAAGGCCTAGACAGGTTTGTTTAGCAAATTCAAGCTTGTCTGTCTTGTTGTCTGAAGGAAAATGCATAACAACAGTTTTCCCATTAGATTTTTGCGAAAGAACTTCAAGTTGCCTTTCGAGTGTTTCACAATAGTTCTCCATAACGGCCAGGCGCTCCGAGAGTTGGATATTTTCAGACCGTAATAGCTGTATGTCTATCAATATGGCCGATTAGTCATCTTTGGTAGCAATATTTTTTAAGTGCTCGCTTAAGCAATCATTAATTATTTTTTTTACTTCGTTTGCTTGCAAAGAATTTGTTGCCATTTCCAATTTTTTATCAGAGACAGTTTTTTTGAAAATAGGTGAATTTATCGGAGATAGTTGAGATGCCTTCCTCTTTGATTGCATAGAGTTGTAACCGCTAATGCACTCTTCGTGGATTCAGATTTTAAAAACTTAAATTCTCCTACCTTCTTAAGTGATGTTCAATATTCTTCAATTGTTTAGTCTAACCACTGATGATTTAATCAATTTAAACTAAAAATTACTTTTTTTTTTTTCTTAGCTTTTAGCAGAAATATAAATACAAAATTTAAGCACTTTCACAATAACGACTGTCTTTGTTCACTCTCACTCACTCTTTTGATATTTTTAATTCATCCAACAAAACAGCGCGACAGGAGGAACGGGCAGGATTTATAAATACTGAAAAAACAAAAACAATTCTTGATATATCCCGATTCCTTTCTTAAGTCAAATCGCATTATAAGTGCTGATACTGAGGGCATAGATATGACCGCAAAATTTTCTTTTGTCAAAGGCTGTATATTAAATATACAGTCCTTGCGTTTGCTTTGGGAACATCTGCACCCGCCTGGTTTTGAGTTCTTACTCACTCGGCAGATGAATCAAGATTGGTTGCAAATTTTTTTTGAAAAGATTAGATGCACTTGTGGAAATAATAGCCACCCTCCATGCTCAGACTTCCAAACCGCTTTTCAGAAGATTTGGGGTATCTAATATCTGAAAATTGTTAGAGGGGGAATTGTAATATAGAAGGTAAAATAGGGCTTTCTCAATGAAACTTTAAATAAAACTATACTTTCGTTTTAACAAATTTATTATCTCTCTTTATTGAAGCGTCTATTCACAACAGCGGGCGTCTATTCACAACGGCGGCTGGTTTTTTCTCTTCTTCAAATCATTTCGCTTGAAGCTAGTTCTCGTTTGTTTTTGACAGTTCTCCTGATGACCGCGAGGGGGCATGACCAAAGCACAAAGGTATAAGAATAGCTTAAGGCTCATTATTTAATTTAACATTTCTTAGTAAAGCAAATTAATAACCAATAACATTACTTAGTACAAATAAATACATTACAGCTCGGCCAATCTGACTATGATTGACCTCAATCATTATTTAATCTTAAATTAATGAAGTGCGCCCTTGAATCAGTTGTTTGTCTTGATATTCCGAATCCCCCATCGGCGTTACCCACTTTCGCAATCGAACTGCCTATCGGCGGGACGGAGACACACTGGCACCTTATTTCATCCCCATCAAACAACGGACTCTCGACACTATAAGCCTTCCCAATCACACTTTCATTGAAGACAATATTCTCAACATCTGGTATAGGTGGCTTCGGGCAGATGCTCTTGTAGTGTCCAAAACGACTGACTTCGGATAAGTTTGGATGTTTTACGGCGGTGTTTGACTTCGGTTTGCTGGCAACTCAGGTTGATGCAACAGCAATAGGTTTCAGTTGGCGTATCACTGATCGCTTTTGCTCGTAGCGGTCGAGCCTCAACAACAACTCACTGAGTGTCCTGCTATCATTGATTAGCGTTTGCGCTTTCATCATTGAACCCATCAATGATGAATGTCCATAATTCTGCCTCGGGCACATCAATTTTGGCTGGTATGGACTTCATAGCGATGACGGCTCTTTCGGTGCTCCAACTGTCGATAGATATCTCGATGCGTAACTTGTCGTCCGAAAGTTTCATTGAGAGACGCCTTCAGATGCTGGTAGTCGACAGCACCTTGTGCATTAATGAAATCTCTTGCCGTCTTCTTCATCAGCCGGCGCACACCCAAGCACATGTCGTCTGTCGTGAGCAAACGTATCGCGGTGTACTGCTCGTACTCCCTGAACCACTTTCTGATGTCGTAGTGTTCTTGCCAGTAAATGTGTTGAGGGAATTCTCCAGATGTTCAAAGCTGACCGCCGCAGCTGCTGGAATCTCTGTGTCGGCGGCAATGAGGGCGTCGACCATCGTCTGCTTCGTTGTCTATTCTTTCGTTTTAACAAATTTATTATCTCTCTTTATTGAAGCATCTATTCACAACGGCGGGCGTTTATTCACAACGGCGGCTGGTTTTTTCTCCTCTTCAAATCATTTCGCTTGAAGTTAGTTCTCGTTTGTTTTTGACAAAAGCACAAAAGTACAAGAAAAGCTTAAGGCTCATATTACATTTAATATTTCTTAGTAAAGCAAATTAATAACAAATAACATTACTTAGTACAAATAAATACATTACAAAGGAGAGAATAGGTCAGACGTTTTTTTTCGTCAACTTGAAATTTAAGGAGGAAAATAGATTGGCTACAATGTGAACAAGAGGTTGGTGCCGATAGCATTTCCCATATTGTCTCAAATAACGACATAAGTGGTGATAAAATGATTTATGAAAACATCTTTGTTTATGTTTGTGGCTGGTTATATCGAAAATGTTTTCGTGGTCATACTTGCAAACATAAGTTGCCAACATTATCAGAGTCCGTCCAGTCCGATAACTTGTACTTCACATTACAAAAACAATGGACAGATCACAATTTTGTAGCTCCACCCTCTGAGTTTTATCTATACATAAGGTGTCTCGACAATTGTATTTTTATCCAATTTTTCCAGGTTATTCCATGTCCAAGGAATTGCAGAACATTTCTTTCAACATCTAAAGCTTGAATTCAAGTTCTTTTACTGCCAAAACCTTGACCCATATTTTGTTTTAAATTTTTTTATTAGAGTTAGAATCCATTTTGTTCTTAAAATACTAAATAGCTTAATTAAATAACCCGAATTCAGAAACAAAATGCTCACAATAATGCATTTTTAATTTTTTACTTTATTATTTTTTTATTTATTTTATAAATATGTATGTTATGTACTATTGTATTAACTTACCTAATTGTGTATTGCTTAGATAAAAAAATGTATATATTGTTATTAATGTTTTTTTGTTAAAGCTTGGTGAAAAGGCTGGGGAAACCGAACCCCTTTAGCCGCAGACAGGACCAGCAGGCAGAATATCAGTTGTTACAAAGCGGAAAGAAGTTGTTGGCAAAAGTTCCATTCAGCAATAAACTTCAAATTTATCGTCTACTTCCTCATCCGTAGCACCGATAATATGAGAAAGATGAAAATGTTAAGCCCCATAATAAGAATGCAGCAGCAGGCCCTGTTGCGGGCAAGATGAGAAGGAAAGGTGGCGGTAGTGTGGAAAGGTGGTAACAAGGACGGGGTAGGATATTAGAAAGGAACCGGTCGGAAAAAGGATAGAATGCTTACTTTTAGGGGGTGTGGCCTTCTTTGCATGGCATCAGCTCGTCGGAAGGGGGGATCTTGTCCACGGAATATTAACCTCACCTGGACAAAAATCAGGCCTAAGCAAAGGAAAAGGAAATGGGACTTGAAAAAGACGGACGGGGTTTTGTCACACCAAGGCACTGCGGATGTTGTTGCAGTGAGGCCATTACCCACCCTACCAAAGGAATCTTCCGCTATTTTTATATTCCCCCAATTGGTAGTTTACCATCTTCCGGTCATATCATCTTTAAAGTTGTTCAGCACCAGTGAAAATTAAATTTTCAAAAAATCATGGCTTCCTGTTAAAAAACCAACAAAACAATCGATATTTGCTTACTAACGGTGTGAAGTTTTATTGTAATTATTGTAATCGATAACTTGATGGAAAAGAATTTAGAAATAATGAAATAACTGAATTAGCCTAGCTAAGAACCAAATAAACTTTACTTAAGAGGTTATATAAACTGTTATAATATTTTTTTTTCATATAGCGAAAACTTTTAACAATAAAGGAAAATAACTAAAACGTGGCTGGAATTTCTTCATAGTAGGACAATGACCAAAAAACGCGGAGAAAGTACCTTAATTCTAATGGATACACGAGACGAAAGAAATAAAACGGACAATAAAGAGTCCCTAACTTCAATGAGCTCTTTGGAGGAGTGCTATATAGATGAAGAAAACACACAAAAAGTGTGTAACTGCGACGATGGATCAGGAAAGAAAACGTACGCACTTACAACAAAATCTGTATTTGGCAATCAATGTTCAACTCTCAGATAAAAATAAACAAAAAAATAGGTTACAACTGGACACAATGTGTAAAATAGTACTATGTAGCACTTCAGCACCGTTGTAAGATTATACATAAATATGTGAAATTATACTAAAAAAAACAATACTAATAATGATCCTGTTAACATAAAAGAAAACAAGAATAAAAAAATTATCAATATCCTAATACTGGGAATCTCTAAATAAAATGTATTTTTTTGTATCCAAATACTGGCACTAACTATTTTGTCTTCATAAAAAAAAATTTTATTTATGTTACTTCTTCATCTTTCATGTGGGTATTCCTTCTTTTCTTTTTAGATGGATATTTTCGATAAATCTAGGACTCACGCTTTTTACGGGATATTTCCAGACCGTTGAAGACAAATTTGGATGACTTATTCCCGAGCCAGTCCCTTGATATGGGCCGGGTATATCCCTCCTGTTAAACGGAAATGATTTCGTAGATGAGGTCGGGAACTTTGTGTCACCGTCCTGGTTGGACATTCAACGGTTCAGAAAAAAATCGAACAAGAAAAGTCCAAAACTGAAAATAGTATGGCGGCTGAGTGTTCCACTTATAACCTGAGACCGTCAGAAACATATAACTGGTAGTTATCTCTTTAATCTGCACGAAACATACATTCTTAAAACGGATTCTATTAAACTCACCCTGTTGAACGCCTTTATTTTATATAAGGTTTTTTATTATGACTCAATTTAGGGTAAGTATACCTTCTTTATCTATTTAAAAACAAACGATGAAGCGGTGGCAAATTACATTAATACCAAAAAAAATCAATAGATTCAACGAAATAAGGAAAATATATCACCATGCACTTAATTCTTTTTATTTATTTAATTAATTATTTTGATTGATTAATTTTGCCGAACTAAATCAAGATTTCAATCAATCGGCCAATGCGATCAACACCGTTAAAATCGTCCGATCTATATACCCGGTAGTAGGATTTATTCGTTTTTTTTTTTCTTGAGATGTTAATGTGTAATTGTAAACAAATTCATTTACTATTCATACTTTGACACTTGTACGAATTTCCCTCTCTATTCCTCTATACCACTCGGGTATATACTCCTCTAGCTTTTCAGAGCTATTATTTCTTGTCGGCTTTTTTCACCCACAGATGTCAGACCATCGGAATTATCCGGCGTTTCCACTATTGCTCTTAGAGAACTTGACGGTTGCCTCTATAGCCTATAAACCTATATGGGGTTATCGACTTAAACCAACCTCGACTCACTTCGCAGCTTGTACTTCGTCAGAACCTACTTAGTAGTAACAACTCAAACGTCAAAGGTTTTTTTCTTTTTCCAATTAATCAATAGTTAGATAACTAGTTTGCCAAATAATATAGAACGAATTTGGGGTCATCCCTCCCTCTAAGCATATACAACACGGAGTGCATGTTGTACCTATTTCCAATTACGAAGCCTTCCAAGGAGAGCCCCTTTAACTTCAGTTGACATTTGTTTGGCGATATGACTGTGGTTTACACACAGGCATGAGTAATCAATTATTATTACCGTACTTCGATAGTGCCTATTCCAATAACAAACCGAGAACAACGCTCGCTATCAAATATTCTGCCAAAAAAAAGAAGAAGTTCAAGCTCCAAACTTCCCATACCATACTCACTAAACACTGTTTTCAGTGAACCCATCGTTCAAAAATCTAATTCAGACCAGTTATAGTCTTATCTAATAAATACACTCAACACACACCTGGGTAATCCTACAACATGGCTCTCTTCTCTACGTAGAATAGTCTGTGGCGAGATATACTAGGTCTCATCCAGACTCTTTGTAAAGAAATTGGCAGCTTATAAAATTTAAAAGAGTGGGGATGAAATTCTCTCTGAGAAATAAAGTCCGAAAAAGTCTGGAATAGCTTGAACACAATTTTCTGCCAATTCTTAAACGTCAACACATTTGATTTTTTTTAAATTTCTTTATTTGCTGTCAATTCACAATTTTTTTTCTTTTCAAAACAATTATTTTGTATTTTAGTGTTTATAAATTAATTATTTGTTCAACAAATATTTTTCTAAACCAACTACGAAACGTTTATTTTTCGTTTATGACAAACGTCAGCCTGACAATTGTAATTTTTCTGTCTACAAAAATTTATTGGGCAGAAATTGGCCAGAAATTGTCACGAAGGGGAAATATTTTACTCTCTCAAGAGCGCTCTCTTCTGCCCAAAACCTTAGATTAATTAGAATAAGATGGGAAACTTTCGTACATTTCACCCTCCAAGCCCCATTTGTTTACATAGTTTTATTTGTAAAATTAACTTTCTATCCATGAATACATTCGAGAGTTCGATTTTTTTTTTATAGAAATGCCGTGGTGAGATATTTTTGGTATTTACATTGTTCTCATATATTTATTATATTTTTATTTTATATATTTGATTGATGGATGAATGGATTGATGGAACAACAATCTAGTTCAAATTTGCTGTGCTGAAATCGGCACATTGCATTGGGGAATTGCAAGTTTGACATCACCCATTTTCATTGAAACTGGGATCGATGGCCCATTTCTTGTTGGCTGCTTTGTGGAGTGCTTTCGTCCAAAGCACCTTACGTGATTCTTCCTCGTTTTGAATTCTTTATTGTATATTCGGCCAATTTGAAAAACTAAAACAAATCGAGTTGTTAATACAAACATATTCTCAATTAGATAATAGTCATTTCTCACAAATTGTATTCCATATGTTTCTCCAATACGCATTTTTCAGTGAATTTTATTAAAAAATAAATAAAAGACAACCTTCTTAATTTTTTTTTATTATTCTCTGTTTTCACTCTTTGACATCTAGAAAACTCAACTCGGAAATATGAATAGATATAATTTTTAGGAAGTGTTCAAGATTTTATTAGGTGTAGGGCACACTTATTATTGATATTGCAAACGGGATTTTGTTCCGGAAATTCTAATTTTCTTGGCGAAAACAACGCAAATAATTTTTTTGATTTTATGTGTGTGCAAATATTTGAAGAGTAATCAAAAGCGTTTTACTCTTTAGCAAATTTAGTTTTATAGGCTTTTCACACCAAACCCAAAACGGGGTTGTCAGCTAAAAGTTTACGAAAACTCAAAAACCGTTCACACTTAACATTTACAAGGTTTCGTTTAACATTTCAATTATTTTGACAGCACAGATTATAACAATTCTACAAGTTTTCGACAGGTTTTATTTAAAACTTGTTGTTTATCAAAACTTGTGGTTTATCAAAAATGTATGGGAAAACTTGTGTTTTCGCTTTAGGTTTTCAGCCAAAACCGATAATTTCGCGAAACCGTGTTTTGGGTTGGGTCTGATAAGGCTATTACTTTGGTGTGTGTGTAAGAGCATACGCATGGCCAAAATCAAATCCACATTCCAAAACACAAACAGTGCATATTACTCAGTGCTTAGTTTCATGTCATGTCGTTGATTGGACATGGATTTCTTGACTTCCAATGGATTTTTTCATGGCATGTTCATAGTTCTGCCATCATTCAGGGCCTTTGGATACAGCCTGTAAGACAAGGTTAGGTGATGTTTTTAATTTACGTGTTAAGCCTAATAACTACATTTAACACACTTGTACAAAAGTTAAAAAAAATGTTTGTCTTTTTCCAACATACTTCTGCATCCTATTTCATATATCAAATTTTAGAAAAGTAAAAGTTAGACTTTTTTTTTGTGCAAAAGTGGAATACTTTTGTATAATTTGTAATATGAGATAGGATTCACATACATACTGCTGCACTCTCTTTCATATTTCAAATCTTACAAAAGTAAAAGTTAGACTTTTATTTTTGTGCAAAAGTGGAATACTTTTGTAAAATTTGTAATATGAGATAGAATTCAGCAGTATATTGGAAATAGACAATAATTTTTTTTAATTTTGTACAAAAGTCTGTTAAATGTAGTTAAGCCCTCAGTTGTTAAAAATGCATTCAAATAAGACAATGTGATAATAAAACACACAATTTGCTTTGACGGAATAAAAGAAAAATTTCGTTATTGCACAGAAAAATGGATAATTGAATGGAGTTCTATAAAAAATTACTGACACGAGTATTTAAATAACCTTTTCTGAAACTGGGTCGTATTTAAATTGTACCTCATTTGTTTGAAATCACCTTTTAGTATTAATTTCAAAGCTTTTGAAAAAATCAAAGCTTAATGCAATAAAGATGAGCTTTTAAAATTAATTCTTAAATGTTAGATAAAAACCCTTTTTTTCAGAATTTTTTTCCTTTTTCACAAATATAGTTTGTATTGTTTTATTTTAAGCAAATGCTAGACAAATTTGGTATGCATTTTCGTTTAACAACATTAGTTTGAGTTATAATATGCTTTCAATAATTTTATTCATCTTCCATTCAATTCTAAATTGGAATGAGTCGTTTTTTTGGGATTCTATCTATTGTACAGTAAATAATTTCCAAAAAAAACTCATTGACCGTAGACTTTTTTTAGTTTTGTAAGAATGATACCCCTGCACAGATATCACAAACAATGAAAGAGTTTTGTGCAAAGAATAGTTAAGAAAATATCAAAATTATGACCAATAATTTACTTTTAAATGTATAAAATAGAAAGTAGAAAAACGTTCTAATATTAATTAATGTCTGAAAACCTTTTTTGTTTGCCTTTTTTCTCCATTTTCAATTTTAAATTCGAACATTCATTTTGCATCAATAGAAATCAAATAATAAGTGAATCGGTTTGTTCATAGACTATGGCCCAGTCCCTTTTTACACAAGGCAATTTTTGTATTGTTTTAAAAATCATCTGTGCCTTTTACACGAGGAAACAAAATTGCTGTAGATTTGTTTGTTCCCTTTTAATGTTTCTTGGTTTGAATGCACACTACACTCAGTTTAATTTGTTCACTCCATTTACATTTCCCCTTTAGGTGCGATTCACAAAGAACTGGCTTATGGTGCTGGGTGGTTAAGGACTGTTACCGGCGAGGAGTGGATGCGATGAACTCAATTCACACAGAAATGACAGAGAATTTTAATTTCAATACACAAAGCAAGAAACACAAACAACAGCGAAAAAAACAATAAACAACTAGCTTACTTTTATTCACAGAAACACTCTTTGCTAAAATGGCTTTCATAAGTAATAAAATTAAATGAATTAAAAAAATACCATTTGCATTGGATTTTCATTTTATCTCGATTTGACATTTGAATGAGTGATTTAATTGTGAAGTTTACGTAGGCTACTAGAGTTTTCATTATGGCATGGCAATGACAGGGCACACCATTACCTCGCTTCTTCATCATATGTGTGTATTGTCCCAGAAGAGAACATGTAAACAACACAAAGTGGCAAATGTATGCACCACTTTAGAACCACACCAAACCTTAAGCCAGTTATATGTTAATAAACATAGACAAGGGAAGGTTTTGGACTTATCCCGTGGACTAATTGCGAAATGCTATTAACAAAACAGAATTTCTGCTATTTGAATTTTACCAACTTTTTCGATTGTTTGATTTTGTATTAATATGAAATTTTAGTATATGGTCTAACTATTATTCACTTGTTTTGTAAGTCCATGGTCTTTATTAATAGGGCTTATAGAGTTTTATTCTTCAAGTCAATTTCCAAATTTATTTTCTGTGTGTTTTTCTTTCAATTCAATATTCACCTCATCAGACTTCATTTAACATAAGCGGAGTAAGGAACAAATAGTTTAGATTTTGCCTTTTCTATGTCCAGAAAAAAACAATGGGATCACAAAAATTTAGGCCCAGGACATGTAGTGAAGCTGAGTCCGTCCTTAGCCAACGTCCATTAAACTGTGAACAAAAAGCACATTTTGTGAAGTTCCGTTGCTGCTTAGTACGTTATCTTATAGCTCATAGAATTTCATACGAATAAATATTTTACGGCGCAGTCTCGAGCAGTTCCTCTGTAGTGTAGTTCCATCCAGTGCGGTTCTACCTTAAATCAATATTTCCACCCATCCAAACTTCTCAAATTTCGTTTTTGTAGATCTAAACTAAAGATAATTTTTTTTCACCAAAGTCCGTTTATTTATAACTACCAATAAAAATTGAACTTTTTTTTTGAAAATGGAAATCGAAATTTGCTAAAATTGATCAATTGACCTTGACAAAATTGGAATTTTGACGTGCTCCAGAAAATAATTGAACAAAGAATGCAAAAAACTTTTACTTACTTTTTTTAATAGTAAAAGTGAGAAATTTTTTAGAAGAAAAATGGAGTTATCTAAGATTTTAGAAATATAAACTGGCCAACTACAAAAAAAAAATAGAAAATGTAAAGAACCAAAAAGATCGATTTGTGTTACGAATGGAAATTAATGATTATAACTACTTCATTAACACATCCAACGAAATTCAATTCAATTATCAATCGTACCAACAAAACTTACAAAATCAAATTCGAGACTCGAATAAACGTGAACCAGCCATCCACCGTAGGTTCTACTTTAGCTTTTTGCGAATTGTATGTAAAATCCTAAGGCGGATAGATTAACGGTGCATAAATTTCCCAGTACAACCCATTGTTCATCAATTTCTGACACTACCCACCGATTTTTTAAAGTAACCGCCAATTCCGTGGTGAAACTCATATTTTTGCACTTGGGTGCGTGAATTCTGGTTGAAACCTTAGATTAACTAGAAAAAGATGGGAAACTTTCGTACGTTTCACTCCCCAAAAACCATTTGGTTACAATGTTATGTTTGTAAGATTGACTTTCTATCCATGAATACATGTGAAATCCAACAACAAAATGAGCCGGTGAACTTGTTTTGTTTCGCAAGCTCGAGTTTTTTTTATAAAAATGCCGTGGTCAGATATTTTTGGTATTTATATTTTTATTATACATTTATTATATTTTCATTTTATATTTTTGGTTGATGGATGGATTGATGGAACCGTATTGCTAATAAAATGAGAGTAGTTTTTTTAAACGACAATTCAGTTCAAATTTGTTTACCTGGGCTGAACTTCCGACTGCTGAAACAGTGCTGATATCGGCATTGGCGAATTGCAAAAAGTTTGTCATCACCCATTTTCGTTAAAACTGGGATAGATGGCCCATTCCTTGTCAGCTACTTTGTGGAATGCTTTCTCCAGAGCACCGTACGCGGATTCTTCCTCCTTTTGAAGGTTTTATGGTATTTTCGGCCAATTTGAAAATCTAAAACAAATCGAGTTGTTAATAGATACAAACATATTCTCAATTAGATAATAGTTTTTTATTGAACTTACCTTGCAATCATTTCTCACAAATTGTATTCCATGTCCAGGATAAATTATACTTGAATAAAAGTAATACGTTTCTCACATACGCATTTTACAGTGAATTTAAGTAAACATTAAATAAAAGACAACATTCTTAATTTTTTTTATTATTTTCTGTTTTCACTTTTTGACATCTAGAAAACTCACCTCGCAAAAATTAAGATATATTTATTATTTGTAGGAAGTGTTCAAAACTTTATTAGATGTAGGACACACTTGTTATTGAAATTGCATTTTACTTATGTCGTTTTCCATTTGTCAATAGTGATTTTGATCCGGATATTCGAATTTTCTTGGCGAAAACAACGCAAAACATTTTTTTTGATTGTGTACAAATATTTGAAGAGTAATCAAAAGCGTTTCACTTTTTAGCAAATTTAGTTTTATAGGGTTTTCACACCAAACCCAAAACAGGGTTGTCAGCTAAAAGTTTACGAAAACTCAAAAACCGTTCACACTTAACATTTACAAGGTTTCGTTTAACATTTCAATTATTTTGACACCACAGATTATAACAATTCTACAAGTTTTCGACAGGTTTTATTTAAAACTTGTTGTTTATCAAAATTTGTGGTTTATCAAAAATGTATGGGAAAACTTGTGTTTTCGCCTTAGGTTTTCAGCCAAAACCGATAATTTCGCGAAACCGTGTTTTGGGTTTGGTCTGAAAAGGCTATTACTTTGGTGTGTGTGTAAGAGCATACACATGTCCAAAATCAAATCCACATTCCAAAACACAAACAGTGCATATTAGTCAGTTTGTAGTTTCATGTCATGTCTTTGATTGGACATGGATTTCTTGACTTCCAATGAATTTTTTCATTGCATGTTCATAGTTCTGCCATCATTCATGGACTTTGGATACAGTCTGTTAGACGGCAAGGTTAGGTGATGTTTTTAATTTACGTGTTAAGCCTTATAACTACATTTAACACACTTTTGTACAAAAGTCAAAAAAAAGTTAGTCTTTTTCCAACATACAGCTGCATCCTATTTCATATTTCAAATCGTACAAAAGTAAAAGTTAGACTTTTGTTTTTGTGCAGAAGTGGAATACTTTTGTAAAATTTGTAATATGAGATAGGATTCAGCAGTATATTGGAAAAAGAAAAACATTTTTTTAACTTTTGTACAAAAGTTTGTTAAATGTAGTTAAGGCTTTAGTTGTTAAAATTAATTCAAATAAGACAATGTTATAATAAAACACACAATTTGCTTTGAGAGAATAAAAACGATTTTGTTCAGATAAAGTTCGATATTGTACATAAAAATGGATAATTGAATGAAGTTCTTTAAAATATAACTCGCGCGAGTATTTAAATAACTTTTCTGAAACTGGGTCGTATTTGAATATTAAAATTAAATTGTCCTCATTTGTTTGAAATCAGCTTTTAGTATTCATTTAAAAGCTTTTGAAAAAATCAAAGCCTAATGCAATAAAGATGAGGTTTTAAAATCAATTTATAAATGTTAGATAAACTCTTTTTTTTCAGAATTTTTTTCTTTTTTCACAAATATAATTAGTATTGTTTCATTTTAAGCAAATGCTAAACACATTTGATATGCATTTTCGTTTAACAACATAAGTTTGAGTTACTCGTATAATATGCTCTCAATAATTTTATTTATCTTCCGTGGAATTCTAAATTGAAATGATATGCATTTAAGGTGAGGTTAGCACTTAAAAAGTAGTTGTTCATTGTTCATCAATCTGACCCTACACCCGATTTTTTAAAATTACCACCAATTCCGTGGTGAAACTCATATTTATGCACTTGTGTGCGTGAAATCTGGTTGAATTCATTTAGTATTTATATCCGAATGTAAAAATAAGATTTTCAGCATGGTCGTAGCTTGTAGGCAAACCGAAAATCCGACGAAATTTCCGTTCTTATTCTGGTTTATCTCAGGTTGAAACCAATTTCTATTTACATCCAGATGCAAAAAATATGAGTTTCACCACGGTCTTAGCTTGTAGGCAAACCAAAAAAACTGACGAAATTTCCGATCTTATTATGGTTAATCTAAGCCCAAAACTACCAAGTTTGTAAGGCTGGAACAGGATTTGGCAGAAATTGGTGCCAATTTTTGCCAATTGGCAGAGTGTGGAACAGGCCTACTTTTTTCTTTCTACAAAGTAATGCCTACAATGAAATTTAAAGACGACGACAAGGGAAATATGGCCGTGGTTTTTTTTTAGGTAATTTGTTTAGTATGTGTTGTATTTTTTTCTACATTATAGGTATAGGTTTTATTTTATTTTTTTCCCATTATCATAATAAGGCTTGTGTTATTCTATTTTCAGATTTGGTTGAACTTCTCGACCAGCCTGGTGACTACAACAACCCTGAGACAAATTGCAAACGTGACACCTTAGCCGTTCCTTCCTTCAATGCCGAACATACAGGTATATATTGAAAATAAAAAAATTCTAATATTTCCGACAAGGATTTTTGTTTAGGTAATTCGATGGATGCTGAACCACGACCCCGGCCAAAGACCCACCGCTGAAGAGCTATTAGCGTCCCATCTTATTCCCATAAGCACCATTGGAAGTGCTTTAACATGGCTACCATCTGGGATTGGTATCACTTAATCCAACCATTGAGTTTGTTAAGGTATTGAATTGAATTTTATTGAGACTTTAAAACTTTTTACAAAGAGTAAAATTCATTAAATATACTTAGCAAAGCTATGTAATCTGCGGTTATTGAGTATTGCCTGCTTTATCTTTTTATATTGAATGCCTAATGGCTGTCGGTTATTATTAAAGAATTTTTATAGATGGACTGCTCTTGCTCAGGAGCATAATATATACATTTGCGAGTGACTTGAAGTCACTATATAATATACAATACCTTAAACTAAGGAACAAGAGAGACAAGTATACCATGTATACAGTTGAGTTCTTGTTCTCAGGTACAATACACCAGTCTGTATTTTTAATCTAAAACATATTTTGTCTATCACGATTTCCGATCACATTAGGGTTGATACTATGTAGATTTACAATACACATAATAATGATGTAAATATTTCTTGATTTCTAATTGTTATGTACATTTAATTTGAGGTAGTTATATATGTTAACTTAATTTTTGTAAAAGTTAATTTATGCCAATTTCTGTGATTTTGAATAATTTTGAATGTTAGTATATTTGGCTTTAAATCATCTGAAAATTAACTAGAAAATTAAGTTAGTATAATTAGTGAATAAAGAAGATAAGTGAGAGGTAATACTGTCCCCTTAACGAGGATGTGCGTGTTTTTTTTTCTTTTTTTTTATTTCATTTTAGCCTTGATTTTGACCCGGAAGGGCTTTAGAGTAGAATGATGTAGGTACAGCATCGGGAGTTAAATTAAAATCCATCAGAGAAATGTCCATAACTGAAAGATATATAAAAGGTCCAAACGGAAACCCGATGTGAAGAGATGAGGTCTCTGATGAGCTCGTTGTTAGAATATTGAAAGTTTGAGACTGTTTTTTTAAGTAAACTTAAAACATATCTCAGAAACGGAAAGGTATTGGTATCATTATAGATGTCAGCATTAGAGTAGCCGGCAGCTTGGAGTTTGTTGGCGAGAAGGGCAAGAAGTAAGGGGAATGAGAAAAATCTCCCCGGTCAACAATTTGAAGAGATTTTTTTCATTCCCCTTACTTCTTGCCCTTCTCGCCAACAAACTCCAAGCTGCCGGCTACTCTAATGCTGACATCTATAATGATACCAACACCTTTCCGTTTCTGAGATATGTTTTAAGTTTACTTAAAAAAACAGTCTCAAACTTTCAATATTCTAACAACGAGCTCATCAGAGACCTCATCTCTTCACATCGGGTTTCCGTTTGGACCTTTTATATATCTTTCAGTTATGGACATTTCTCTGATGGATTTTAATTTAACTCCCGATGCTGTACCTACATCATTCTACTCTAAAGCCCTTCCGGGTCAAAATCAAGGCTAAAATGAAATAAAAAAAAAGAAAAAAAAACACGCACATCCTCGTTAAGGGGACAGTATTACCTCTCACTTATCTTCTTTATTCACTAATTATACTAACTTAATTTTCTAGTTAATTTTCAGATGATTTAAAGCCAAATATACTAACATTCAAAATTATTCAAAATCACAGAAATTGGCATAAATTAACTTTTACAAAAATTAAGTTAACATATATAACTACCTCAAATTAAATGTACATAACAATTAGAAATCAAGAAATATTTACATCATTATTATGTGTATTGTAAATCTACATAGTATCAACCCTAATGTGATCGGAAATCGTGATAGACAAAATATGTTTTAGATTAAAAATACAGACTGGTGTATTGTACCTGAGAACAAGAACTCAACTGTATACATGGTATACTTGTCTCTCTTGTTCCTTAGTTTAAGGTATTGTATATTATATAGTGACTTCAAGTCACTCGCAAATGTATATATTATGCTCCTGAGCAAGAGCAGTCCATCTATAAAAATTTTTTAATAATAACCGACAGCCATTAGGCATTCAATATAAAAAGATAAAGCAGGCAATACTCAATAACCGCAGATTACATAGCTTTGCTAAGTATATTTAATGAATTTTACTCTTTGTAAAAAGTTTTAAAGTCTCAATAAAATTCAATTCAATACCTTAACAAACTCAATGGTTGGATTAAGTGATACCAATCCCAGATGGTAGCCATGTTAAAGCACTTCCAATGGTGCTTATGGGAATAAGATGGGACGCTAATAGCTCTTCAGCGGTGGGTCTTTGGCCGGGGTCGTGGTTCAGCATCCATCGAATTACCTAAACAAAAATCCTTGTCGGAAATATTAGAATTTTTTTATTTTCAATATATACCTGTATGTTCGGCATTGAAGGAAGGAACGGCTAAGGTGTCACGTTTGCAATTTGTCTCAGGGTTGTTGTAGTCACCAGGCTGGTCGAGAAGTTCAACCAAATCTGAAAATAGAATAACACAAGCCTTATTATGATAATGGGAAAAAAATAAAATAAAACCTATACCTATAATGTAGAAAAAAATACAACACATACTAAACAAATTACCTAAAAAAAAACCACGGCCATATTTCCCTTGTCGTCGTCTTTAAATTTCATTGTAGGCATTACTTTGTAGAAAGAAAAAAGTAGGCCTGTTCCACACTCTGCCAATTGGCAAAAATTGGCACCAATTTCTGCCAAATCCTGTTCCAGCCTTACAAACTTGGTAGTTTTGGGCTTAGATTAACCATAATAAGATCGGAAATTTCGTCAGTTTTTTTGGTTTGCCTACAAGCTAAGACCGTGGTGAAACTCATATTTTTTGCATCTGGATGTAAATAGAAATTGGTTTCAACCTGAGATAAACCAGAATAAGAACGGAAATTTCGTCGGATTTTCGGTTTGCCTACAAGCTACGACCATGCTGAAAATCTTATTTTTACATTCGGATATAAATACTAAATGAATTCAACCAGATTTCACGCACACAAGTGCATAAATATGAGTTTCACCACGGAATTGGTGGTAATTTTAAAAAATCGGGTGTAGGGTCAGATTGATGAACAATGAACAACTACTTTTTAAGTGCTAACCTCACCTTAAATGCATATCATTTCAATTTAGAATTCCACGGAAGATAAATAAAATTATTGAGAGCATATTATACGAGTAACTCAAACTTATGTTGTTAAACGAAAATGCATATCAAATGTGTTTAGCATTTGCTTAAAATGAAACAATACTAATTATATTTGTGAAAAAAGAAAAAAATTCTGAAAAAAAAGAGTTTATCTAACATTTATAAATTGATTTTAAAACCTCATCTTTATTGCATTAGGCTTTGATTTTTTCAAAAGCTTTTAAATGAATACTAAAAGCTGATTTCAAACAAATGAGGACAATTTAATTTTAATATTCAAATACGACCCAGTTTCAGAAAAGTTATTTAAATACTCGCGCGAGTTATATTTTAAAGAACTTCATTCAATTATCCATTTTTATGTACAATATCGAACTTTATCTGAACAAAATCGTTTTTATTCTCTCAAAGCAAATTGTGTGTTTTATTATAACATTGTCTTATTTGAATTAATTTTAACAACTAAAGCCTTAACTACATTTAACAAACTTTTGTACAAAAGTTAAAAAAATGTTTTTCTTTTTCCAATATACTCCTGAATCCTATCTCATATTACAAATTTTACAAAAGTATTCCACTTCTGCACAAAAACAAAAGTCTAACTTTTACTTTTGTACGATTTGAAATATGAAATAGGATGCAGCTGTATGTTGGAAAAAGACTAACTTTTTTTTGACTTTTGTACAAAAGTGTGTTAAATGTAGTTATAAGGCTTAACACGTAAATTAAAAACATCACCTAACCTTGCCGTCTAACAGACTGTATCCAAAGTCCATGAATGATGGCAGAACTATGAACATGCAATGAAAAAATTCATTGGAAGTCAAGAAATCCATGTCCAATCAAAGACATGACATGAAACTACAAACTGACTAATATGCACTGTTTGTGTTTTGGAATGTGGATTTGATTTTGGACATGTGTATGCTCTTACACACACACCAAAGTAATAGCCTTTTCAGACCAAACCCAAAACACGGTTTCGCGAAATTATCGGTTTTGGCTGAAAACCTAAGGCGAAAACACAAGTTTTCCCATACATTTTTGATAAACCACAAATTTTGATAAACAACAAGTTTTAAATAAAACCTGTCGAAAACTTGTAGAATTGTTATAATCTGTGGTGTCAAAATAATTGAAATGTTAAACGAAACCTTGTAAATGTTAAGTGTGAACGGTTTTTGAGTTTTCGTAAACTTTTAGCTGACAACCCTGTTTTGGGTTTGGTGTGAAAACCCTATAAAACTAAATTTGCTAAAAAGTGAAACGCTTTTGATTACTCTTCAAATATTTGTACACAATCAAAAAAAATGTTTTGCGTTGTTTTCGCCAAGAAAATTCGAATATCCGGATCAAAATCACTATTGACAAATGGAAAACGACATAAGTAAAATGCAATTTCAATAACAAGTGTGTCCTACATCTAATAAAGTTTTGAACACTTCCTACAAATAATAAATATATCTTAATTTTTGCGAGGTGAGTTTTCTAGATGTCAAAAAGTGAAAACAGAAAATAATAAAAAAAATTAAGAATGTTGTCTTTTATTTAATGTTTACTTAAATTCACTGTAAAATGCGTATGTGAGAAACGTATTACTTTTATTCAAGTATAATTTATCCTGGACATGGAATACAATTTGTGAGAAATGATTGCAAGGTAAGTTCAATAAAAAACTATTATCTAATTGAGAATATGTTTGTATCTATTAACAACTCGATTTGTTTTAGATTTTCAAATTGGCCGAAAATACCATAAAACCTTCAAAAGGAGGAAGAATCCGCGTACGGTGCTCTGGAGAAAGCATTCCACAAAGTAGCTGACAAGGAAAGGGTTGATACTATGTAGATTTACAATACACATAATAATGATGTAAATATTTCTTGATTTCTAATTGTTATGTACATTTAATTTGAGGTAGTTATATATGTTAACTTAATTTTTGTAAAAGTTAATTTATGCCAATTTCTGTGATTTTGAATAATTTTGAATGTTAGTATATTTGGCTTTAAATCATCTGAAAATTAACTAGAAAATTAAGTTAGTATAATTAGTGAATAAAGAAGATAAGTGAGAGGTAATACTGTCCCCTTAACGAGGATGTGCGTGTTTTTTTTTTCTTTTTTTTTATTTCATTTTAGCCTTGATTTTGACCCGGAAGGGCTTTAGAGTAGAATGATGTAGGTACAGCATCGGGAGTTAAATTAAAATCCATCAGAGAAATGTCCATAACTGAAAGATATATAAAAGGTCCAAACGGAAACCCGATGTGAAGAGATGAGGTCTCTGATGAGCTCGTTGTTAGAATATTGAAAGTTTGAGACTGTTTTTTTTAAGTAAACTTAAAACATATCTCAGAAACGGAAAGGTGTTGGTATCATTATAGATGTCAGCATTAGAGTAGCCGGCAGCTTGGAGTTTGTTGGCGAGAAGGGCAAGAAGTAAGGGGAATGAGAAAAATCTCCCCGGTCAACAATTTGAAGAGATTTTTTTGACGTTTTACTTTGCATCACAATTAGCCCACCAAAGTCTTCCCAGTTTCCTCCTCAGTCTCTTGGTGCCAGTTTCTTCGTGTGAAAGGTACATAGCAATTAAAGGAAAACGTCAAAAAAATCTTCAGCAGCTGGTTTCCCTGTGTGAAAGGGGACTTAGCGTCTGGAAATTTTTACCGCTGCAGAATCTGAGTATTTTCCTTTCTAATCTTTCCATTTCCAAGGCAACAGTAGGAGATATGGAGAACCAAACAGGGAAGGCATAGGACATAATTAGTCTGATTAACGTTTTGTAAAATATTATTTTGGGTTTTTTGAGAGAGATTTATGTCTGAAAAATGGCATCAAGGCGCTAGAGGCTTTACGAGCTTTTGTAAGTGCTGTTCTAGCGTGAGCATTAAATTTAAGCAATTTATTGAAGGTAACGCCGTGATATTTAATATTGTTACTAATTTGTATATTATGGGCATTAATCTTTAATTTGAGATACTTATTTTCCAACACTGTGCTGGCTGGACCTTTACCACTTGCGTTTCTGAAACAGATCATTTCGCACTTAGGGAAGTTGATATTTATCCCCCAGGTGTTATAATAGTCATTAATTATGTTCAAGTGTTTTTGTAAATGTCGAGCTGCAGTGCTGGGTGAACAGTTACTAGTGTAAGCGATATTGTCGTCTGCATACAATAGGCTGATGGACTCAAACTCGTTATCGGAGTATGTGTGTGGGAAGTCAAAGAGGAACAGATTTGTAAAGATGTGGTCCAAGGATTGATCCCTGGGGAATACCCCTTTCCGACGCGCAAATGTTGGATTGAGAAGCTTGTATTTGTATGTAAAATTATCTGTCATGCAAGAAACTATTAAGAAGGTTGACTATGTGTGGAGGAAAATTAAGGAGTGCAATTTTTGAGAGAAGACCGTCTCTCCAGACACAATCGAACGACTTCTCCAGGTCTAATGAACAGGCAACAGTGCATCGTTTTTCTCTAAGATTGAGTGTGATGTCAGAGTGTAATTTTAGAAGCGCATGGACCGTTGAGTGCCCTCGATGGAAGCCGAACTGGTATTCAGTAATGGGTTCAATAGGATTGTCCTCTGGAGAATTTAGGTTATTTAGGATAATTCTTTCCAGAATTTTACCCAGATTGGAAAGTAAAGAAATCGGTCTAAAATTATTAATATCATAGTTGTTTGTTTGTTTTTGAATTTGTAAAATCTTGGCTACTTTCCATGTATCAAGGAAAAAACCATTATTGATGCAATTATTTAATAAAATGGTAATGTATTTGATGGCGAGTGGGGACAGTTTTTTTTAGAAAGAAGTTCGAAATCCCATCCGGTCCAACCGATTTTTTGGGTTTGAGTACACTGATAATACCAGAGACCTCTTCAGTGTTTGTAAAAGTATGCGAAGCAATAGGACTTAGGCCATTGTTCTCTTGGTCAAAGATAAAATTTTTTTCAGGTTTATTGTTGCTGATTTCACGAGCAGTTGCGATTGCATTTTCAGTTGCATTAAGATTGAAGTAGGGGATATTCTCTGAATAAATAGCTTGGAAGTGATTTTCAAAAACCGTTGTAATACTCAATTCATTGTTATACATTATGTCATTGACTACAACCTTTTCACATGAAAAGGATTTTTCCTTTTACCTACAAGTCTGAAAAATTTCTTAAAGGCATGCGGAGTAGGTTTAATTTTAATAAGTCTGTTACTTGGTTGTTTATTTAACCATATAATAACCTTTTCCTGAATAATTTTGTTAAGCCTTGAGATTTGATTGGAAAGTCCTTTATAGGGTGGATTTACGAGTACTCGATTAAAATGATTATGATATATATGTTTTAATCTCCTTTGCCATGAATGTTTGACTTTAAATAATTTTTCAATCTCTTTAGAGAGGTTATTGTATTTTTTAGTAGTGAATGCTATGTTAGTTGAATGAGAATTGAGGCTGTTAAGCAATATGTTGTTAAATTAAGAGATGTAAACTTCAATATCCATATCTGAGACAGCAGTAGTGAGATGGAAAATCCACTGATAGTGAGCCGTCTAGTAGCTCTCTTAAATAGTTCCAAACGGTGTTTTTATATGACTGAAAAGATGAAGAGTGAAGATTAGGAATGGGTACTTCCTCAAGACTAAGTTATAGTAGGACTGGACAATGTTCCGTAAAGGTGGGAAGATTATAAGTGTAAAAATTTGGGTTCATCTGATTCAGCAAGTGGGATGAGATGAGGAAGTGGTCTAGAAATGAAGAGCTCCTCTGAAAAGAAGGCGTTGGGGGGATCAATGTAAGTGAAACATTGTTATTTTGCAACCACTCAAAAAAATCTTGCCATTAGAGCTATTTCTTAGATCACCCCCGTTAGTCTTTCTGGCGTTCAAATCCCCTCCTAGGATGGCACCGTCGAAAGAATTAGCAAGCGATTCAATTCTTGTTAGTTCATTAGCAAGAACAGGATTATGATAATTCATCGGAAAGTATAGAGAACCGATAAGACTGTGACACTAAGAAAGATATAAGGATAAGTAAAAGAATTCGTGTTACAATCTACACAACTGTAATTAATATTCTTTTTAATGAGGATAGCTACTCCTTGGGCTTTGTGATATCTAATTGTATAAAAAGAGTCAATAATTACTTTATGTCTGGAACTTAGGTGCGTTTCCTGAATGAACGCAACGTCAATGTTGTTTGCCTGGAGAATTTTAGACAGTTCAATTCTCCGGGCATGAGCAATTAGCGACGAAACGTTAAAAGTTAGGATTTTTAACATCATTACTGCGAACTCGAAACCAGAAGCTGGTTAACTAGATCTAGGTAAGCCAACTTTTTCTCAATTGGAGAGGCAAATTTGTTTAAAGTTTGAATTTTAGAAATTAAAACATCCATATCCATTTCAAAGAGGTCTTTGGAGAGATTTACGAATTGGTCTACTATAGAGACCAGAGGAGTTTGTTTAATCTTAGGCTGAGGAGAGAAGTTGGCCTTACCTGTATTGAGGTTTGAGAAAGGATTCGGTTCTGGTCTAAAGTGACTGGAGAAAGAGATGTCCGGCACTCGAGCACAATTGTTAGAAGTTGCCTTGGCAGCGGCTTTTCCAGAATTACGTCTATTATTTGCATTTAAAAGTTTTTTAGGTTCTACATCCTCTATAGTTGGCCGGGTTTTAACACAATTAACACATACTGCTTTACTTTCATTAGTTTTAAGAGTTGGGCGTATGTCATGGAAATGGACTGTTGTGCACTTAACACATTTATAATTGTTAGCACAGTTTTTAGCCAAGTGGCCAAAATTTGGGCACTTTCGACATTTTAGAGGACCAGCGTTGCCTCTGGGTCTTTCCCAAGTAATTTTGGTGTTAAAAAGAAATTTAATGTTTAGGATTTCACTGGCACTCGTGCCAGGAGCAAGTCGGACAAGAAAGAGATTATAATACATTTTTTTTGTTTGGAACGTAAAATTTGAGGCGTTTCCTGAAGGAATTGACGGGAGCGGTAAAGCTGGTGGTGACGATGATGAAATAGGTGTAGGATGTTCAGTTTGCATATAATCCAATGATTGAATTTCCTTGTTTGCATGAATTGTTTGGCTAAGACTCAATAGTTGATTGGCCGCCTCTATTTTGAGAAGGTTGAGTGCTTCATTTGTTGTATTCGGCGACGCCGGTTGGCTGATGTCTGAAAGTTGTTTTGTTCTCAGCGTATTCTGAGGATCGTTTTTTTTTTTGGTTTCATGTTGCTTAACACGGATCCCCAAGGGAACTCCCGAGCCCAGATCAGAAATACCACGTGTAAAGGGATGAGCTTTTATTAATCCCAAAATATCTTCTTTATCCCGGTGTATCCACACTTGGAAGTCTTAAATAATTTTTTAATAATTTGTTTAGTAAACTTTTAATGGTAATCTTAATACAAAAAAGTGGGAATTTATAAGTTATATTTAATTATAAAAAAAATGTTGGTTGAATTAGGTTAGAAACACGTCTAAATACTTCGGCTGCTCACTTTTTTTTCCTTTGTTAAGGTACGCACTACAAAACAAATTTCAAAAAAGAAGAGAATTTTGCTTCTGGATTTGAAATCAGAATCAGAACCAGAAGCACTCACACATTCATATACTTAAACGTCAAACTTCCATCCCAAACAGAATTATGAGTACGCACTTGATATAATCCCAGCAATAAAATCATCATCAAAACAAATATCGGAAGTGAGCAAGTTTTTTTTTTCTGTTTGTTTGAACTATATGCCTGTAAGATCTAAGGTCTTTTAAATGCAACCTGAATTGCAGGGCACTAGTTTGGAACAGTGGATTTGTGAAACAGGTATTGACTGTTTCATTTCAACCCATGGGTGGCATCCAATTAAAATTGGAGGTATAGAAAAGAATGCGCCTAGCGTGGGGATCGAACCTACACGTCCTAGTTAGCAATTAAGCACTTTATCCACTGCGCCATATATTGTTTAGATATCTATTTTAGTTTTAAATTTTTATTTTGACTATTATATTACAGTCAGTTTTTGTATGATTACATACTTGCTTTTTAAAGCCATTTTTCGTATAATTTGATGACTTTGAATGCCCAACAACAACTTGAGTGTACTACCACCAAGTTTTTTCTCAATTATTTTTGGCTGGAATTATAGCTATTTCACGACCTGCCAAGGTCGATCATCAGATTCCTTTGCTCTAGTGGTGCTGGTCTACTTTTTCATTTTAATTAAAAAACTTCTTGTGCATTCATCGTGTATTGAACCATGACCAGCCGCTTAGTAGCCAACGCACTTCGCATCACGCCACCGAGCCCACATGATCAGATCCAACCCAATGCAGGTTTTTTCTGTTTATCAATTGCATTGAAACGACTAGCGCTTTTATTAGCCACACAAGTTTGTTGTTTATTCGGGTTCTTTCTTATTTTCTCCTTACTCGTTTATAAGCCAACATTTTTTGTTGTTGATATAAGGAGGGAGATTTTTTGTATGTGAAAGATTTTGACACTCATTCATTTGTTATATTAATTTTTCGTTTGATTACATACTTGCTTTTTAAAGCCATTTTTCGTATAATTTGATGACTTTGAATGCCCAACAACAACTTGAGTGTGCTACCACCAAGTTTTTTCTCAATTATTTTCGGCTACTAAGCGGCTGGTCATGGTTCAATACACGATGAATGCACAAGAAGTTTTTCAACTAAAATGAAAAAAAGCAGACCAGCACCACTAGAGCAAAGGAATCTGATGACCGACCTTGGCACGCCGTGAAATAGCTATAATTCCAGCCAAATTGGCAAGCAACCAAAGCAACTGTACTGGAGCGTAATGCCGCCATGTTCAATAATGAGTTAATTTCTATCTAATATTAAAATTGTCGTTGGATCAGATGATAATATTCAACCAATTCTTGTACATAAATACATCCTCGCAACTGGAAGTTCAGTATTTTACGCAATGTTTTATGGAGGCTTAGCAGAAAAGAAACAGGAAATTAAAGTGCCCGATGCTGACCTATATGCTTTTCTTACATTTGATGATGAAATTCAATTGGAACCTGATAATATTCTGGCAACGCCTTATGCTGCCAAAAAATACATTGAGTCGCATTTAGCAAGAGCATGTGTTAATTATTTATAAGTTAGTTTGTCGGCAAAAAATGCATGTCTACTTCTCAGTCAATCCCGTCTATTTGAGGAGCCAGAGCTGATGCAGAGATGCTGTTAAATCTTAAGGCTTCGTAGATATCGATTTGAAGACATTCGAATCAATTCTATTGCGAGAAACTCTTAGCTTTCAATATTCCTACCTTGAGTCACTCGCTGCAGTAAACAGAATTTGAAGAGCTCAAATACTTATGAAAAGGAGCGTTCGGGGATGTTTTAAAGGTAATTAGATTTTTGTTGTCTAAAAGCAATGGGCAATATTATTTGGAAATATTTTTAGGTACGAAACATTCTCGATAATAGTGAGTATGGTATTAAATGTATACCCCTGACCCTGGCGGAATTGCGGGATCCCTTTTTTTGAGTTCTCCATCATCGTCAGAAGAAAGCTCAAAAAAGAAGTACAATCGACTTGGTAAAGCTTAGAAAGCAAAAAGTTGATTCCAAGCCAAGTAATTCAGAAGGAGGCACAGGTTGGCAAAAGAAAATTCATCACTGAAAGCAGACCCTCCCTAGTCTAAAAAAAAATAAAAGACAGATGTCACTGCAGAGTAAATAATTGACTTAAAATTACCTTTTTTTTAAATTAAAATAACTTTATAATCTTTGGTTTAGTTTAACTTAAACAACAAAAATCTCTAATGCATGTAAAGAAAAAACAAATAAAAGCAATCCCTTCTACGTTTATAGCTAATTTTCATTCAACCTGAGTTTTTAAAAAGCCAACTTTTTTTTTTTTTTTCATGTTCAAAACCATTTTTATCAGTTTTATTGCAATTTTATCATAAGGGTGATTGGAAAGCCCTCATCGACTTTTATATAAACTGTGGGAAGTGAAATAAAGGGCATTTTGCCAATTGGGATTGTACCGTAAAACGGTGTGTACTTTAAATTGCAATGTGAATGTAAGTAAAGTTGCTCGTTCATATGGGTTAAGTTAGTGATGATTTTCCTTTGAGTTTTTTTCAATTCATGATTTAAAATATTTGTTTATTGTATCATATGTATGTATGTAAATTGATTACATAGGTACATATAAGAATACATGGAATTGAAAAGGATAAGAGAGCAATTCCTACAAAAATAGGTAAGTATGCGTAATAATAAAAACTAGTTGTTTATGCAATGAATTGTCATCATCCATGCACTTTATAGGGCAAACGCAAGATTTTTTCAACGCAAGTGAGTATTTCGTCTTTTTCAATTTGAACAAAAACATCAAACAAAAATTTTATGAAGCGGCGGTATTTATACCACAATGCATAATACCCGAGCACCCGATATATGTAAGCTTTGACTTTGATTAAACTACTAAACTATATGCTCTGGACTGAGAAACAACCTTGTTTTTGAATAGATATGATAAATAGCTAACGAATACTCTAATATTTCTTTATGTACATGCAGTAAATAATTAAGTATATACAAATCATATATATTATACAAACGATAATATTATTCTTTTTGTGAAAAAGAAAAAAATATATACATCACATATATCTAAGCTTAATTGGATGTTAGATATAAAATCAATGTAAATCAATATGTTTTTCTTTTAAAATTGTTAGAATTTTCGGGATCTTAACAGCGTAAGTATATTTATACGAATAAAATAGAACCGCATTAACACTTGAGATTATCTAACTTTGAACACAATTAGCGGTTGATGCACATTAATTTATAGCTAAAGGGTTTTTGTTAACAAATTCTAAGCGCAAAATATGCTAAACAAACTGCCCCTAAGCGCAAACATAGAAATCCCCTACAATGCAGATTGTCCCAAATCGCAATACTTAGCCCTATCACGAGTTCCATCGTAATCGGAAAGTTTTACGAATCCAGAAAAAAGGTATCCCAGAATCACTTCGTTAGGCAAATTGTATGAGAATTGCCACTACGATGTATTCTGTAAAGAGATTTTTTCGGGATTCGTAATAAGTTTCCGATTACGATGGAATTCGTGATAAGACTGAATATTTGTTTTTTGGAACAAAAGCACATACATTTGTAGAAGCTTCGTATATAAAGGCATTTCATCAAAGTTCCAATAAATAAATAAAATTATCGATTTTTTGTTCATAATTTTTTTATTTTTATTTTACAATTTTAAACTACCACTTATGAAAAGCCATCAAATACAAAATAAATGAATGTTTTATCAATACAAATATATTAAGTTAAAAAATGAAAGTTACATATATCCCTATTCTGATATTTATCGGGGAAATTTTCACTATTCTACTGTTTTAGAAATTTCATATTCAAATGTCTTCACTTTTGTGTGAACCGAGCTATGTCGTTTTAGCCTTATGGCACATTGAAAGCTCTGTAACATTCTTCTACAAACACTTGAATAGTTTTACCATGGGCTCAGATTTCGCTTTTATTTCTGTACATAAATTTATATTGTATATTTGTTGGCTTAGATTTGGATCCGTTGAATATGAATTTTGTATATATATTCTTTTTAGTTTCGTCTATTAGAAGATCTATTTGTCCGTCATCCGGCCAAGGTTTGCCAGCTGCTGTCTTATTCTCTCCCAATCAATGAGGACGTCAACGGTTCTGCTTTCTTCAATATCTGGTTTGGAGTAACTTATTTGAAAGCATCCAAACACTTTATCCACAAGTTGTCTGCTTGTCGGAATCCTCGACTGAACAACATAACTTCTGCTATAAGCTGACGATCTGGCGTGGTCAAAGTGAGAGATCAGAAGAGTTTCTTCAAATTATCTGACAAATTGGAACGTCCAGCGTAGCCCGGATTTATGGTGCTGCAGATGACCATATCGGATGAGACACGAACTTGCCAACCAGCCCAACTAATATAATCTTTTTATTGCTATCCATTTCGTATTTTAGTGCCTCTGAAATTCTCTGAATTTGTTGAGAACATGCCGATAACATACGCTTTTCCAAGCGATTGAACTCATCGAAGCAACTCCATGCATCTACTTGGCACAAACCAACAAAAATTCTTCTCATAGCTTGGAAATCGAAGGTTTCCTCACAATTAAACACCAAAACGAAGCGACGAAGTTGGTTTCCAAGAGCTTTTACTGATTCTGTCTGGCCTGTACCAGCTGGGCCGAAAGGAGATCCTCCCAATCGAGATTCCAGAGCCTGAGTCATAGTCAAGAAGCATCGATCGGTCAAGTGTGTCTGTACTAAACGATCTTGGACACGTAGATACTCGAAGCCGTAGTAGAAACGAGCATTTGCCATGTGGATCGTAAGTTGTTTTAAGAGTTGAAAATGAAATTCATAAAAATTTTGAAGCATATTTACTTCGCTTTATCAATCTTACCTCAGTTTGTCGGGGATGGAAGTAGAAACGCATCTCACAGAGCCAATGGAACGACTTGGGGCTGTTAACACCATTGGAAATAAGACGACGAGTTACTGCTCTCTTGTGGACAAATTCATTGATCTTAAAAAAGCAGTTTTAAATTAAGACCCATTGAGTTGAAATTAAGAGCCAAGACAGTACCAAATACTCTAATTTCCTGCCCCTAAGTGGCGGTTGTTCTTGCAATACCGAATCTGCCAACACATACAAGGTAGATTCTACAGTGGTCAAAACCTTATTCAACAGGCTTTCCTGTCGACATCTTCTGACCACAAAATCTGAGCAGCCAAAACAACAATCTGTGCTTGGTATTTATCACACCATTCCATATATTTTTGTGAATCGACCTGTCCATCACGGAACTGCTTAATATCTTGAACGGCCTGAGCCAAGAACGTAGCCAATGTAAAACGCATATGCTTTTCAAACAAACTTAGCCATTCATTGATTTTTGGATGCACCACAGTCGACACGGGATTGATGAATTTAACTTCTTCGCCTTCTCGCGAGGCAATACTCAAAATAACAGCATTATCCTCATTTAGCAAAATTGCTGCAACACCAATAAACATTTTCTTGAATTGCTCCTGCAGACGAGCGATATTATTGCTGATTCCGATAATTTCCAACAAATCTTCGTCACCAATAAAGTAAATCCGAGGAAATGAGGTAAGTTCTCTTTCCAAATATTCTCCGAGAGCCTTTTGAATCTTTCCCAGCAAATCAGTTAGACGTTCCAAAGATCTTTGTACAGCTGGAATGTTCAAGATATCCATTACTTTTGGTGACTTTGTCACCTTCTTCATAAGAGCAAGGAATTCAGAACTAATGGTTTGGTAAGTTGCTTCCAGTGACGCTCCTTAAGTGCATCGGAATTCAGATCTACGATCAACAGTTTTACCTTGATATAACACTGGATAAATTTCTTAACATATTCATAGCTTTCGTACATGCGGAGTCCAGCAGGCAATTCTTTCATCTGATTCATGATAGCTTCAAGCTGTTGACGTAATTTTCTCGGGTGAACCGATAACCAAGGTTTTTCTCTGGTTTCGCCGATTTGGGTCCAAACCTTTGACAATTCACTCCAAGTCTTGCAGCTCTTCAAGGGCAAGATTCATGCGTTCGCTACTGTTGTTTGGAATATCATATTCTTGAAGTTTCATGCCTTAGCGATATTATCACGCTCCTCATTCAAACGCGAATACTTACTTTCGAACATTTGCAATTGCTGTAGTGCATCATCTGGACGAGTCTTGCCACCTATTGGCTTATTCTTTTTCCAATCGTTGAGGAAGTCAACAGTTTTGTTTCGACCTCCTTGTCCTCAACAACAATTCTAGCTTGAAGACTTGCAACTTGATTCTGAATAGATGTATCTTCGCGTTTGATTATCTCATTAAATGCCGACCATTCGCCCTCGATGTTGTCCACATGCAACCAATTGTTTGGGAATTTATTTATTTATTTTATTTACATCTACAAGCAATTTACAGCTAACAGATTATGGATAAAATTAAAACTAAAGTTATATACATATACATATAATGCTAAAAAATAAATAAAAATAAAAGATTAGCTTTAAAGATATATCTAGAAAAACTTATATCAATACTCATAAGTCGGCAAACTTCATTGAAATGAGTTATAGCTCTAGAAATAGGCTCATTACTACCATAACTGTCTCAGTCTCAGACTAAGTTCGCTCAGAGTCGGTCATAAGCTATTTCTTAAAATGTCCAAGATTTGTGCAAGTTGCAATCTTGCAATAAAACGTTCTAAAAACACGGAATTCGTTGAGTGCGGATATTTCTGTGGCCGTCATTTTCATAAAAACTGTGTCGAGTTACCCGATGATGAATATAAATCATTAATCAATCGCAATTTATTCTGGAAATGTAACTCATGTGCCAATTTAAACATTTCCTCCTTCATAAATAATTTTCTTGAGCTTTCAACGAGTGTTAGTGAGATAAAAAATGATATAGTCGCTCTTAAATCATTACTTTCTAATAACTCTCCTCCACGTTAAACCGCAAAAATAAATACCATAGAATCTTTAAGAGATTCAGAATTGCCCTCCCGTAACCTGCTTAACAGTGCCATTCACTCTCAGAAAACCAAAAAACCGTCTACTTATGCCAACGCAGTTCGAGGAAATGAAACTGTCAATGATTCAACAATAAATTCATTATCATCTCATCAAATTAATCCTGATCCACTACAGCCATCAGCTATCATCAATTCTTCATTACCCACGATTATAAACAGCTCTGAAGGGAAATCAACTCGTGTCAATAAAAAATCTTCAAGCGTAAAGAAAATAATCGGCACTGATTCTTCATCTTGCCTTCGCGCGCTTCCGGATTACAAGTGGCTCCACTTATCAAGATTTAATATTGAAACAAAACCTGATGACATCATTAACCACATATCGAAAAAATCAAACCTTCCAACTAATCTGTTTAAATGCTATATGTTAGTTAAAAAGGATGCCGATTTAACAAAACTAAAGTTTGTATCATTTAAACTTAGTGTACCATCTTCCAAAGTGTCGTCTATGATGGATTCTTCTTTATGGCCATGCTTTGTCCAAATAAAAAAATTTGTTTCGCGAGAAAGCAAACATCACTCTTCCCACACTAATATACCAGCACTCGCCCCTCAACAGGTTTCATTACCATCAACATCATTACACCTGCCGCTGCAACCACCACCCCCGCCTGAATCATCATCACAACCATCTCCACCACCACAACCAACATCTACGCCCGCCGATCAGCTACCATCTCAGTGACAACCAACTTCACCGTTTCTTCGTTCTTCTTCTCCTCCTTCACTCTCCAAGTATTATTCTCGTAATGATCTCTTAGGTTATTACCAAAACATTGGAGGCATGCGTACTAAATTACAGACATTGTTTTTATCTTCATCTTCTAAACAATATGACTTCATTGCGCTTACCGAGACTTGGTTGACAAGCAACCACCATAATGCCGAAATTTTTAATAATAATGATTATTCAGTCTTTCGAAAAGATCGCTGCTCCACAACTACGGGATTAGATAGAGGGGGAGGTGTAATGCTTGCAGTTCGCCACACATTCCAATGTGTTGAAATGTTTTTGCCTTCTTCTGCTTACTCCCACTCGTATGACATCGATCAAATTATAGTCAAAGTCATCATTGCAAGCCGCTGTGTCGTATTTATTATCGTAAGTTATATTCCACCTAGAAGCACATTAGAACTTTATAAAATTCATGTAAACAACTGCCAATTTTATTTATCGAAGCTTAAAGAATGTGAACATATTATTATACTTGGAGATTTTAATTTAACCAATATCGATTGGGTTTATGATCCCGAAGAGCTTCAACTTTTATCTTTCAATGTGAATAACGATTATGAAATCGAACTTATTGATTCTTTTGCTAGTTTTGATTTAGTTCAATTTAATTGTTGTAAAAATGATTTTAATCGTGTACTCGATCTTGTTTTTGCAGACAGAGAATTAACTATATCAGTTGATAAATCATTGTATCCAATTTTTCCTAACTCTGTTCATCATAATGCATTATCTGTGCAATTTTCGTTTTATGATTATTTTAAATCAGTTAACCATAATAATGACAAATTTAACTACGCAAAAGCTAATTTTGATGGCATAGCGAGTTATATGTCTGAATTTCCGTGGAATTTAAATTTTCATTCGTTAAGTTTGTTACAATCTTATAATTTGTTCATGGATAATCTGAAAGAGGCAATTAATATATATGTACCAAAAGTCAAAATTAAGAATAATTCAAAGCCCCCGTGGTTTAATAACAGACTTCGTAATTTATGTAATAAAAAAAATAAGGCTTATAAATTTACACGTAAATCTCCAAACAATATTAAATTTAAGAATAATTATCTCAGATTGGCGCGTGAATTCGATGTTCTTAACAAATTTCTTTACAAAAATTATATAGTGTCAATTGAATCGAACTTAAAGAGGAATAGTAAGTGTTTTTGGTCCTTTATCAATAGTAAAAAGAAATCAATTGGTATTCCGAGCTCTATGCAATACATGGGTTCTACATATTCTGATCTCCAAACTGTATGTAATTTATTTGGCGAATATTTTAAATCTAACTACACAACCTCAAATAAAGTACATCCTCGAAGAACTGAAAATTGTACTTACCACCATATGGTTGACATAGGTCATTTAGAGTTAAATATTTCCGAAATCGAAGAGGGTCTTCTGAACTTGGATTGTGATAACAATCCCGGTCCTGATGGAGTCCCTCCAATCGTCTTGAAAAAATGTGCAGCTGCTCTTTCTGTACCCCTCTTTTATATCTTTAATAGCTCTCTTGCGAGCGGTGAGTTTCTCTCGGAGTGGAAAAAATCTTTTATCATTCCTATTCACAAAAATGGACCTAAGCAAGAAATATCTAACTACCGTCCAATTTGTAAGCTGTCATCTATTCCTAAACTCTTTGAAAAAATTGTTTACGTTAAGTTGGCTTTTTTATTGAGAGAACATATTTCACCATTTCAACATGGATTTGTTGCAGGAAGATCAATAACTACCAATCTTTCAATCTTTTCTAATTTTATTTTGAATAAGCTCGAAGAAGGATATCAAATCGATGTGATTTACACCGATTTTGCCAAGGCCTTCGATAGAGTCAGTCATTCAATTTTGATTGAGAAGATTGAAAGTGTGGGTTTGCACTCAAGTATGCTGAAATGGCTGAATTCATACTTAATAGGTCGCATACAATTTGTATCCTTTGACCAAATACTCTCGAACCCTGTAAATGTTACATCAGGAGTACCCCAAGGAAGCCACTTGGGTCCACTTCTCTTTCTCATCTTTATTAATGACATGCCTGACATCTTTAAAAATTTCGTTCGACTCCTTTTTGCTGATGATTTGAAATTCTTCCGATGCATAAAGACTGTCGATGATTGTCGTCTTTTACAAGATGACCTCCTTAGGCTAACAGAGTGGTGTAAAGTTAACCAATTGTTTTTAAACGTCTCTAAATGCCACAGCTTTTCTTTTTGTCGCAATTTTTCGTCAGTTTTCTACGAATACAAAATTGAAAATCATGTTCTAGATAGAGTTTCGGAAAAAAAAGACCTTGGTGTAGTTTTTGATTCAAAACTAAACTTTATTAAACATGTAGAATACATTGTAGCTAAAGCTAACTCCATGTTAGGTTTTATAAAACGCAACTCTACAGACTTTAAGGATCCATATACTCTAAAATCCCTATATACGGCATATATTAGGTCCATCTTAGAATACTGTTGTGTGATATGGAATCCTTACTATAACATTCATTCCAAACGAATTGAAAGTATTCAAAAAAAGTTCACTCGTTTTGTAATATGGAAATTAGGTTGGAACATCGAAACTCCCCACTACCCTACTAGATGCAAACTTCTTGGCCTTCAGTCGCTTGCAAACAGACGAAAAGTCTTTTCAATTATGTTCATTAGCGATATTTTAAATAATCATATTAAATGCCCTTTTCTTTTATCTTTAGTTGATATTTACGCACCATCTCGACAGCTAAGAGAAAGATGCCTGCTCCGAGAAAATGATCACAGGGTTAATTATGCACTAAATGAACCTATAACTCGCTGTGTTAGAGAAACTAACCTTATTTCTGTATATGTAGATTTCAATTTTCATTCAAGTAGATTAACTTTAAAAAATAATTTACTATTGTACTTTTTAAATTAGCTTTTTATATTTATTGTGTATGTATAATATTATTACCAAGGTATATAACCAAATATTTACTTATTAATTTTTTGTTTATATATTCGATAGTCTAATTGAAGATGTTTAAGATCTCTAATTGATGTTAAATAAATAAATAAATAACTGGTCCTGTGGTACCGTTCGAAAAGCAAAGTCCTTGAGTGATCTAAACGGAGCATAAATTGGCATAATTGAAAGTAAAGGAGGGCATCTTATATGATGACATAATACATCCCTTACAAGGATTCCATCATGAATCGTTCGTCTTGAATCTAAAGATTTAATTCCAAGTAGTAAACATCTAGCTTTATAATCGGGGGCAAAATTCCATTTCATTTTAAAAAATATAAATTTTGTAAATCGCCGTTGAACATTTTCAATACGATTTGAAAGATTCTTAAAGGCTGGATTCCATATAACGTCGGCGTATTCAAGTATAGATCTAACAAGTGATATATATAGTGATATCAACGCATAAGGGTCGGAGAAATCAACACATTTTCGCTTAATAAATCCAACAAGTGAAATCGCTCTACCAACAATATATTCGATATGACTATTATTAGAAAAAAAAATTGAATCGAGCATTATACCAAGATCTTTGATTTGTTCTACCCGAGATAACAAATTAGATTCAATCAAATAGTTGAAGACAATGCGGTTACTAGAATTATAAAATGAGATAACGTTACATTTCTTTATGTTCAATTTTAATCTATTGTCGTTACACCATTCAACAACTCGGTTTTAATCAGATTGTAAGCGATAACAGTCGTCAACGTCTTTTATGTCCAAAAATAATTTAAGATCATCTGCATATAAAAGACATTGGGAATGTTGAATAGCTAACACAATATCATTGATAAATATGTTAAAAAGGAGAGGACCCAAATGAACACCAGAACTACATTTTATAGACCTCGAAAATGAATTATCAATTAAAACTTTTTGAGACCTACCAACAAGGTAAGACGAAATCCAACTAAGAAATTTAGAGTGAAAACCAAATATCTCAAGTTTCCTTATCAGAGTTAGATGGTCAACAGAATCAAAGGCTTTGCTAAAATCTGTATAAATAGCATCAACCTGACACTTTCCCTCAACGGAGTTAATCACATATGATGAGAAAAGAGCCATGTTAGTAGTGGTAGATCGCCCAGATATAAAACCATGTTGTGATTCCGATATGGATTCTTTGGTTAAAAACTCTACTTTATTTTTGACGATACTCTCAAACAACTTGGGAATTTCTGAGAGTTTTGAAATACCTCTGTAATTTTCAATTAAGTTCTTAGACCCAGATTTGTAAATAGGAACTAGGTAAGAGATTTTCCAGGTGTTCAGAAAAACTCCTTCAGCTAGAGACTTATTAAATATTTGAAGCAGAGGATAACAAATTGAAGAAGCACAAGATTTGAGAAATAAAGCGGGTATACCGTCGGCCCTGATGTTAACTTAGGTTTGAGAGATTGAAGTCCCGAGAGAATTTCAAAGCGACTTAACTGTAGTTCTCCAATATCAACCTTACTTGGAATATTAGGCATGTTTGAACAGTTATTCAAATCAGGGGTTGAGCAAACTGATTGGAAAAAGTTTGCGAACAATTCAAGTATAGAAGTATTGTTTGAAGCTTCAATACAATATTCTTAAAAGACATATTTTTAGGAAAACCAGTAGATTTTCTTTTCTCATTGATAAATGCAGTGAGTTACACCTGATTCGTCACCAGCTTTATCGACTGTCTTTTCGGACTAACCGAATCGCTTTGGGCATGGAAATATGAAACTAAAGAAATTCAAGTAAGTTCATTTTAAATTATATTATATTGATTTGAATTTATATTCCAATTTAATGAGAAACTCGATCATAAAAATAAATAACACCAGTCTCACACCGAGTACACATTCTTACCATATAAGTATCCTTATGAGAATTAGTCCAAATTTCCTTGTGCTAGGATATGGCGATTTTAGAAATCAAAATTCAAGTAGTGTTAATTTTCCTATGTGCCCCGATTCCGATCAAGATTAACTTGGAACAGATTAAACCACCATACCATAGTGCGAGAAGTATTAGATCTTTACATTATGTAACTCATTGTGTATCGACAACGGAGATTTGGGCTCGCCTTTTTGGCAATAAATATAGCGTGAGTTTGGCATGAACGAGATCGATATGCACATGTGGACCGAAAAACCGCTGCCTGTATCTGTAGCTTGTTAACAGATTTTTGGTCTATCTGTGGATCTGCATTCAGTCAAGCAGAAATATGGTAGGTTAAATAAAAAAAAACCTTATTTGAAATATTTTTAAGGGTTTGTTTTCCTTTTAATTTTGTAGGACAAAAAGGGCCTGCCATTCATCTCAAAATAATGACGAACAAAAAGGTCATACTATACAAGCAATGGTTATACACAAATAAGAAATGTCCGAAATGGACCATGAAGCCCAGCACGAAGTCATTATTTCCGGGTTATAAGATTACATACTTAAGGATCAATATATTAAAGTGGTTTTCTTTTTTTATATACATTAGGTTTAAGAATTGTGATTCACTTAATTTGTTTCAATTACATTTTCTTTAAGTTTTTTGCTCAAAAAAATAATTTTCTTTTCAGGGGAAATGTAAGGCTGTGTGTCTCAATGTCATAGGTGAGTATTTCTTGAATCAGCCAAATAAGGTGAATGGTCTCGAAATGGCAGTATTTTGAAAAATTTGCATCTGAAAGTAATTTTGTAATTTTTCATTTTTTAAAAACACGAAAAAACAACTTTTAGTTGGCAATTTTTCGAAATAATTGTTTGATTGTAAAATGATTTTAAGGATTTAGAAGCTGAGGTAAATCAACACTCAGAACAGTTACAATCATCGAACTCAAGCAAGTAGTTTGGAAATGAGAGCTTTCCGTAGGTTCTGATTTCAAGATTTTCCTTGGAACTGCTAACTTGGACAAGCTGTCTTTTCCAAAGTACTTGCGTGATCTAGGTGATATAAACTGTTCTGAGTTTTAATGTATGTCAGCTTGTAAAATCTTGACATCGTTTTGAATTTTAGTAAATATTTCAAAAAATGTGCATATGAAAGTAATTTTGTAATTTTTCATTTTTTAAAAACACGAAAAACTACTTTTAGATAGCAATTTTTCGAAATAATTTTTGATTATATAATGATTTTAAGGATTTAGAAGCTGAGGTAAATCAACACTCAAAACAGTTACAATCATCGAAATCAAGCAAGAAGTGTGGAACTGAGAGCTCTGCGTAGGTTTTGATTTCAAGATTTTCCAAAAATTAGTAGAAATTGCTTGGAACTGCTAATTTGGACAAGCTGTCATTTCCAAAGCACTTGCTTAATTTCGATGATTGTAACTGTTCTGATTGTTAATTTACCTCAGCGTATAAATCCTTAAGATTATTCTATAATCAAACAATTATTTCGAAAAATTTCTATCTAAAAGTATTTCTTTCGTGTTTTTGAAAAATTACAAAATTACTTCCCCATAAACACATTTCACTATAAATTAAGGTGTACAGCAATCGCTAATTGTGTTCAAAATTAAATAATCTCGGCTATTAATAAGGTTTTATTTAATTCGTATAAATATACGCTGTTGAGATCCGGAAAATTACAAAAATTTTAAAAGAAAAAACATTATTGATTTACATTAATTTTATATCTAACATCCAATTAAGCTTATTATGTGATGTATTATGTATATTTTTTTTAACAAGAAGAATAATCTTCTATTCGTTTGTACAATATACATACATATATGATTTATAAATACTTATAATTATTTACTGCACGTACATACATAAACAAATATATATTAGTATTAAACTATCCGTTATTTGTCATATTAATTCAAACATACAAATTTAACAAAGTTTGTTTCTTAGTTCAGAGTATTATTTTTTTTTGTTTATGACTAGTTCAATAATTGTTTACAATAATTCTCAAATTGTTCTTATTGTTTTATTCACATTATAAATAATTTTACGACTTAAAGCAACCCAAGTGGGTTACGAGCATAAATTGTTTAAAATGTATCAAATAAATTTATATTTAGAAAAGAATAAAATAATATCACTTCTATATTAATCCTTTATGGAAATCTTCTACTAATTTCTGGGGTGCATTTTGCCAATACTTGCATCTCTGAAGCCAATGGCGAGCAAAGATTGTTTTGACTTTAACTGCATTTTACTTTCAGTATCCAATTCATTTATGGAGTCAATATCTGCAATGGCAAATTCTAACAGTTCATGAAGATGCACTCTCGTAGGAAGGCTTCGTGTTCTTCCAGATTTAGGATCATAGTTGCTAGTTATATCAGGACCCCATTAAATATTATGCAATCTATTAAGCCTGCCACATAGTGTTCTACTTTGTTTTTTATTATTTCGACTTGCAGATTTGGAGAAACTTGTATTCAAAGCCTGGTTGCCAAAAGAAGAAGCTTCAGAAGGTGAGTTTATATGTGAGCCTTCCGAAACTAAGACTAAGAATGACTTCTTTGTGTTTAAGGTTTTGGTAAGCTTTAAGAAGAAATGTAAAAACAATACAAACGCATGTGCATACGTAGGTTTTGCTTTTGTTCTTTTTTCGTGGACCTTTAGTCCAAATTATGCGCTTCGCCCAGGTACTACAGTTGGGCTCATCAGTTGGCTAATGGCAAAAGTTTCTGAGTTAATATGCAGGTAATGCCCTCTCAGGCTTATCTATTGTTAAAGAAGAAGTGTTCAAAGTTCGACTCCTTGTTGAAGGTGGTGGACAGTAACATTGAACCGATTCTGATTTGTTTGCTTTCTAGTTGGTGATTTGGATAGTCTAGGGGTACCTTGCAATCGGTCCACATTTTTCGTAGCTTTAATTTTTTTTGCTTACTTATGTATATTTGATTTATCACTGTCTGGACCAAAAGTTGTTTCTAGGATTCGGTCAAAAAGCACGACAGATTGATCTTTGGCGCTTTGCGAAGAATTCGAGCGTCGATTCGATTTGTGTTTTTTTTGTTTGTTTAAATAGATATCCGGACCTTCTTTAAATACTGTCGTATTTTATTTGAGATATCACACACTGGCTTGAGCAATTGCTTCTCATGAATCAATAGTACCTCCAAAACGCCTTTGGATGGTTGACTGGGTTGTGTATCTGATGATCTCTGTCCGTTACTTGTAGATATGGAAGACGAAGTTGTTGCAGTTTTAGATGCCGCTGTCTTTCGCTTAGCCAATGGCATATCATCTGAATCGCTTAGTATCAGTCGATCTCGTACTGTGGAGGTGTTAACACGTTTTCGGCTTCCCAGTTTTTCCAAATTAAATTTCGTCTGTGAGCTTAAGTTTTACATTAAATCAACATTTCATAAGTAGTGCAGTAGCACAGTGGTAGAGTGGCCGACCGAGAATCCGAGGGTAGCGTTCGATTCCCAGCCGGGCATCAGAACTTTGCAATCTTTTTTTCACAACCGTGAAGTGGGAAACTTTATTGGTTGGGAAAACAATATAAGGAGGAGGAGTTTAAGCACGGGGGCATCAAAAGGTGTCCTAGGGCCAATGAGGCCAGCGATGACACCAGCTGAGGGAATATCGAAAGATGTTCCATTTACAAGCAGTGATTCTGCAGCAACAACATCAACAGCAATAACAACAACGGCAACATCATCCGATGCTAACCAGAAGCACAGAAAGAGGATCAAGTGCGCACCAAATTTGGTAAAGAGGAGATCCACGGCCACCTCACCAAAGCTGCCAGCTGAGGTGAATACGTCCGATATAGACGAGACGTCAGAAGCAGCAAGACAAACCTAAATAGACACTTCACCCGAAGAGGGTATTGAATATATGTCTGAGGATGGAGAAGGGCACTTCATGACGGGCGATATTACTGCCTTCGTGAACCTCTCCACATCAGAGGCGTCATCTGAGGAGGACGAGGAACAAATAATGGTCGCTGAAATAGAAGCATTGGAGGCAGAAATCCAAAAGTTGAAAAGCAAAGTTAAGGCCAGCCAAGAAGCGCGCCGAGCGAAACAACTAAAAGAACTCGACGAACAAGAATAACAGTAACAAAAAGAACAAATACAAAAACAACAGCCACAGCAGCAGCCAAAACAACAACGGCAAAAACAACAGCAACAGCAGCAGACACAAGCCCAGAAACAACCGCAATAAAAACAGCAGCAGCAGAATCAAAAGCAGCAGAATCAACAGCAGCAGAAAAGTTAGTCTCAGCAGCAGCAGCCACAGCCGCCGATTACGAAAAAAGAAAAGTGCCACCCATAAATACTTATAAAATGGAGTTACAGGATACCATAAATCTGTGTAAGTTGGCCATAGGTCAAAATTTTACTATAAAAAGATTAAATAACGATAGGCATGCTATCCATTGCTTCACACTGGAAATTGCTAAAAGAAACCACTACTGAATTCTTTAGTTTCACCCCTAAGACCGAAAAATTTCAAACGGTCCTTTTGAAGGGCATAGATTCCTGCACGGAACCACAGGTGCTCTTAAGTGAACTCCGCCAAAGAGCGAATGACGATCTCGACTTTATCGAGGTCAAGCCGTTCGCTACAGTTAGAGCTAGGCGGGAGAAGCGGAGTCTTCCCTTCTTCCTTGTTCAACTCTCACCCAGCAGCAAACTGGATAGTTTGAGGAGTATCTCCGTCCTCAACTACCAGGTTGGTAGTAGTAGTACCAAATTAAAAAGGCGCGGCGACATACTTCAATGCATGCGCTGCCAAAGGTTCGGCCACGCCGCAAGAAACTGCGAAATGCAGCCACGCTGCGTTAAGTGTGGAGAGAACCACAATGCAGATGAATGCAATTTAGGAAGGGAACGGGTCGAAGATAAGACCCAGCTTAAATGTGTACTCTGCCGAGGAGGCGGACACCCCGCTAATTATCGGGGATGCCCGACGTTTCAGCTTATAAAGAACAATAAAGCAGCAAAGCAAACAGTGGTAGAAAAGCGTCCAACAGTGCGCCCTCCTACAACAACGCCCGTCAGCCCCCAAATTTCTTCCGCCCAAATAGCGTCAGGAATGGGAAGCACGGTACAGCCTACACCAAAGGTCGCCCAACAGGCCCCCGTGCCTAAGGCGCCGGCGGCACAGGCGGATATTATGGGCATTCTACTGGCCATCCAGGGCCAGTTGACTGGCCTCCAAAACCAGATAAGGGAGCAGGCGACTAGGGTGGATTATCTCTACTCTGTTTTGCCGAGCTTAACGCAACTTAGAGGTCAAGGGCGCGCTGCCGGAGAGGCCCTTTAAGATCCTAGCTGTGAATGTAAATTCACTGATTAGGACCGAACGTAGAGCGAATTTATTCCAATTGCTTAAAGACATAAGTCCAGATGTGTTTACGGCTAGCGAAACTAAGCTTAACCAGAAACATAAATTGACTAATAACAATTACAATATCGTAAGAAGAGACCGACCCAACTCCACTCATGGAGGAGGCGTCGCAATCTTTATACGTAAAGGCATTAGTCATAAGGTAATATATAATAGTGATGTGGGAAAATTTCGGACGTTAGAGGCATGCATCATATGCATTCATCTCCAACAGAGGAAGCGAATGTACGTGATCGCTGCCTATGCACCGGAAAGACCTCCAGCCCATCTACTTTATAACAGAGCTTGAAAAGCTTTATGAATGCTTAAGATTGAGCTCGGAAGAAAACTTTACATATTAGCCGGTGATTTAAACGCCAAACACATAGATTGGGGAAATCAAATACAAAATCCTCGAGGTAACCATTTGTATAATTGGATGGGTCGATACAACCTTGAGTATCGCCTCGATCTTCTAGCCACAGAGAGGCCATCGTTTCCAAAAAGCGGTGCCTATCTGGATCTATTGCTGAAAGACGCAAGACTAACAATTACGGACACTGTGGGTCAACGACCAAGAAATTGTTTACGAACGATCGAGTACGACAGTGACCACTGCGGATTCATCGCCGTTATACAACTTCCGAACGAGCTTATGGAGTTGGATGAGTATGAGCCTGTGCATACTTACAATTACAGTAAGGTGCGCTGGCCACGCTTCTCCAATGCCTTATTGAGTGAATTACGTTCAAATGGTATATCCCCACCAAATGATAGGAACCTAACAAATACTGAAATCGACAGATACTTAGAACAAATTGACGAAACGATTCTACGAATAATGAACAGAAAAATACCGAAATACAAAGAACGTAACGCAACTGACATGTACCGTAACGCGACAATGGACACACTTTACAGACAAAAAAGTGGACTTCTAACAAGACTAAAACGCTTGTATAGACAGTTTACAGATATACGACATCTGGAGATTAGGACACTGAAGTCCTCCATCAAAAACATCAACCAATTGATGAAAGAAAATTATAGGTTGGCTATTAATTTGTTCTGGGACAATAAAATTCGTGCTGTTAACTCTAGCGACCCAAGTATGTTCCCAAAAATTAATAAGATTTTTAGAAGAAAGGATCAAAACGATCTTCCTTGTCTTAAGCTCCAGAGGACGACAGAGAACAGAGACGTACTTCTGACAGCAGGCATTGACCCAGAGGATGTCGTATTGGACGATAACCTCTATATAATCGAAGATCCGCAGGAGACAGTGGAGGCTGTGCGGGCTGCCTTCCAGCAAGTGTACAAGGTAAATACTAGCATTCGCCCGAATCATGACCTGGTGAACAGATCTCTGCTTCATCACTTATGGCTCCCGAACGATATAAGCGAATGGCGATCTGAGAACCTTGGTTTTACCGGGTTTAATGATGAAGATTTGGCAAACGCCATAATCGCCCACCGAAATGGGCCCAGTCCCTTGTTAATTTCGAAGAATGAGCTCCAGCTCATCTTCGATTCATTAAAGAAAAAGAAGTCAGCAGGAGTCGATGATATATCCAACGTTGTGCTACGACATTTGACTCAAGAAGCAGTTGACATGTATACCACACTGGTTACCAACGCGCTGAATAATGCATATTATCCAGTGCGGTGGAAGACAGCTGTGGTGAACCCTCTCCCCAAAAAGGGAAAGGACAACTATAATCCGGCGAAATTCCGGTCGATAAGTCTTCTTCCGAGTATCAGCAAAGTATTTGAAAAAGTTATTAATAGAGCCCTGTTCAAGTGGGCGGAGGACAAAATTATCATCCCGGATAATCAGTTCGGTTTTAGGGCGGGACATGACACAATTCATGCCGCGTCTAAACTAGTTTCTGATATCCAATGGAACAAAACTAAAAAGCAGTGTACGGGTGCCTGTCTGGTTGATTTGGAGAAGGCCTTTGATACCGTATGGTTAGAAGGTCTCTCTCTAAAGCTAACCAGACTAAGTATAAGTAAACCTCTATTGTATATATTTTATGACATGCAAAATGGTAGAAAGTTTATTGTCAAGAGTGGCAATGTAACTTCTACCGCAATTTTTAATATTAATAATTGTCTTCAACAGGGAGCGGTTAACTCGCCGATTCTATTCAGCATTTACACCAGCGATCTGATAGGTAGTCTAACTCAGGCAATTACTTACGCCGACGATCTAAGTGCGTACAGAACAGCTATCACAGTTGAGGTCATCAAAAGTCTCTTGCAGAGTGACTTCGACAAGATTCAGCGATATTGTGATGACTGGAAGTTGAAAATCAACTTCCAGAAATCAGAAACTATTTTGTTTAGGACTCCGTTGTCTAGCGCCTCAAGGGATACGAGAAAGAACTGGCACAAGCTGGTGATCGGAGGGCGGGCCACATGGACATCCACTGGCGAGTAAAAGTGTAGTAAAGTACCTTGGCATCTGGTTGGATCAGTACCTGTATTTCGTCAGACATATATGTACTGCTTTGGCCAGGGCTAGGGGAGCTTTTGCCTTGACAAAACGACTGTTTTATAACAGCCGTCTTGACAGCAAGATGAAGGTGAATTGCTGCATGGCCCTCATCAGGCCGATGATTGCCTACGGATGCCCGGTGTGGTTCAACGTTGCCCCATCTCAAATGGAAAAGATTCGGGTGTTTGAGAGGCAATGTCTTAGACGTTGCCTTGGATTACACAGAACACCAGGGTCGGAGTACACAAGATATTATTCCAACCAGGTTCTATACAACGGAGCCAACATAAACAGAATAGATAATTTTTTGTTTAAGCTGATTCGAGGTCACACTGCAAGAGCGATGTCCTCAACCAACAGCTTTATTTCTTTGGCTTACTACCCCAATAATGAATATTTTGAGAGTGCGCGGTTAAGTGGCTACATCCCTCCCGAAGCATTCCTCTATTTAGACAGTCGAGGCCTGATACAGGATAGAATGGCGGTTCCGCTTATCTACCACGTCAGCCGTAAAACTGTAGATAGGCGACTCCTGTATGGTCGAGACGTCATGGCTCAAGGTGGACAGGAGCCCCTTCGGTTTATTAGGACTGTGTCCGATCGGGACCGAAGGGATAGGGCGAAACAGGAGAACCAGTTCTGGTGTCTCTCTGAACAGCATCGTGATATTTAAAGTCGATTAAGATATGTCTTGGCCGACTTACATACATTTAGGGCATACGTGCATGTATCTGCGTGTCTGTACATGAATGCGTACGTATATGTATGTGCGTATGTACATGTATGGGTGGGTTGCATGTAGTCGTGTGTCTGCATGCATATAAAAAAATAAACAAAAAAAAATTAAAAAACGAAAAAAATGCTGCTGTGGCGGTTCTAGTTTTTAATTAGTTTTAAGTGGTTTTGGATATTATTAGGTATCTTAAGTAGTTTAAGTTATTTTTAGTTAGTATAAGTTAGTTGTATATAGTTTTAATTATTTTTAGTCTAGCTTTAGGTAGTTTATAAGAAAAAATTAAAAATATGATATGATGCCGAGTTTTTTTTTAACTACGTTTTCTTGGTAAAATAAAAATAAAATAATTAGAATTAATTAAAATAGATTTATGGTCGAAAGACATTAGTATTAAGAGATATAGTTTAGTTTGGAACGCCCGTTAAGGGCCAGTAAATTAGTTGTAAGTTATTGATAATTAGGCTAGTTTTAAACATTTTTGTCTAGCTTTAAGATATTAAGAACTCATACGACTGTAAAAAATAAACTTACGGTTTCACTATTGGTAGTTAATGGATTCAGTGCAGTGACACGAAATTTGAAGCAGTTTTTCGACTACGCATTATAGATTTTTCAGGATTCGTAGCAGATTGTCGATTACAATGGATTCTGTGATAGGGCGGATTTATTAGTTTTAAATTTTGAGGACTCTTTAATGTAGCTAAGTTTTGACGCTGTTAGTATGTAGGTCAAATTATTATTAGGTAAGTTTAAGGCCGATGTAAGGAAATAGGTCCTAGGTACATACCTACAAATTTATATTTAAATCTATGCAATGGATTTTAATTCTGTAAATAAGGATGGTTATATGTACCTTCACTGCATACATATGTATATGGAGCCTAGGTATGTAATTATGTAGGTACATAATAATGTATAATGAAAGTGTTGGGTGGTGATGGTAAGGTAGATTCATATATGCATATAAAACTTTATATGATAGTTGTAACATACATAATAGTCAATTGATTTTTGCAGATATATAGGTATATAAGTGTATGAGAGCCCATATATTATATAACGTATGTACTACATACCTACACGTAGTTTAGTTAGAACAAAAATGCGTAAAAATGAGAAATAATTAGGTAGACAAAATAGATATACATATTTATATCGACCTACAGAGAGACAGCCGGAATAGCAGAATATCAAGTGTGACTAAAATTAAAGGTAATCCGTATGCGAGATCACAAAAAAAAGGTTTTCATTTATTTTTAGTAAATACATAATAGTAATTACTTTTTTTGTAACAACGTATCATCAAAGCAAATAAAACTAAACTTATTATACTTACAATGAATTCTTTTTATTTTTTCATCGTTGAGTAGGTCTACTCTTTTTTGGTTGATAAACATTTTGCTTTGTTTCTGACATGGAAATGCATCGGAAAATAAGCGCTTGCGGCAAATTGTTTCCATATTTTCTATAAATAAATTAAGCACAATATTGTTAGTAGAAAAGGTTTAATATTACGAAAGGTTATATTAACAACAGATTATTTCTCACACTATTCTTACATCCGGTGGGAGTTGTTTTGAAGCACGGAAATGCTGGACAATCCATGCATATATTTCTTTTACTGGCAATGCTTTCTCTTTGGAGCTTTCAATTGCCATGAATATGAATTAATTGTTCGGAGTTAGAAGTTAAATATAACATTTTATTTTTGTATAAAGTTTCAACTAACTTACCTACAGCTATATGGCGGTTTATTATGTGTATGCACCTATGGATTATATGGCACATTCGTTGCAAGTTTTTGCTTAGGTGGAGTGGTCGTTTTTCCATTTCCTGCCGCGTATGGACAAATGTCTCCCATTGCAGTGGCCATAGACTTTTGCGGCTCATCGTCAACTTCCAGAGCGTTCATATCAGCTTCGGTAGTTTTCCGTCTTCTCAAGTAAAGCAAGCCCAGTATCGACGACAATGGAACGATTCGATCCAGCGTAAAAAATCTTAGTCACAAAATATCCCCAAAACGCATGGAGCAATTGTTGTTCAATGTAATCAGAGAACATTGAATGAGCAGTATCCACTTGGTGCCGAGTACCACAATTGATGATGCTACAAGCTAACAAAGCACCCGTCTTGCAGTGGTCAGCAGAATATTAATATTTGTCAATCAGGGCCAAGCCGCTATGTTGTTGTTGCACAGTCATTTGTTGCCATTCTCGCTCAAAAGCTTGTACACTCCAAGTGCGGCGTTGACGAAGCCATTTACAAAACTTGCAGCCAAATTCTGCATTCCTGAATCCACTTGAATCGATGGGAAACGTTTATTTCTTAATTAAACTTTTTAATGTGTACAAAAATTCCCAGATTAATGTTTTGGGGGTGGCCGTGGCGCGATCGTTGTGTGTTCGCTTGTCAACCTCATGGTCACAGGTTCGATCCCTGCAGTAGTCTGTCTTCTTATTTTTCCATTAAAAACCAATTCTAAAAATATCATACAATGAGGTGCTGGTTTACTCATTACATGCTGTTTAGGCATAGAACTAACAACATGTGATTGAGTAAAACTAGTATACCGATAAAATATGACAAAGAATAAAAAAATTAATGCGAATTATAAGGGACATAGATAAATAAGATACCAAAATTTCTCTGCATTAGTTCAGCCGCCATCCCTGGAGATAAAATCTGAGACAACAACCACCTACCGTCTCCGAATATCGCGCCACACATCTCTCATATCATTCTTTCTCTTCCTTAACCTCACCCTCACGCCCGCGCTGTGTTGAAACATTTAAAGGCTATTCATAATCCTTTGAGCGCGTGTAGATTATATAAAAAAAATAAAAAAAATTCAATCGAAACGAAGAACTTAAACTTGAAAGGAAAAACTGAATTGTGTAAAACAATCTAATAAGTACATAATTATAAAAAAATATTAACGTACTGATTACTAGAATAATTTAATATATTATGTATGTTCGTTAATGTTTCGAATAAAAGTTAAATATAAATGTATATGTATTCCGAAGAGAATGTTTTGAATAAAAAAAAAGAGAACGTAAATGCTCACTGTATATATCTATAATTTAACTGTAATATGCATACATAAGATCCATGCGATTTTTAAAGATACATATGTAAATATATACGTATGACGGCCTACATCGTATGTAGTATTCAGTTTTTTTGGAAATTATTTTTTTTGAAAACTCAGAAATTTAAAAAACGACTACTCAACAGATTTTTTCGAAACTTCGTTTTTATTTGTTTTTTGACATTATCTTGAATAGTTAAAAAAAACTATTTTCCTAAAATAAGAAACAACGGTACCTCCCATACAAATGTTAAAAAACCGTTAAGAAAAAAATGTATTTTACTATGTTTATCATCTATTTATTTCTGATTAAATATAATATAAGGGATTGGTCATAAAGTAGAATTTCTCTGTACGGGCAGACAATAATAATAATAAAGATAATAAGGAGCTCAACATATAATTGAACCTGTACTCCAGTATCTTGGCACTTAGTTGCAATTCGGGCGCCCTTCTTCAGGCACTCCAGTGTGCGCTTCTCATCGCGCATTTCCTCGCCATTTTTCTGTCCACTCAAAATAGACTCGCACACGACACTTCACCTCTGCACTGATCGGGCTTTTTGCGTAAATTTGATGCGGCGAGAGCACAATTCGTTGGAAGGGGCTCGGCGTTCTCCTCATCGAAACAGAACATCTGTTCGAATGTGGACATTCTGAGAGTTATAGCCGCAAACTGAGACTTAGAATCAGAAATCTCATCCTCCTAGAGTAAAAATGCTTATGTCATGAAGTCATAGGCATCAAGTCATGATTGGAATAACCAATTTCGCCAATCACTAACGCAATTGGCAATAATTTTTGCATTTAATAAATCCCTTCTTAAAAAAAGCAAGAGTTCACCGGTATCGCGATAATACAGAAATTCTTGAGAAAGATAATAATGAACTTCGTCAAAAACTTGATGAAGTAGTAAAACTTTATCAGGAGTTAAAGAAAGAAGTTGATCTTCTTCGTAAGGAAAATGAGGTGCTGAAGAATAAACACCACAATGACACGAATGCTGGTTCATCACAAGCGAAAAATGTCATTTATGAGACTGATGAAGAAGAGCTAGCCCGCGAAACAGATAAGTCCTCACACACAAGGCCGAGTAAAAAACGCAAGGTTGGATCCTCACCTGATGGCGCCAGTTTTCCTGAAAAAATTGCATTACCAAAAGATGCCAATATTAAAGAAAAACCTATTAAAATTAGGCCTCCACCACAACAAATGGAAAGTTTGCGTGAAAGATCGTGAAAGTTATCATCTCCTGTCGCGAAAACTAAACGAAGAAAATGTGGATGGTACACTTATGAGAATAAGTCGGAAGGACCTTTACGTGTTGTAGCGAGAGGCTTGCACACATCATGTCCAAAAGACGATATTATTAACCATCTAAAGAGGAACTATAAGATCTTAGATGCTGTGAACGTCGTCAAAAGAGAAACAAAAAAAAAGATAGCGAAATAAATGTGGTGCAGCGTGGTCTTCCACTATTTATTCTTACTTTTGATAAGGCAGAGAAAATAGACGATTTATATAAAATTATATTCGATTTTTAATCACCGAAAATTAAAATGAACGAGATTTTGTGGTCGTTATAATTAAAGAACAGAATAATATTATTTCTTATTATATAAGAAGCATTGCAGTCTTTGCAGGTGATTTTGTAAACACCACTGCGCTCAAGCATCGGTATAGAGTCTTTGGTAGTCCCAAGAGATAAACATAGTTTGTTATTGTTTGTATGTACGATTTTCATGTTTGCTTTCTCATAGTATTTATGTAATTTGTTTGTGACTTTTGGAACAAAAGCGATAGTCACTCGTCTCTGGTTAGATTTATTTTTATTGGTGTTCTGAGCGAAAAGCGTTGACAGATTTCTTTTTCTTATTTTGTTAGAATGTTTTATTATTAACTTGTCTATTAAATGTTTGTTGTAACCGTTTATTGTAGCCAAATAAAGAATATGATCATACTCGGCTTTATAGTTTTTCAAGGAAAGTGGAAGGCGGCAAAGTCTATAAATCATCGAATGGAAAGCTGCAATTTTATTTTGATGACTGCAGTACGAATCAAATGTGATGAAGCGGTCAGTAGATGTCAACTTCCTATATACTGCAAATTGAACTTTACCATCAGTGCGTTTAATTTTTAAGTCCAAAAAAGGTAAAGAATGATCATTTTCTGACTCGATTTCATATGTAAATTTAATGCTTTCATATCTGCTATTCAAGGTGTTCAAAACCGATTCAACATTTTCTTTTTTAACCACCGCAAAAGTGTCATCAACGTTACGCCACCATATTCGTGGGAGGAGGCCTTCTTTTTTTAAATCTGTTTCAAAGTTGGACATAAACGCTTCTGCGACCAGAGGTGATAAGCTGTTTCCCATACTGCATCCAAAATTATTGTTGTAAAACTGATTTCTAAATTGAAACGAATTGTATGTCATGCATTTTTTAATTGCATTAATAAATGTGTTTATGTGTTCATCGGAGACTGCTTTATGAAACAGATGTTTTTTGATGGCATTTATTGCAATATTTATAGGGACGCTTGGAAAGAGTGCTGTGACGTCAAACGAAATAAGTATTTCATCTTCTTCTATTTTAATGTCTTTAATTTTATCTGCGAATTCGAAACAATTTTTTACTGCGAAACCGTCAAATGGAATATATTGTTTGAGTTCAGCTACTAACCATTTTAATATGTTTGCAAATGGAGAGTTTACGCAAGACACGATCTTACGCATTTTATTTCCCGGCTTACGAACCTTTGGTAAACCGTACATAAGAGGAACTTTTGGGTTTGAAACGCGTAGACGAAACTTATTTACATTAAACCCTTTATTTAAATTGTCAATCACAGAACGGGCATCATTTATCATTTTATTCAATGGTGATCTTCTAGAAACCTTAAAGTTGTCTTCTTGGATAGATGTGAACATCCTTTCTTCGTATTCATTTTTGTTCATGACGATAACTTGGTTTCCTTTATCAGCTTTAATGTAGAAAACATTTCGTTGTTTAAGTTTTAAGATAGCATTGTTCCACTTTAACGTATCTTTGTCATTGTTTCTTGAAATAAAAAACTAGGTGATTTAGTAGCAGAGATTCCAGCTCTACAGAAACCCCATATTGAAAAATTTGAGAATTTAGTAGTAAATTTATCAGATGAAGTTTTCAGTGATAATGAGTTGGAACTCTTAAACAGAGGTTTGAATTTTACTGTTAAACCACTTGTTTCTCCGTTCATGGATCTTGTCGCTGATATTGAATCATCCATACAGTTTAAATCGTTGGAATGCAAAAAAGAAATCAGAGATTGTGCCTCTGCAGAAATTAAAAAACAAAAACACATTTCGCTTCATCACATTTGATTCGTACTGCAGTCATCAAAATAAAATTGCAGCTTTCCATTCGATGATTTATAGACTTTGCCGCCTTCCACTTTCCTTGAAAAACTATAAAACCGAGTATGATCATATTCTTTATTTGGCTACAATAATCGGTTACAGCAAACATTTAATAGACAAGTTAATAATAAAACATTCTAACAAAATAAGAAAAAGAAATCTGTCAACGCTTTTCGCTCAGAACACCAATAAAAATAAATCTAACCAGAGACGAGTGACTATCGCTTTTGTTCCAAATAGAATACCACGGAACTCATCCGTCGAACAAAGCAAGAGGTGGGGCATCTTTATTTATAAAAGAATGCATCAAACACACGATAGGCCCAAATATAGAGGCTGAATCAATGCAATTAATTAGTGTACAGGTTAGAACTCAGAATGTTGTACTGAATGTATCTTCCATATACTGTCCTCCACGATGTAAGATTGAAAATAATGAATTTATGAACGTGCTAAAATTACTTAAACAAAATTTTATTCTTTAATGCACAGCTTTTGGGGATCCAGAGTTATTTCTCAAAAGAGTCGAATGCTCTACGAAGTGGTAATGGAAAATAATTACGAATTTCATTCGACTGGCAACCCGACTTACTAGCCGACTGATCCATTGAAAATACCTGACCTTATTGATTATTTGTGGTCAAAGGAATACACTCAATAAAATTTAAATTTAAAAATTAGCATAACAGAAAGCTTTGATGTTTTCTCAGATCATTCTGCTGTTATGCTCACTATGAGGGAAAATCTTGTTAAAAGTGAAAAACCACCAACGCTAACCAATGGAAAAACCAACTGGGAAGGTTTTAAGAAAGATATACAGGATAACATTGAATTAATGGTTTCACTACAAACGCGTCTCGAACTTGAAGACGCAGTAGATAACTTCGTCAATATCGTACAACAAGCCGCATTTAAAAACACCCCGTACCAAAGAGAAATGCCGCGCTTTAAGAACCTAAAATATCCGCAGGAAATAAAAGATTTAGAAAAAGAGAAACGAAAAGCACGTAAGAAATGGCAGCAAACTCGAGCTACTCAACACAAGGTAAATTTAAATCGCTTGTGTAATTTACTAAAAAAACGATAGCAGAATTCAAAAATTCTGAAGTTGGAAATTATCTTGAAAGCTTGACAGCAGGAAAAGAATCCAACTACTCACTCTGTAAAGCTGTTAAAGTAACGAAGAAACCACAGCTCTCAGCGCCTCTGATTAAGAAAGATCAAAACGAATGGGCAAAAAGGGACAAAGAGAAAGCAAACGTTTTCGCGGATTACCTGGAGAACACATTTAAACCTTTTGATGGACAAGTACTCAACGAAACTTTAAATATAAGTTCTAACTCAAGCGAAAATTACATAACAAGAAATGTTACCCTTGCCGAATTAAGTAGAGAAATAAGAAAGCTTAAGTATAAGAAGTCTCCGGGATATGACCTAATTACGACCGAAGTTCTCAAAATGCTTCTTCGCAAAGGGTTAATTAATCTTCTTTATATACTCGTAATAAATGCCACTCTAAGGCTTAAGTACGTTCCGAGCCAATGGAAGTTTGCGGAAGTTATAATGGTTCTCAAACCAGGAAAACCATCACATGATAAGAAACCTTATAGACCTATTTCGCTTCAGCCCGTAATATCTAAGGTCTTTGAAAGAATATTAATTCTGCGCCTGCAGCCAATAATATAAGAAAAGCGCCTAATACCTGAACATCAGTTCGGATTTAGAAGCAAGCATTCGACAATTGACCAAGTACATAGGATCACTGACGTCACTGAGAAAACTCTTGAAGAAAAGAAAATTTGTTCGGCGGTCTTCCTAGACGTGGCGCAAGCTTTTGGTAAGGTGTGACACGAAGGCCTAAATTTTAAATTAAGACAAATTCTGCCTAAAGCACTTTATACGCTTCTAAAAGCATATCTAGAAAATAGACTTTTTAGAGTAAGACATGGAAACGATTACTCGGATCTCAAAGAAATAGTGGGTGGGGTACCACAGGGAAGTGTTTAAGCTCCAATATTGTGCCTATAATTTACACTTGATATACCTCAAACAGAAGACACTATCGTAGCCCACGTTTGCTGACGACACTGCAATACTAGCCGTGGGCCAAACGATAAATGATTATACGACAAAATTACAAAAAGCTTTGAATAATGTCAATGATTGGAAAAAAACATGGCGGATATCGCTCAGTCCATGTTGATTTTACGTATAAGAAAATTAATAGATTACCGGTATTTGTTATGAATGACTCTAGACGCTAAATTAAAATGGAAACCGCATGTTAAAAAGAAATGCGTAGAGTTAAATAATAAACTCAGAGATATGTACCAGTTGCTCGGGAAACACTCCAAGCTCAGTATCGAAAACAAGCTAATTTTGTACAGGCAGGTGCTTAAGTCTGTCTGGACTTACGGTATACAACTCTGATGTTATACGCGAGATTCTAATTTAAATACCTTACAAACATTTGAAAATAAACTCCTAAGATCATTTGTAACCGCACCTTGGTACATTAAAAACGAAGATCTCCACAGAGATCTCGGGATTCCCACGGTTCGCGATGAAATAAAAAAATTTCCTCGAAATCATAGAAAACGGCTATTACAACACTGCAATAGTTCTATACTCGAAATTATCGTTGTGACGAATTTAGTACGCCGCCTTCGAAGGACAAAGCCTTCCGATCTGGTGCACTAAACGAGAATCTGCTTTATCAGCAGATAGTTACCCCCAACACGTTAATTAAATTCGTTAAAAATAATTTGCTAGATAAATTTCAACTTAGTTGCAATCGGCAGGAGGAGGTGTTTTTAGTGCAGTAAGAATCTCACACTTCTATGAGCACGCGTTTTTCGGTCCTCATAGAGCCTTTTAAAGGTTTTACACCTACCCACGGGGAAAAAACGCTCCTTGTAGACACAACCTTAGAGCAAGCTGTGGCAAGTCAGCCTTGGCGAGAACAGCAATTGTGCTGTGACAATATTGCAGAATTATTTGACACTTCTTGTCCCAGTTTTCATCTTTCTCGGCGATGTTTTTATATTTGTAGGCCAATTGATAAGCGGAAAAGATCAATGGTGGAAGAACGTGCTTTATTCTCTGTGGTCCACAGATACCGAGATGATTTCTGGCGCTTTAGAGAATCTTGTATTGTATGTCGGGATCATCGGATTTCATGAGGTGAATAAATCTTGCTACGATTCCTTGCTCTTCACAAACTCCTCGGGGTTGTATTTGTCTTCTACATTAACATTAACGCCATCTTCGTCCTTAACCAAAGGAGCAATCATTGTAAGGACTTTGTCGGCTTCGTCGGCAGTTTGAACAAGAGTCTCGTTTTCCAGGATATTCATAATGACGTACAGTGCCAGACTTTTGCGAGAAGTGTAATCGAATTTCTCAAGCAATGGATAAGCTATTTTACTGGATTATTATTAGGACGTTGTTATAAAAATCGATACAGATGCGAAGGAGGCGAGAAAGCTCTTGATTCACTACCACCGTATGAGAAATATTATTCATGTTTATTCGCTCGAGAATTTGAGTTGTGATTTCCACCTTATCGACATAATGGACACGATCTTGATAGACTTTTTGGGCGAGACTCAGCAGAGCGACTTCCAACGGGCATATTAGTTCGAGTCTGGACAATGTTTGCCACTTGGACACTGAAAACTTCAAAAAGAATCGCCGATCCATCTTCAGTTGGCTTTGCATTTCTCTGACTATATGCGGCAAGTCTATCAATCTATGAAATAATTATATTCAAAAATGGATCCAGAGTCTGCAGCTGGAATTTATTAGGGAACACCTGTATTATGCACTCCATCAAATTTTCCTGGGCGATAGTATCTTGGCAGCTAACCACTTTCTCGAGAATGCCATGCAAAATCAATCGCTGATATTTGTCCAGCGACGCGGATTCCAACTGCGACAATCGCACTAAGTTAGTTCCAACCAAGATTTTCAGTTCTTCATGTTCCTTTTCTCTGCGTGTTTTCTCACGGGAATGACCTTGATGTTGCATTCGTATTTATTCATTTCAGCGAAGTTCATGAGCACAAATTCAATATCATCGAGTACATTGCCCTCGTTCTCATCTTCGGCAACTTCAACGTCCGCGAGTATGTTGCGTGTGCATTGCAGCAGGTAGTTCCCCAAAAAGAGTCCTCGCAGTGGATGTTGAACACCGCGGCACATTTCAAACAAATCCTTGAGTATGCTTCGCTTTAGCGCCGAATTGTTTTTATATAAACTAACCAAACTGTAATTAGCAGATACAAACGTGGTACTATATTTGCCGAGTACTGCACAATCTCATACAAATCTGTTGTGCTGCGATTATTTTGAAATCCTCAATCAAAAAAAAACTCCAAATGACACAGTTAGTCCGTGATGGCCATGTACAACTCATAACAGCTCTTTGGTGATAATTGTGAAGTTCTGAGCTCAGTTAGCATTATGCTGGCGCATTTAATGGCTTCCATCAGAAGATTTTTGTCAAAGAAGTGTTTCATTTGAAATGCTTGCTTTCGGACATTACCAATTATCTCACTGAGCAGTTTCTCTTCAAAAAGATGAAATCTTTTGTCGAAAAGAACAGCTCTTTTCTTGAATGTAACTCGCTATTAAATTATGTAAGGATATTATTAATCCATAATTTCGATTTATATATTCATGTAGGTAGGTACCTATGTTAATATTCCTTGAATTAATCAATAGATACAATTCTATGTATGTACATATACCTACTACCAGCGTTAATGTTTAGCTACGTTAAAGTTGTTAGCTGTACAAGATGAAGTTCGTACGATCCAGTCGTGCATTTTATTTCTTAATGGTCTTTTAACATTTGTAAGGGAGGTACCGTAGTAGTATAGTTTTTTTTTTAACTATTCAAGATAATGTAAAAAAACTACCAAATACGTATACGATGTATGGGAGCTACGTTATTTGTCGTTTTAAAAAAAATTAAAAAAACGCGTGGGCGTAGTGCCCAAAAAAACATTATGTAGCAAGTGTGAAGCAAATTTATCAAACTGTTTAAGCTGCAGACTCGAGGAAAGACAGACAGACGGAATTATGGGAACAACTTTATTGGTGTTTTCTATGTTCGTATGTCGTGTTTGATTGTTAGATTTTTTTTACGAATATATAACTTGCCTTATAGTACCTACCTATAATCACAAGTAAAAAAAAACATACATATATAAATGCTTTTTGCATTTTTTTTAAAAATATGTTTGTCATTTTAATCTAAAATATACTCACTTTGTTCCTGGTATTGAAAGCGTAGATGTTGCACTCTGAAGTATTTTGCAAGATGCATGTATACATTTGAATCAGGATACCAAGATATTATCAATGCAATTGACCAAAGGAAAACTGACTTTGGAAAGCAAGAAAAAGTGTTTGAAATTATGTATAAATTGGGAGAAAAATGACTATTCCTTGCTCTTCAAAGAACATTTCACGTTCATCTTCAACGACTGTCTTTACTTGTAATGTAGACTATTTACCAGCTATAGAGTCAATTCAAACTTCCACAAATACTGTGTGCTGTAGTTTAGATGGTGGATAAATGTCTCCTCGGCTTATCGGAGTTTTTGTCAGAGATTACATCTGAAACAAATACAGAAATCGAATTATCTTTTTCTGAAAATCGAATTATCTTCTTCTAATATTAAAAAATTTAACGAATTCTGCTTACCGGAACATATCTGCGATTGGGGTCAAGACCTCTGTATTCCATTTCATAAAGCGGATTTTTTAAACAATAGTATCTCGATATTCGCATCCCGGGATGAGCAAACAATTTACATTAAAAGCACTTGCACTAGAGAGGACAGAAATCCTTGCAATCTACATATTTTGGATCGAAATCTTATTACCTCGACACAGTAATCAACGATTTGTATCAATCACGTTGAGCTACGATAAAGTGCTCTGTAAACTATATCATTTGGATATTACATTGTTTGTATAAGCAGAGATCGTCTTTTAGAAAATTTTCATCAGATACTGTTGCGGGCACAGAAACTTGTGATTGAATTGAAATCATTACAGACGGTGAGAAGTGTTTCTTTGCGTTAAAGTTTGGCGGCTAGCCACAATTGTTTGCTGCCCCCAAGGTGATACAGAACAGACTTGTTGCTGTGATTGTGCTTGTGTCTGCTTGGGTGCACCTGCCCCTACTACTATGCTTACGGAAGCCTCACCTACATTAAACGTACCAATTGGACCTGCCAAGGTATTAATGTTAGAATTATTTTTTGATCCTTTGTTTGAACTCTCCTTTGGAGGGTTGGCATTTGGTTCTGTACGGAAGAGAGTTGTTGTTGCTCGTTACCACCTGAACATTGTTTTTTTCCTCCACTAGTATTATGACTTTTGTTGGATGAGTATGGCGGCAAACGTCTACCCACTGTTAGCGCCAGCTGCGGCAAACACAAAAGGGAGGTATAATATCAAATGATATAGTTTGCAAAGCACTATATCTGAGCCAGAACCTGATTTTTGGACACAAATATAAATTTGAAGAAGTTTGTTGCTAAGTGGATCCTATCCGAACAACTTCTTTCCAAACTTCTTCACCACGCTTTGCAGCAACTGATCCACTGCCTGCTGGTCCTGTTTGCGGCTAAAGGGGATTTATTTTGGATGTGGAGTGAGTGATGATCTTCATGCAGGACAGCGCTACCAATGCGGTGTGACTTCTGTCTATGTGTAGTATCATCGCGGAGCTGGCAGAATACGCGAATCGGAATGAAAATATTGTTGGCTTGCGGCGGTCAACTTTCACAGAATTTGCCTGCAGTTTTTGCCTTTTTATTGCGCCTTCTGCGACGTTGGCTGTAATATTATAGTTACAAATAATTTATTAGTAAAATTGTTATGAAACATCTAAAATATATTATAACTAAATTATTGCAGAATAAAATAAATACGTAATAAACAAAATAAAACTTACCCACTTCCGATATTTGTTCTGAAATTGAATATTTTTTTTTATATTGTTTTGTCATCTGTCAAAATACTCACCTCAAATTGAGTAAACTGGTCTTTCCTTGTGGTGGAATATAGGCACGTACGCATTAATATGCTGTGGTTTCTTCTAATGTTTGATTGGATTTTCTTCGTTTTGAACATACAGTTAATAAATATTGCTTACTTTGTAAATCAGAATCAACAAAAAGCTTTTGTTTGATAAAGGCCTTTAAAAATAGAATTTAACTAAAAAGTAATTCATTTTTTAAATTTTGAATTGAACGGATTTACATTTTGAATATATATATATATATATATATATATATATATATATCTGTTTCGATAAGACTGTGTTGGTGTATGCCCCATTCAAAATGCACGGGCAACTAACACATGCTTGTCGAAACCGAGGAAATACTCTCAATTTAGTTTGTAGGGTAAAAGAGAACGAACCACCGAAGTCGTGCCTCTATGTAGTATAGTTTCTCTATGGATTGTACATCAACATCGAGCTGTTCTTCGACTACAAGTAAGTCTTCCACCTATTCAAGAATTGCATTAAATGTTTTGAGAAATCAAAAAATCATAAAATTGGCTTACTTTCTTCTGATCCTCAATCTAAACAAAATGTTGTTTTATTTTTTAATAAAAAATCAAAACTATTCTTAAGGCAAACTTATTGAAGATTCACAGCCATTGGTTGTTTATTTTACATATAGCAGATAAATAGTTTTAGATTTTTATTTGTTTTTAGAACTACAACCAGTGGTTGAATACATAAGAAAATTAATAAAATAGAAGCGAGCCATTTTTCGTCTTGAGAACTTCCAACAACGCCAGCGGGGGATGACAAATTCATCGTACTAAAACAAAAACATTTTGTTTAATAAAATAAATAAAAGACTTTTATAAAACTGAAAATAAAAACTGATTTAATTTCAATTAATTTAATTGAGAGCTGTCAGACTTGAAAAATTAACAAAAAAAAAAACAAATTGTCATTTTTGAGCAAAAATGTTTTTATTCCACCACTCGCATGTATTCACGGATATTGAAAAATGAGTAATTTAAGAGAGGTTTCTCTTAATCAGCTAAAAAAAATTGCGGGTAAATTAGGCACGAGGGTACGGTCGCTTCTCTATAGGCGTTTTTTTTTAGTTCAGAGCAGAGTCTGAGTTGTCAACAAAAATGTTTGTGTTTCTTTCTAACTCAGAGCATGCAGAGCTCCAAATATGTGTTTATTTTTTCGTTCTGAACATGTGTAGATCGCACTCGACGTGTTCGAACATAATTGACTGAGCATGTGAGTAAATTGCTGAACGCAACAAATGCCATGTGTGCCAAGTAGGAAAATGTGACGAAAAAATAATTAGATACATAAGTTGGAGAAAGAAGTTGATCGCTTGCTGATTTTCTGTATCTTGTCTGTTTTAGTGTACTAAAAGGGTAGGTCTTGCTTTTTATGGTTAGAAATGAAAATTGTATTCTGACGTGTGTGGTTCAATTGTGTTTAAAGAACATATTAGTCTTCAGAGCTCGCTCTGTTTGGAATAATTTCAGTGCATATTGTATGTGTTCGAACTCTGTTCAGTGTTCTGCTCTGAACGAAAAAAAAAATTCCTTATGTAGTATAGTTTCTCTCTTGATTAAACATATGAATATATTAATCAAGATTACGAAACTTCTATTTTTTTGGTGGTTTATTGTAATTTTTGACAACTCATGTGACCTCAGTTGTGAAATAAAAATGAAAACGAGATAAAAGCGAAAAAAGTTTGAAATTGAAAAGTTTGGATTTTATTTTATGTGAAATATCTTAAAAATGATGTGTGATGTTTGTAATGTATTAATATGAACAATAAAAACAATAAAATAAAAAGAGAAGATGTGTCATACCACAGTTTCCCAAAATATCCTGTACTGTTGAAAATTTGGATTCGCTTTTGTAAAAGAAAGGATGTTTTTAATACAAAAACAGTTAGAATCTGTGGTGACCACTTTACTGCAGATGACATAGAAACGAACCTTCAATTTGAAGTGGGTAAGTGCATTTACAAACAGTGTGCAAAGCAATGTGAAACGCTGATTTATCTGGCCGGTCAACTAGGGTTATGGCCAGGATTATAAAAAATAGTATAAACCCTGTTTGACGCAAGCCGATTTTGGATTCAAGTTTGTGTTGTCGTACAGATTGAAATAGGACGTATTAGAAACCACATTTAGTGTGTTACGTGACAAGGGAGGCCTCTGTGATCATCCTGAAATTATGGCCGGATACATATGCCATAAACTAAGACACAAAATTCCAGCCAAAGAAAATGTCGCATCGTATTCTTTGGTGTACCATTTAAGTGAAGGCGGCTTGTCAAAGCCATCACCAAGGACGTTGAATGACTTGACGAACTAGAAAAACATCTTCAAATTCTTCAACGGAGAAGACTTAGTAATTTGCCCAGGCTGAAAAACAAATCTACTTGAATTGGCCAAAGACATTGGCTGCGATGTGGAAATAAAAAAAACTTTTTTTCCGCACGAGTATGTATTCTTGAATAAGAACACTTGGCAAAACAATTGTAGACTTATCCAAATGTAAAAAAAAAACGAAAATATAACTCAAAAAGTTGAGAGTGATCTATCTGCTTTCGGACAATACATTCACTCAAAACGAATTTCTCACCTTCAACGTAGCAGAGCCGACCATCAAAAGTTTTTTCGTCGATAATTCAGCCTCTCAGAACCTACCTCTTACGTTTTATTACCAAAACGTAAGATGACTTCGCTCAAAAACAAGAGCTGTCCTTCAACAATCCCACGCTCTTCCTTTTGAAGTATATGCTCTGACTGAAACTAATCTTATCCCTAGCATACGCACCCAGGAATTGTTCCCATCTACTTTCAATGTTTATCGAGATGACGATCACGTCCTGCTAGCTGTCACTAAAACATTGGACTCATCGCTTCTCTCAATATCCTCCTCCCCAAGCCTTGACTATGTTTCAATCAAAATAACACTACCTCATAAGTCGCTTTACATTATCTGCTTCTACATATTACCATCGCAACCACTCGAATCTTATGAACTCGCAATCGAAACGATTGACAACATTTCAGATTTGTGCAAATCCCATGATGAGATCCTAATTTTCGGTGACTTCAACCTGCCATATCTTAAATGGACCTTGTCAGAAGACCAATCGTTTTACATTGCCCCTAACCCCACCTCTGCCAAAGAATGTCTCTTCGTTGATAGCCTAGCCGACTCTTGCCTCTGCCAAGTAAGTGGAATTTCAAACTACATGGGTAGGCAACTTGACCTTGTGTTTACAACAGATCCCATCAATTCCGCAATCTCACTTTCTCCCCTGCCTCTTTCAACCATTGATAATTACCACCAACCCCTCCTTCTCTTATTTTTTCTCCAGTCTTCAACTCCGCTTAACCCCCCTTTACCACCAGCTTCATACGATTTCCACAAAGCAAACTTCCGCAAAATTAATGAATATCTCAATAGAATTAATTTTAATTTTGAAAATTTATCTGTAGAAGATGCCACATCCGCATTCTACAGAGAAATACATTAAGCTATATCCCTATATGTTCCCCTTTCTAGACGTAAAACTTCTTCCACTTCTCCACCTTGGTATAATCACAGGCCCCGTACTCTAAGAAATAAAAGAAACAAATTGTGGGCAATCTACCTTCGCACTCGATCTCCTTGCAACTATTCATCTTACCTTGGTTCTTATCTACACTTCCGCGAGCTTTTCAACACCCTTTACCAACGCTATTTAAACGAAATGCAATCTAACATTATTAATGACCCTAAGTCTTTTTATCAATTTGTCAACCACAAGAGAAAATCTGACGGATACCCATCCTCCCTTTCTTTCAATAATGAAACTTCATCTGAAGCGCTCCCTATAGCAAATTATTTCGCAAGTTACTTCAAACAATCCTTCACGGTCGATTCTTTTGTTCCTGACACTGCTTATTTCTCGTTTTTACCGCATTTCTCTTTTAGTCCATTCCTCCCGCGTTTTTTTAAACCTATCATATTGAAGAAAAGTTAAATCATTTAAATGATGAGTATATTCCTGGCCCCGATGGTATCCCTGCCATACTTCTAAAGAAATGCTCCTCCACTCTTTCTTTTCCCCTCTCTAAAATCTTCAGTTTGTCCATATCCCAAGGATATTTCCCTCAAGTATGGAAAACGGCGTTTTCCATCCCCTATTCACAAAAAAGGTCCTAAGTGTGACGTGAAAAACTATCGTCCCATCGATAAACTATCGCATATACCCAAAATATTCGAAAGCATTTTGTATGAAAACTTAAGTTTTCATTGCAGGTCTTTCATTTCCCCTAGACAACACGGGTTCCTCAAAGGCAGGTCAACAACAACAAACCTTGTTGAATTTGTTTCACTTTACTGATGACTTTAGCATCAGTACTCCCTGCCTAAAGCTTCGTCTCCTAAGCCTCCCTACCAGTTAATTTTAGTCTTAGCTATTAAGTTTCTTAGTTTTTAAGTTAGATTAAGAAAATAGCTTGTATTAAGCCAAATAAATGGGGGCTTTGCCCCCACCAAAATTGTGGTTTAAGAATACGCCAATCTTTTTGGTAGAATATTTTGACAATACACATACTGTAGACAAACCTACACCCAAGAGAGCTCAGATAGTCATATATGTGGCGGATAATCCATGTGCAAAAATTGCTATTTCTACAATTTTTTATAGAATGCACTTTCTGAAGTTAGGGTCTAGAACTTCCAAATTTCTCATTTGGCTGCGCAGCATTTCATTCGTGCTGGAATACATTCGAAAATTTTGTTTGAAATATTCACCATCATTTTCCAATTTCTTTCTCCCAGAAAGTCCTAGTACGTTTCTGCGTAAAATATTAAAATGCATTATGTATAAAGGTTCCTTGTCTGATGAATTCTTATTAAAAGCTCACCTTTGGCCACATGATTCTATGCATTGACATACTATACATGGACTGCCAGTAGCCGACTTCACGACGCGACGGTTCAAATTATAATTGTTAAAATTATATTGTCTTTATTTAATTATTGATAAACGTTTTTGTATAAAAAAAGAAAAATTCAGTTCACTTTTGTTATGGTCCACTCAAGAAGACCATAGCTTTTTTCACATGTCCAAATAAATTTCGGGATTTCTTTTCAACTGCCAAGACCAAGGCCGATGCTAAAAATACACCCAATGGCTTATATATTTACGGAAGCGCTGGCGGCGGAAAGAGCACTCTGGTGGATATGTTTTTTGATTGCTGCGATACTGTGAGTCCGTTTGGGTTCTCCTTATGATTGCAATTTATGTATGTTCTGTATTTTTGCAGGTGGATAAGAAAAATTGTTTGCACTTCAATGCATTCATGAAGAATGTTCATTCAAGGATCCACGAAGTTAAAGAAAGCATACAAATTGACCGAGCTTTCAACACCTAGAAACCCACATTATTTGACCCCACAAAACCAGTAGCCGATATGATAGCGGCCGAGTCTTGGTTGATTCACAAATAAGCTATTAGTTTATAGGTTAATTTGTTTCGATGAATTTCAGGTCACCGATATCGCTGATGCTATGATTTTAAAACGATTATTTACTCATCTGTTTGAGGATGGAGTATTTGTCGTAGCGACAAGTTATCTTCAGCCGGTTGATTTGTACAAAAACGGCCTCCAGAGGAGTAACTTTTTGCCTTTCATTGGGCTGTTAAAAGAAAAGTGCGAAGTAATTCAACTGGACAGTGGGATGAACTACAGGAGAATGAGCCAGAGAGTCAGAAGCAAACGCACAAATGGACAGTGTTCAAAATTCAATGCAGGCAAAAGAATGATATTATTCGTCCACGTACCATAACTCACTTTGGGCGTAATTTGACTTTTGCTAAAACCTGTGGGCAAGTTTTAGATAGTACATTCGAAGAACTATGTGATAGTTTATACTTGTTTTTTATTGTTCCCTAGAGAAAGCTAGAGAAAAGATTTCCCTATTCTTAGCCTCTAGCTGGTAGTGATTACCTGCAGATTTCATAATTTTTCAACACAGTTCTGATAAAACACGTTCCGCAGCTTCATCTACTTTTGAAATCACAGACGCGACGTTTTGTTACCCTCATCGACACGTTCTATGATAATAGAGTTCGTGTTGTTATCTCAGCTGATGTGCCCCTGGATAACTTTTTCAATTTAAATTACAATCCAAATTCAGAGGTGCTGGATGAACATCGTGTTTTGATGGATGATTTAAGGATCGAACATGGATCGGTAAGACCATTGTTATAAAGCTTCGAAGGAACATGTCATAATGCTGTATTTTTGTTTTAAGACTGGCTCACAAACCAGCGTATTTACGGGTGAAGAAGAGATATTTGCATTCGATCGGACAACATCGAGATTATTTGAAAAATCAGTCAATTTGGTCATTATAGGCTTGTTCGTTGAGCCCTGAAGTCACCCTAGGGCCCGGTCGCCTTAAAAAGCATCGTTTTTTTTAACGAATTTGCTGTATTACTTTCATCAACATTGATATTGAAGCATCGATTTTTTGTTTTAAAATCGATGTATCGTTAAGATCAATGAACGTCGCTCATACCTTACTGATTGTGATTTTGAAAATGAAAACTAAGAGAATAATGAAATCTATTTTCATACACAGCCATAGGAAATAGACTCTTTCGACGATATGGATTTTGCATTAGGCCAAAGCAAATTAACTAAGGAATTCAATTTAAACAAATTTTAAGTTTTAATTATTAGATGACATAACTTACTTTTCAACCACATAAACATTATGGCCTTCGGGTGTTTTTTGAAAACCGAAAAAAACAGTTTTTTTTGACAACACTTGGGGTTGTGAAGAAAACCTGGGTAAAGTTCAACAAACGAACCTTATATTTTACTGTGATTAACGAAGAAATACCTCTTTCAATTTGTATTAAAACCTGAATAATTTAATATAAAATACAAAATAATATGTATGTACCTTTATTTATTACTCTAAGCCACGGACAATAAATTTTACAATTATTGGTAACATTTGTTATTTATTTGTCAATTTGTATTAATATACAATATAATTATGCTTTAAATCCAAATAACTCAACGAGCAACAATAAACAAAGAGGCGTGTCCAGTTTAAACAAAAATTATTGAACAAATTAAAGAAGAGCCTTGTCCTTTATTTTTAAAATCTATTCGTTAAAAACTTACCTTCAATATTTTCACAAACGTTATCTCTCTGACTTTTTCTATTTGCATTTAAAGCAGCTGCTCTTTACAAGGCTAAGGCCAACATTCTGCTACCATGCAACATTTTAATTTTTATTTTATTTTATTTTATTTTTTCTTAAAACAATTAACTTTATTTAACACAACGTAAATAACACTTTGTAAAACAATTCACAAACTAAGCTTACTTTTAACACAAATCTATGAAGTACACAGGCAATAATCCAAACAAAACTGCAACTCAACCTACCAGAAAAGAAATTTTATAAGAAGAAAACGACATAAGTCACAACTTAGTATGTGTTTGCTTTCAAAATAACAGCATATGTATACTTATTTTCAAGTATCTTCCGTAACGTCTTTTAGAATAACAACACAAGTCAAGTTCTATTCGTTCTTTTATCAAAACGGAATAAAAAAATATACACAAGTCAACTTGTGTCTGGATTTTGTACGGAAAGGATTTTGGAAAAACTACACAAGTCAACATACCTGCGTGTAAGCTACAATTTTATCTTGGAAAAAGAACACAAGTAATCTTATGATCGCGAATAAAATATATAATTGTTTTGGAAAAAGAGCATAAGTAAACTTATGAGTGTGTTGATTTGGTTTTTCGTTATGTAATAAAAGCACAAGTAGAAAATAAAAATTAAAAAATTGTACTTATGTTGGTTTTCCTTGTGCAAGCTCTGTAGATACTGACTTATGTCGTTTTTCTTTTGTCTGTAGTTCCTTTACGGTTTGAGATAAAAATACGAAAAAAATATGACAGATGGAACTGCTTGTTACCATCGCATCGGATGGTATCAAAATCTCATTTTCGACATAAGTCGACTTATGCTGTTATTCCTTGTTGCCACAGATATATACAAAAAATTCAAGAATCGTTGGAGCGGTTTTTTCACAAATTAATTTTTTATGTATAAAATTTTGAAAACATATTTAGAAATTTAATATACATGTAAAATTCAAATTTCAAAAAAATTCTGTAACTGGTTTTTGAAAAATCGATTTTTCAAAAAAAAATGTTTGTTTATTTTTTAAAAATCGAAAAAGTTTGTTTTGAAAATTTTCGTATGCAGTTTTATTAACAATTTTAGGGAGCATTTTTATAAAAAAAAAATAAATTAGTCGGTTCATCCAATACTGAGAAAATTGAAAATATGAAAAGTGGTTCTATGGTAAGTACCGCTAGTAAGTGCGCAAAAAAAATAATTTTATACTTGAAAGTGCACTCTACTAATTTAAGAACACACATTTTTTTTATAAAAATTCTTTGAGCCGTTTTCGAGAAATACATCTTTTCTTAACGGTTTTTTAACATTTGTATGGGAGGTACTGTTGTTTTTTATTTTTAAAAAATAGTTTTTGTTTACTATTTAATATAATGTCAAAACCCCACCAAATACGAAGTCTTGAAAAAATCTATTGAGTCGTTTTCGAAATTTTGAGTTTTCAAAAAAAAATGAATTTCCAAAAAAAAAAAATGTTTGTAAAATTTTGGTATAAAATAGTGTTGAAACTTTCTAGGAGCTTCTGCGTAAAAAAATTCAAAAAGAAACAAATTAACTGTTTCCGAGAAAATCGAAAACCAAAAAATGGTTGTACTAGAGGTACCAAAACTAACAATTGTTTTGCAAAAAAAAAATTATCAAAAGGTACCCTTTCCCTTCATTAATGAAATGATTTTTTTTATAAAAATCGCTTGAGCCCTTTTTGAGAAAAATAAGATTTTTGTTTTAGGCAAAAAAAAAAATTATGGGGCTACTGTTATTTGTCGTCTTAAAAAAAATTAAAAAAACGTATGGGCATATTATCGAAAAAATAATATGTACCAAGTTTGAAGCAAATCCACCAAACCGTTTAGGCTGCAGACCCGAGGACAGACAGACAGGCGGAATTGCGGGACCCACTTTTCGGTGTTCTCTATGATCGTAATATCATGTTTAATTGTTAGAAAAAAAAATTTGTTCACGAATAAATAACTTGCCTTATAGTACCTATAATCGCAAGTAAAAAGGGGGTGGCGATCACGACCTCTATGGTGACCGTCGTTGATCGCCCATCCATCTTAAAACCTGTCATATATGTATTCATTATATCGATATATGACAAAAAGGAAACTGAATAAACTCACCAATATATAAATTACCTTTATGTAAAAAAAAGGTATTTGACCGACTTAGCGGTTCGCCACTTGTTTAGTACAGTTCCATGTCACTGTATACGATGAACGATAAAAAAAAAACTTTATTTTAACGAGTAGGTACAAACAAAAATCACACAGCTACACATAAAAATGTTCTTGCTCTATTACTTTGATTTTATACCTTTTTGTTTGCTCTATATTTAACTATTATTATTATTTTAACAACTAAATTATTTTTTTGATAAGAAGTTTAAATTATTTCATAATTTTGAGTGCATCATGCAAATAAAATAATGAGTTGGTTTTTGTCTTCGCGGAAATCTTTCTGGACCTGGCTATGAGTTTGATCTTTCTCCTAATGGATTTCGTCTTAAATGTATAATAGACCTATAAAAGCTAGATCTGGCGAATTCGCCCATCATCCCATCCAACGGCATAATCTTTTTATTTAAAAACGCTAATCAGGAAAATCCTGCTACATTTAATACCCACTTCGCACCGCTCATCTTGAGTATTCGTGTAGAACCGTAGCATTATAGTAAATAAAACCAACGACATCTAGTTCTGAAACATCAAATCATGTTCCCGCCGGCCATGATTGGTTTCTGCTTCGAGACTCGATATAATCCAAAAGAATAACAATTTGGAGCTGTCAATTCGCCAAGACAGAAAAGAAAAGAAATAGGAACAGAGCGAAGAAGTTTTCAGGAATCGCAACAAGTAAAATCATTTGTACCATTTCAGGTATTAGGTGTCCGCAAAAGTCTATAGCCTTACAAATGCTCTCGCTCGAAATCAGATTTTCAGTAATGTTTTTTAATTGTTTTCTTCAACCGTTGAGTCAACTTATACTCTCAGATTTTTCAGATTCTATAGTCACGGCGGTTAACACCGGTAATGCTCCTAATGGATGTATACCACTTCCATTTATTTCCTCTTTATCTAACTCATTTTCATCGGAGTAAGTAAACGGATTAGGGTTTAAGTCTGTCTGCACTGTGTCTGGCTCTTGAACAAAAGCGCCTTCTTCTTCTTCATATTGATTCGAGGAAATTGAGCTAGTCGTATTGCTCTTTTTCGACCCTGTATTCGAATCAACAGTCTTGAGAACTGCCCCTTTGCCTCTACCAAACATTTTTAAAAATAAAATTTTAAATTACTACTTCAGTGAATGTTTTTTCTCGATAATTTTTTTTTTATAAATCAGCAATTTATACCAGATTCAATTCTTAAATCCCTGCATTCGAAAGTAAAAGAAATACAAAACTTATTTCTTACAAAAAAATTAGAATATATAACAAAACCTGAATCTATAATTCAAATTCTGTAATCAAAAAATAAATCCAAATGAGTTCAATTTCGTTTGCCTTTCAGTTCTCTGAGGTATAATAAACTGATTTAAAAAAGGAAATTATAGCTATTATGAAAAAGAGATGATTGGTGCTCCGGTTAGATGACGATTGCTTCAGTTCATCTATAAATCTCTTACCACTTCGTTTACTTTCTGGTGTATAAACTTAAAGGACGTTGGCCGGAAAGCGAAATGAACTTCCACACGAAAGGAATGTCTAGTCCGCCCACCGTCTGGCTGTGCCTAACTTAATGGTTAGCTTCATGTGATCGACCTATCAATCCTTTCCCGCTCCATGAATAGCGATAGAGTCCAGACTGCCTCACTAAACCCACTGGTTCTAGGGCTATTAGGTTGGACAGCTGTCCTTCATCTATCGCTTTCAAATAGCTTCTACGGTACCGGAACGTGTGCTAAAGAATAGGAATTTTTGAATTTGGGGATAACAAAAAAATTATTGAGATAAATGCAAGTCCAAAGGGATGACCTTGGTAGACCCAATATCATCTCCTTGAAGGCTCAGTTTATTTCGGAGCCGTTCGTCATTGGGCGCCATTGTTACGAGGCTAGGGGTATTTCTTTGATGTTGGGGAAGAGACGTGGCATGCTTTTTTAATGCTCGGCTTAGCTCGAAGGATAGGGGGGTTGTTGTCTCTTTCCGTACACCTCCTACTCGGTTAACAAAATCTAACATGCCTATTATTATGGAAACTGGATTGTAAATGGGGTAATTTGGACAAGGAATATGGAAGGATAAAAATGTAAAAAAGGATATGAATAAATTTAAGGATCTATGCCACTGTCCGAGAGAAAGGATCACTTATCCCTTACTAAACATATTTATTTCCCCTTTGGATATAATTCTCATTATAGAATGCTTAAAATACTTATCTAAACCTAACTAAATCTATTCAAAAAAAATGTTTCTTATTTTTTTTTTAACTATCCGATGTCCACCCCACTCTCTTCTCAGACAATGGCTCGTCACCCAACAACAGCCTTCACAATCACAAGGTCGTATATTTAACACGAGCTATATTTATTTTATTTTTCTTGGTCGTAGACCGCAAAAGTTTAACAAACACAAAAAATATCCATATGAGAAAATATTTAAAAAAATTAAGTATAAATTCAAAAAAAATATATCAAAAAGTAATTAAAAATTAAAGGCAAACGTAAAAAAAATTGATTAAAATCATTATTTAGTTTCACTCTTGGCACTCATTAATCTCGCATATGTTTATATGTAACAATATATAATATGTATATTAAAAAAAAGGAAAACAATAAAAATATAAATTTGTTAAAATAGACTCAGGCAGCACGTTCGTAGACGACGGTAAGTATGGATTTCTCTTCCAAATTCTATTCGCGTAATTCAAAAAGGAATAGAGCTACAACTGTTTACATACACGTTGATACTGGAGTGCGGATTGTATCTTGAATTTGCGAGGAAAGGGCTGTTGAATTTGTGAAAAAGTGCGAAAGTTGTAAGGAAAGGACCGTGGACGCAAAACACATCAAATTTAACATCAAAATCGAGGTATTTCTTTGATTTTTCCTAATATAAAAATTTTCAAACTTTGAAAGAAAACGTTATTTTAAAAAATATAACTGAGAAGAGAGAAAATAAATAGTTTTTTATATAAAACACAAAAAATCAAAACAGTTTAAAAACAGCGACCACATAATTTAAAAGTTACAAAGTGTCAAAAGTAGAAGTCGTCACATTACAGACGCCACTTTACGACATCTTATTCTTGGTCATCTCGCGGTGATTAGAAAAATGTATATCTTCGTTGCTTATATATTTAATTTTATTAAAATCTGCATTTTGATCGACATTTGGGACTAGGGAATGCTTTTCTTACTTATCTGAAATGTATAGAATTTAATTTAATTTTAAAAATTTCAATTTACTTTGATTTTTCCGGTATTTGAAATCAGGACCTTTCGATCGCCGTCCGAGCACTTTTTTTTTGTAAATTCATTTTTATTTCATATTAATTTATAGCTATCTTAAAGCTAGACAAAAATGTTTAAAACTAGCCTAATTATCAATAACTTACAACTAATTTACTGGCCCTTTACGGGCGCTCTAAACTAAACAATAACTCTGAGAGCTAATGTCTTTCGGCCTGAAAACTATTTTAATTAAATCTAATTATTTTATTTTATTTTATTTTTCAAGGAAACTTTAAAAAAACTTGGTATCTTATCATTTTTTTTTTTTTTTTTTTTGTTTACTTATAAACTAAATCTAAATATAGATTAAAAATAATTAGAACTAAATAAAACTAACTTATACTAACTGAAAATATCTTAAACTACTTAAAATACCTAATAATACTTAAAACTACTTAAAAACTAGAACAGCCACAGCAGCATTTTTTTCTCTTTTTTTAAATTTTTGTTTGTTTATTTTTTATATGCATGCGGACAACATATACGTACGCACATACATGTGCAGACACGCAGAACCGAAGGCGCTCTTCTCCACCTTGAGCGATGACGTCTCGACATTACAGGAGTCGCCTATCCACAGTTTTCCGGCTAACGTGGTAGATGAGCGGAACCACCCCTCCATCCTGTAGCAGCCCTCGACTGTCTAAATAGAGGAATGCCTCGGGAGGGATGTAGCCACTTAACCGCGCACTCTCGAAATATTCGTTATTGGGGTAATACGCCCCAAAAATTAAGTTTTTAGTTGAGGACAACGTCTGTCGAAATACAAGTACTGATCCAACCGGATGCCAAGGTACTTTACTACACTTTTACTCGCCAGTGGATGTCCATATGGGCCTACGATCACCAGCTTGCGCCAGTTCTTTCTCGTATCCCTTGAGGCGCTAGACAACGGAGTCCTAAACAAAGTAGTTTCTGATTTCTGGAAGTTGATTTTCAACTTCCAGTTACCACAATGTCGCTGAATCTTGTCGAAATCACGCTGCAAAAGAATTTTGATGACCTCAACTGTTGGAGCTGTTCTGTTCGCAATTAGATCGTCGGCGTACGCAATTGCCTGAGTTAGACTACCTATCAGATCGCAGGTGTAAATGCTGAACAGAATCGGCGAGTTAACCGCTCCCTGCTTAACCAATTATAAATATTAAAAATTGCGGTAGAAATTACATTGCCACTCTTGACAACAAATTTTCTACCATTTAGCATGTCATAAGGCTTATACAATAGAGGTTTACTTATACCAAGCCTGGCAAGTTTTAGATAGAGACCCTCTAACCATATGGTGTCGAAGGCCTTCTCCAGATCAACCAGACAGGCACCCGTACAATGCTTTTTAGATTTGTTCCATTGGACATCAGAAACGAGCTTAGACGCGGCATGAATTGTGTCATGTCCCGTCCTAAAACCGAACTGAGTATCCGGTATGATTTTGTTGTCCTCCGCCCACTTGAACAGAGCCCTATGAATAACCTTTTCAAATACTTTGCTGATACTCGGAAGAAGACTTATCGACCTAAGATTCGCCGGATTGGAATTGTCCTTTCCCTTTTAAGGGAGAGTATGCACCACTGCTTTCTTCCACCGCACTGGATAATATGCATTATTCAGCGCGTTGTTAAGCAGTGTGGCATAAATGTCAACTGCTTCTTGAGGAAAATGTCGTAGTACAACGTTGGATATACCATCAACTCCTGCTGATTGCTTTTTCTTTAGTGAATCAAAGATGAGCTGGAGCTCAATCTTCGAAATTAACAGGGAACTGGTCCCATTTCGCTCGGCGATTATGGCGTTTGCCAAATTTTCACCATTAAACCCGGTGAAACCAAGGTTCTCAGATCGCCACTACGTTATATCGTTCCGGAGGTAAAAGTGGTGAACCAGAGCTCTGCTCTCCAGGTCATGGTTCGGGCGAATGCTAGCATTCACCTTGTACACTTGCTGGAAAGCAGCCCCCACAGCCACCACCTTCTCCTGCGGATCTTCGATTATGAAGAGGTCATCGTCCAAGACGGCGTCATCTGGGTCTATGCCTGCTGTCAGAAGAACGCCTCTGTTGTGTGTCGTCCTCTGGAGCTTAAGACACGGAAGTCGTTTTGATCTTTTCTTCTGAATATCTTATTAATTTGTGGGAACATACTCGGGTCGGTAGCGTTCACGGCCCGAATTTTGTTGTCCCAAAACAAATTAATGGACAACCTATAATTTTCTTTGATCAATTGGTTGATGTTTTTGATGGACGACTTCAGTGTCCTTATCTCCAGATCTCGTGTGTCAGTAAACCGTCTGTACAAGCGTTTTAGTCTTGTCAGTAAGCCACTTTTTTGTCTGTGTAGTGCATCAATTGTCGCGTTACGGTACATGTCAGTTGCGTTACGTTCTTTGTATTTCGGTATTGTCCTGTTTATTGTTCGTTGAAATGTTTCGTCCATTTGTTCTAAGTGTCTGTCAATTTCAGTATTTGTCAGGTTCCTGTCATTTGGTGGGGATATACCATTTGAACGTAATTCGCTCAATAAGACGTTCGAGAAGCGTGGCCAGCGCACCTTACTGTAATTGTAAGTATGCACCGGTACATACTCCTCCAACTCCATAAGCGCGTTCGGAAGTTGTATTACGGCGGCGAGTCCGCAGTGGATCGTTCTTAAACAATTTTTAGGCCGATGGCCCACAGTGTCAGTAATTGTTAGTCTTGCGTCTTTCAGATCCAGATAGGCACCGCTTCTTGGAAACGATGGCCTGTCTGTAGCGAGAAGTTCAATGCGATACTCCAAATTGCATCGACCCATCCAATTATACAGATGGTTACGACGAGGATTTTGTATTTGGTTTCCACAATCTATATGTTTGGCATTCAAATCACCAGCCAATATGTAGTAGTTTTCTTCCGAGCTCAATCTTAAGCATTCAAAAAGCTTTTCAAGTTCTGGTATAAATTCTGTTGGCTGAGGTCTTTCCGGTGCATAGGCAGCGATCACGTACATTTGCTTCCCCTGTTGGAGATGAATGCATATGATGCATTCCTCTAACGTCCGAAATTTTCCCACATCACTATTATATATTACTTTATGACTAATGCCTTTACGTATATAGATTGCGACGCCTCCTCCTGCAGTTGGGTCGGTCTCTTCTTACGATATTGTAATTGTTGTTAGTCAATTTATGTTTCTGGTTTTTAAGCAATTGGAATAAATTCGCTATATGTGCGGTCCTAATTAGTGAATTTACATTCACAGCTTGGAACCTTTAAGGGCCTCTCCGGCAGCGCACCCTTAACCTCTAAGTTGCGTTAAGCTCGGCAAAACAGAGTAGAGATAATCCACCCTAGTCGCCTGCTACCTGATCTGGTTTTTGAGGCCAGTCAACTGGCCGTGGATGGCCAGCAGAATGCCCATAATATCCGCCTGTGCCGCCAGCGCCTTAGGCACGGGGGCCTGTTGGGCGACCTTTGGTGTGGGCTGTAACGTGCTTCCCCTTCCTGACGCCATTTGGGCGTAAGAAATTTGGGGGTTGACGGGCGTTGTTGTAGGAGGGCGCACTGTTGGACGCTTTTCTACCACTGTTTGCTTTGCTGCTGTATTGTTCTTTATAAGCTGAAACGTCGGGCATCCCCGATAATTGGCGGGGTGTCCGCCGCCTCGGCAGAGTACACATTTAAGCTGGGTTCTATCTTCGACCCGTTCCCTTCCTAACTTGCATTCATCTGCATTGTGGTTCTCTCCACACTTAACACAGCGTGACTGCATTTCGCAGTTTGCTGCGGCGTGGCCGAACCATTGGCAGCGCATGCATTGAAGCATGTTGCCGCGCCTTTTAATATATCCCAAGTTACAACCTGGTAGTTGAGGACGGCGATACTCCTCAAACTATCCAATTTGCTGCTGGGTGAGAGTTGAACAAGGAAGAAGGGAAGACTCCGCTTCTCCCGCCTAGCTCTAACTGTAGCGAACGGCTCGACCCCGATGAAGTCGAGATCGTCATTCACTTTTTGGCGGAGTTCACTTAAGAGCACCTGTGGTTCCGTGCAGGAATCTATGCCCTTCAAAAAAACCGTTTGAAATTTTTCGGTCTTAGGGGTGAAATTGAAGAATTCAGTAGTGGTTTCTTTTAGCAACGCTTTAATTTTTTTGTGCTGTACCAGTGTGAAGCAGTGGATAGCATGCCTATCATTATTTAATCTTTTAACAGTAAAATTTTGACCTATGGCCAACTTACATAGATTTATGGTATCCTGTAACTCCATTTTATAAGTATTTATGGGTGGCACCTTTTCTTTTTTCGTAATCGTCGGCTGTGGCTGCTGCTGCTGAGACTGACTTTTCTGCTGCTGTTGATTCTGCTGCTCTTGATTCTGCTGCTGCTATTTTTCTTGCGGTTGTTTCTGGGCTTGTGTCTGCTGCTGGTGCTGTTGTTTTTGCTGTTGTTGTTTTGGCTGCTGCTGTGGCTGTTGTTTTTGTAATTGTTCTTTTTTCTGTTGTTGTTTTTGTTCGTCGAGTTCTTTTAGTTGTTTCGCCCGGCGCGCTTCTTGGCTGGCCTTAACTTTGCTTTTCAGCTTTTGGATTTCTGCCTCTAATGCTTCAATTTGATCGACCATTATTTGTTCCTCGTCCTCCTCAGATGAAGCCTCTGATGTGGAGATGTTCACGAAGGCAGTACTATCGCCCGTCGTGAAGTGCCCTTCTCCTTCCTCAGACATATATTCAATACCTTCTTCGGGTGAAGTGTCTAGCTGGGTTTGTCTTGCTGCCTCTGACGTCTCGTCTATATCGGACGTATTCAGCCCAGCTGGTAGCTTTGCTGAGGTGGCCGTGGATCTCCTCTTTACCAAATTTGGTGCGCACTTGATCCTCTTTCTGCGCTTCTGGTTAGCATCGGATGATGTTGCCGTTGTTGTTATTGCTGTTGATATTGTTGCTGCAGAATCACTGCTTGTAAGTGGAACATCTTTCGATGTTCGCTCAGCTGATGCCATCGTTGGCCTAATTGGCCCTAGGGCACCTTTCGATGTCCCGGTGCTTAAACTCCTCCTCCTTTGCTCGTTTTCCCAACCAATAAAGTTTTCCACTTCACGGTTGTGAAAAAAAGCTTGCAAAGTTCTGATGCCCGGCTGGGAATCGAACTGGCGACCCTCGGATTCTCGGTCGGCTACTATACCTCTTTGTGCTACTGCACCACTTAAGAAATCTTGATTTAATGTTATACTTAAACGCCCACACGAAATTTAATTTGGAAAAAACTGGGAAGCCGAACACGTGTTAACACCTCCACAGTACGAGATCGACTGTGGCCGTCCGAGCGCTCTGTCACTGGGCCACCTAATGATATACGAGTGGAATGTCCAAATTTTGATGAGTTGATACATCGCGTCCTTTCACGTTATAATAATTATTTTGCGTACAACCAATGAATGTCATTGTGCGGTGTCGATTGGTAAAATTCCATTCTTTGGATTTCTTAAAAATAATATTCTAATCTGTATATTGTATAGTCGTGCGTATTTAATTAAATATGGTAGGTATGTGTACAGTGTGTAAAAACAAGTTTTACAAATAATTTACACCAGATTTAGGTACATACAACGTAAGTATCTTTAAATAATTGAAATCGCAAAAGCTCTTTATCTTACAGCTTTTATTATTCTTTATTATACTTTCATTGCATTTACAATTTCGAACAAAAAGTATTTTATTAATTGAAGAAAACGCAAACAATATGTTTAAATTATTTTTGTTTTTGTTTTAGTGGACTGTGTGGATTTAAGGCCAATTGAATGAATTTGTGACCTTTAGTCCAAAATGCGTTTCGCCCAGGTACTACAGCTGCGCTCATCAGTTAGATGCTGTAGTATCTTTCTAAGACGCATTATTTGTTGATCGATGTTTACCGACTTTAATAAAACTTACAGCGATTACTCACTGTAAATTATATTTTTCTAGGGGAATTTGGTTGATTCATGCCCCTAGAATTATGTTTTGCCCGTGGTCTGGCCAGTGAATTAATTGAAGAAAACGCAAACAATATGTTTATATTATTTTTATTTTTGTTTTAGTGGACTGTGTGGATTTAAAGCCAATTGAATGAATTTGTGACCTTTAGTCCAAAATGCGTTTCGCCCAGGTACTACAGCTGGGCTCATCAGTTAGATGCTGTAGTATCTTTCTAAGACGCATTATTTTTTGATCGATGTTTACCGACTTTAATAAAACTTACAGCGATTACTCACTGTAAATTATATTTTTCTGGGGGAATTTGGTTAGATTCATGCACCTAGAATTATGTTTTGCCCGTGGTCTGGCCAGTGAATTAGTTGAAGAAAACGCAAACAATATGTTTATATTATTTTTGTTTTAGTGGACTGTGTGGATTTAAAGCCAATTGAATGAATTTGTGACCTTTAGTCCAAAAAGCGTTTCGCCCAGGTAAAAGTAAAAAAGGATTTTATGTTAATATTCGTATTGCATTACTCCATTGTCAAAAAAAAATTGATGTCAATAGGATTCGAACGCCGGCCGATCACTTCGGTTAGTTAGATTTAAGTAGTACTTTCAGATAATATTAGAATGAATATTTTTTTCAGAAAATAGTTTTTGATAATAAATAACCACTTAAAATAATTTTTTCCTAAATTATATATAATTTTTTCTTAAAAAAAAACACTTTTTTGAAAAAAAAAAAACGTTTTTTTAATTTAAAAAAAAAAAACACTTTTTTTATTTTAAAAAAACACTTTTTTTTATTTAAAAAAAAACACTTTTTTTTATTAAAAAAAAAACTTTTTTTAATAAAAAACACATTCTTTTTAAGAAAAACAATTTTTTTCTTTTGAAAAAAATTCTTTTATCAAAAAAAGTAAATTTTTTCGATTTTGACAAATTGGTTTTTCGTATCGTGCGATACATCGATATAAGGGTGTCACTCCCAACATCACGAATATTCAATTTTTGGGTCGCTACAGCGCTTAATTTAGACGGAAATCGAACTTGCTCTTGCAGCTAACAACTTTAATGTAGCTAACCATTGAGGCAGCTTAGTAGGTAGGCAGTATAGTTATCCTATGCAGGTTAAAGTCCGACGTGGGTAAGATTACCTTGATTCTTAGTATAATGAATTTACGAATGGATGATTAAAGAAATAGTTACATAGGGGCCTACCTACAAATAATGTATATTTAGATTAAATTATGGATTGTAATTAATTATAGGTAGTAGGGTAATAAGAAAAAGAACCTACATACATATAGATGGAACCTAGGTATGGAATTATAGACACCAAATATAAAAGTGATGGATGTATAATTTTATAATTTGGGTGCAATTTACATAATATTTATGTGATCTTTACAGATGTATATATATATAAATGTATGAGGGCCTACATAGTACATAATGTATGTATGTGTTCAGTGACGCACGCAAAAATACGTAAAATTAAATATAACTAGGTAGAAATAAATGGATGATACTCATAATAAAATCTTTTTTGATTGCTTAGTTGTTATAGTTTGAGGGAAACAAAGATGCCATTTGGATTCCTGGATAAATAAGAATATATCAAGAAATATTCAAAAATCGTTGGACCGGTTTTTTTTAAGTTCATTTTTTATGTATAATACTTTAAAAACATTTTAAGAAAAAAAACTGAGACGCAATTTTGAAGGTTATATTAATATATAAATAAAATTAAAATTTAAAATTTAAAAAAAAAATCAGTGACATGTTTTCGAAAATCGATTTTTCAAAAAAGAAATTATTTATTATTTAAAATTCGAAAAACTGTGAACTGTGAACTATATCCAACAAGATTAGAATTTTAATCATTAAAATTGGAAGATTTTGTCTTTGGCAAGACATAGTTAATAAGAAGGAGTTTTTTTTATAATACAATTCTATATACTACTGAAATTACTCAGCCAAGTAGAAGACTTAGCATTATATTTAATTCTTCTTATAAATATTTTCTTATCGGTTTTTTTTAATTTGTATGGGTGGTGCCGTTCTTTTTTATTTTAGGAAAATAATTTTTTAACTATTCTGGATAATGTCAAAATCTTCCAAATACAAAGTTTCGAAAAAATCTATTGATCCGTTTTTGAAATTTTGAGTTTAAAAAAAAAATTATTTCCAAAAAAAAACATTTTATTGAAAAATTTTGATTTACAATAGTGTTTAAGCTTTCTAGGAGCTTCTGCGTAAAAAATTTCAAAAAAATCAAATTAACCGTTTCCCAGAAAATCGACAACCAAAATAAATGGTTCTTCTAGTTAGATGTACCAAAAATAACAATTTTTTTCCAAAAAAAAATTATCAAAAGGTAATTTTCCCTTCATTAATAAACTGATTTTTTGGCCAAAAAAGAATGGTATGGGAGTTATACTGTTAGTTGTCGCCTTAGAAAAAGTGAAAAAAACGTGTGGGCATTTTACCGAACCGTCGACCCGTTTAGGCTGCAGACTCGAGGACAGACACAGAGACGGAATTGCGGGACCCACTTTTTGTTGTTCCTTATGATCGTAATGTCATGTTTGATTGTTAGAAATGTTTTCTTTATTTTTACCAATACATAACTTGCCTTACAGTACCTATAATCGCAAGTAAAAATGTGATATCAAATACTGAAATAAAAACTAATTTACAATATACAAACCATACAAATGCACGTTGTGCTTGCATAAGATGGCTATATACAAGCTATCCGCAAGCACACGTGCTTTAGCTTGCATAAGATGGCTATATACAAGCTATAGAATCTTCAAACATAAATCATGACTTCCAAAATACATATGACGAGCTAGAAAACATTATCAAAACCACATCAAAGTATTCAATTATGAATATTAAGACTTCGAAAGAAAAAATATCCGACGAAACCAAATCCCTTATTTCAAGAAGAGATACTTTACGGACTAAGCCACAACTACTTAACCAACAAAAAACAGAGCTGCATGAATTAAGAAAAACTATACAAACAGAAATAACGAAAGATATTCAAAAATTTTACGAAATAATGATAAAAGATACACTTAGACAAACTAAATCAATAAATAGACAAAGACATTGTTAAACAATCAACAAGGATGGATAATTAGTCTGAAGAACCAAAACACAGGCAATATGTAACAAATAGAAAAGACCTTAATGAAAATGCCACTCTATTTCTTGAGAAACTGTTTTCCTCGACCAAGAACGTTACAGAAGAAGAAACTATAGATGACACAGATCCCTTATTGACACAAATCCTTATATTTAACAAAGAAAATATTAGAAGGTCCATAGACGATCTGAAGAAGGACAAATGCACTATAACTGATGGAATTTCAGCAGAAATGTTGATATATGGTAAACAGTCACTTTCCAGCATCTTAACGAATATGCTCAACACAATAATACAAACCAAACAAATGCCTAAACAATGGAGAGAAACAACTATAACATTAATACAAATGAATAATTATAGACCCATAAGCAACATCTCGATAATTTACAAACTTTTCTCAAAAAGGCTGTACAGAACCATCAAAGAAGATTTTAACAACAAACAACCAAGAGAACATGCTGGCCTTACAGACGATAAATCAAATAATTGAGAAGTGCATCGAATTTAGACAACTTGTTTACTTTCTATTTATTGACTTTGACAAAGTATTTGATTCTGTTGAACACGCAATGATATGGACTTCCCTGAAAAACCAAAAAATTAATCCAATTGCCATTGATATAATTAAAAAAATATACGAAAACAACACAGCTCGGATGAAAACGGAGCTTAGGACGAAAATTTAATATAACAAGAGGAGTTAGGCAAGGGGACCCACTTTCACCACCACTGTTTAGTGCAGTCCTAGAAGCCATGTTTCAAAAACGAACTGGGAGACAAAATATAGAATAAATATATGTGAACAAGTTCTTAACAATTTAAGATTTGCTGACGATATAGTTCTTATTTCTACAAAAGTTACACATATACAAAAAATGTTGATGGATCTCACAAGAATATGTAAGAATTATGGACTAAGTATTAACGAATCAAAAACTATAGTCATGACGAATCACAGGAGAGATAAAATTAGTATGTACGAAAGCAAAATCGAATACGTGGAGGACAACATATATTTGGGACAAATAAAATCATTTAAGGACCAAGAAAAGCAAAAAAACGACAGGTGTATCAAAAACAGCTGGAAGTAATTCTGCAGGCTAAAACATATTTTACAATTAGACCAAAACAAAGAGACGCGGAAATACATCTTTGACTCCGCTATCTTGTTGACTTTAACATACTGACTACAATCATTAAGCTTGACTACAAAAGCACTTGACCGACTACGGATCTGCCAAACAAAAATGGAAAGAAAAATCCTTAACATAAGACGCAGCCAAAGAGTAAAAAATGAAGACATCCGAATCAACACTGGAATAATAGACGTAATAGAAATAGTAAAAAGACTGAAATGGAGTTGGGCAGGGCACATATCAAGACTACAAGATCAAAGATGGACGAAGATAACAACAATATGGAAACAATTAGACAAGAGTCCAGCAGGACGACCCAAGAAAAGATAGATTGACGATTTATCCAATATAAATGGAAATTGGTACAATGACGCAAAAAATGGAGATGTATGGACCGCTTTGGGGGAGGCTTGTGCCAGAAGCTAAGTTCGAGAAAAAAAATCCCTTTTCATTTTCAATTTATAACTTTAACATTAATTGTAAATTTTTATATTTATTTAGCACTCCGTTGTCCTTTCAGACGGTATACCTTACTTTGGGTTTAAATCCCACAATTTCGTTAGATGTTAAGGCCTCTGGCTTACGTATTAATCCGGTGATATACTACTATAATTTACCTGCATAGAAACTATTTCCTGCGGGCTTTAGGTCAATGAAAGGTGTTATTTTTTACGACGTTTCGAACATGTGTATGTTCTCCATCGGGCCTAATTTCTATGTATCAAGCCAAAAACAGAAAATACATATATATATTAGTACATTACATGATGTGGAATGTCAACTAACTTACAAAAGTTAAAACGAAGTTATTTTAATATTTTACAGCAATAGCACATAGGAAGTTTAGAATTAAAATTTGTTTAAGTGTTCGCGACACGCCTTGATGATCGCCAAAGGGTGAATCATGGTTATCAAAACGGCTGCCATCAATGTAACGACTACGCCGTGCTTCCTTAAAATTTAAGGGAAGAGCTTCGAAGGGAAGTTAGAAATGCAATTTTTATTTAAAGTTTTATTTTTATTTATATCTTATTGTGTTTGTTATCTATAGGTCAGCCATCCTTAGCATCGATGCAACCTTTTCGATACTACAGTCTGAAACTAACTTCGATTTTTCCTTCCTGATCGATCCCTATTTATACTAATTATTTCCACTGATTCTGCCCATCATACACTTTCTCTTTCCAACATTACAATTGTCTTTTATTGCAAGACATGCACTTCATATTTGAAGTGCATACCCATTTGGCCTAGATCAGAAGAACCAACATATTCATGCAAGCAATATTATTCATCAACTTATTGCTAACTTTTGTCGCAATCCTCACACTACATATTGTCGCATAATTTACTTTAACTTCGTTCACCGAATACCATTGCATCATCACCACCATAAACTAATAATATAAAGATCCGAAACCTCTGCTTTCATTTGACATTTGCCTTCAAGGTGAAATAAGCACACAAGTAACTTTTATGTTCCTCTTCCAATTGAAACATTGATAAAAACGCACACAAGAATCTTTTCTCTTCCTCTTCCTATAGACACATAGACAACACAGCCCTAGTAATTTGTTTTTGTTTTGTTTTTCGATTTCCCATCTATTCATGGATAGAGTTTCTAAACTACAAATACAACAATGTACTTCTTTACTACAATACCAAACGAATTTTGAGATTCGATTTCAGTATTGCCTTTAGGTTTTGTTGTGATGCTCTTTTTTCCGTTGCTGAGACTCTTTTGAATGTAAAATGATTAAAGTCAAATGTGAAACATAATAGCAGATGATTTAATAACGTACTTTAAACAGTGCATACATCCTGGAGCATTCCTGGAGTGATGCAGTTATGAATTCACTCTTACAGCGACATATCACTAATCAGCTCACATGACTATAGAGCATGTAAAGCGAATGATAATCAATGCTTGAGCTATAGAGTCAATTCAAACTCCCCCAAGTACTGTATGCAGTAGTTTAAATGGTGGAAAAATGTCTCCTCGTCTTCTCGGCAATCTTTGTCAGAGAATACATCTGAAATAAATAAAAAAAATCGAATTATCATTTTCGGTACGATATTTTGAAGACTGTTAGAGAACTTAGTGAGGATGGACAAATACTGCATATATTTACATTATAATGGAAAAGGATATTTCAAAATTGAACGATTTAATTCTACTCACCGGAATATATCTGCGATCTTGACCCCAAGACCTCTGTAGGTTCAGAAAGCGGATGTTTTAAACAATAGTATCTCGATATTTGCCTACAGAGATGAGCAAACCATTTACATCAAAAGCACTTGCACTGCAGAGAACAAAAATTCTTGCAGCCAAAACATTTTGGATCTCCAATTCTTATTACCTCGAAACAGTAGTCAACGATTTGCATCAATTAAGTTAAATTACGATAAAGTGCTTTGTAAACTATATCATTTGGACATTGAATTTTTTGGACAAGCAGAGATCTTTTTTTGGGAAATTTTCATCAGGTACTGTTGCGAACACAGAAAAATGTGATCGAATAGAAATCGTTACATGCGATGCAAAGTGTTTCTCTGCGTTGTTAAAGTTTGACAGCTGGCCACAATTGTTTGCTGCCCTAAAGGTGTTACGGAACGGACTTGTTGCTATGATTGTACCTGTGTCTGCTTGCCCCGACTGCTATGCTTACGGAATAAGAAAATATATAAGCTCACCATATCTACCAAAATTGCAAATGCGCACTCCTCCGTTTCAATAAGCATGTGTTGGTGTCTGCTCCATTTGAAATGCACGGGCAACTAACACATGCTTGTCGAAACGGGAGAAATCCTCTCAATTTAGCTTGTAGGGTAAAAGAGAACGAACCGCCGAAGTCGTGCCTCCATGTAGTCTAGTTTCTCTATGATGTAACTAGAGAAAATACAAGTAAATTTATTAATTATCTTAATGGATATAAATTTTATTGGATTCCTGCATTCAAAACTTCTTAAAAAGGGCGCGCAAGTGGTGGATGTCTATACGGAATTAAAATATCTCAATTGAAATATTACGATTTCACTGGAATACAAGAAACTGTTGTAGTTAAACTAATAAAAAAAAGAAATATGTTTTTCCTTCCACTTTACATAAATTGTAATAAATGGTCTGAATATTTCGATGACCTAGGCAGCGTTCTGTCTTCGATAGCAAGCATAAGTATTTTAATGATTGCCAACTTTAACGCCAGAATAAGCTGCACTCAAGTCACCACATTGAGAACTATTAACAGTACACATATTAACCCTACCAACAGAATACCTAAAGATAAAGTCTGCAACCAAAACGGAACAAATTTACTGGAATTGCTGCAAATGTATGACAGTATCATCTTAAATGGTTTTACAGAAGGAGATACCAATGGTCATTATACTTTTATTGGTGGGCAAGGCAAATCTGTCATCGATAATCGTGCAGTCACCAATGAGTGGATAGATCTTATAACCAAATTTGAAGTTAAATCTAAACATTTTTCTGATTACATGCCAATTATTTTTGAGTGGAGAACTGAAACAGCCTCACAACAGAGAAATCTTGATTTGATCCCACGCCTTAAATGCAATATTAAAAATGTTGAATCCTACCAGCGCTCTTTGGATCAATTTCTCTCTAAAATTTCTACAATACCAGAGACAACGGACAAACTTTCAGAACGAATTCAGGAATGCTTAAGAAATTCTGTAAATAACAGAGAACAAAACCCAATTAAAACATTCAAACAAAAGTTGTTTGACAGAGAATGCATGAACGCTAGAAAAAAATACTTCGGTCTACTTAATGCAATGCGGCGTAACTCTTATAATGATGAATTTGGAAAATGGTATACCCAATCAAATGTCAGATACAAAAATCTCTGTCACTCAAAGAAAATCAGTTTTGAAAAAAATATAGCCCTATCCTTAGGACACACTGAGAACACAAAGGAATTTGGAAGAAAGCTAAAGAAATAAATGGTTCAAATCACATTATAGGTTCATGTGTCTCTGCAGATGACCTGTCGATCCATTTCAAAAACCTTTTGCATATGGAATACCAACCAACGTTTTCGTATGCGGAACACTTTATATGCAATGATATACTTGATTGTACAAAATCTGCTGACGAAATACTAGCTGTTCTTGGAAAAGCTAAAAAATGACAGAGCCCCAGGAGAAGATGGAATACTTTATAAATTTTTCAAAAACGCATCCCTAATCTTTTGTAACAATTTATTGACAATTTTCAACAAAATTTTCACAAGTGGCAAGGTTAGAGCTTCGTTCAAAATATCAATTTTTCCTATACATAAAGAGGCTCCTTAAATGGTGCTGAAAACTACCGGGCATCTCATTGATGAATGTTATAGCGAAAATATTCTGTGGAATACTAGCTGGCAGACTTGAAAGTGGGTGGAGGAATATAACATCCTATCATACCTGCAAGCTGGATTTAGGAAGAACTACTCTACAATTGATCAAATTTTCTTGCTACCATCTATAGTTAAAGCATTTCAAACACGAAACAAGAAAATCTACACTTCGTTTGTCGATTTTAAAGCAGCGTTTGATCTGGTGAATAAAAGTTTTTTGCTATACAAACTCTCACAATTGGGTGATTCAATAAAATTCCTCAGTGTAATGCGACACATGTATAATCTTAATGGGAGCCGTTTGGATATAACACATGAATATAAGTATCTTGGAGTTAAGCTCAACCCAACGTCGGATCTAAGAAAACACCTTGCAGAATAATCTAATGCATTAAAAAGTCTCATGAGTTTGACATGGAGCAATGTATTCTCAAACCAACACATAACTGCGTCCATAAAATGTAAAATCTTCGATTCAGTTGTCAAATCTACACTTTAGTATGCAGCACAGGGGAGTTGGGCGTTTAAGGAATATGAAGAATATGAAGAAAAGCACTGAGAAACTTCATTAGAAAGCTGTTTTATCTTCCAATGAAAATCCCAAGCTACGCCATTTATTTAAAAACTGGGTAACCAAAACATTTTACTTATAAACTTAAGCTTCAAGCCGACCTTATCAATAAAGTATTGTAATACCAGAACTGTCGGTTGAACAAAAAGCTGTTACTTTACGAAACAAGAAATAAAAATTGGTGGATGGATGAGTGGCAAAATATTGGCTCTAATCAGGGAGTGGAAGTTAATTCAGATCCAAATAACCCGCAACATTTAAAAGATCAACTTTATTAGATCATACCAAAACAAGAATATTCAGTTCGAAATCTTATGATCGAAAAAGCATGTAAATCGGAAAGCAGAATATTATACAGCCAATTAGAATTTAACCTTTGTGATAAAAACTATTGTAGAGATTTTTCAGTATTAAACAAATTTCTTTGACATTCAAAACTAGATGTAAACTCAATCTCAACGAATGCCCGTGTCTTGGAAGGTTTGATCAGTTCTGTAATTTATGTAACATGAAATCAAAATAAGACTGTTTTTATTTAATAAGCATATGTCCAATCTTCAAACATTATAGCATATCATATTTCAGAAAAGGTATTCTAACAATGGGAGAGACTATCAACATTTTAAATGGATCTGACTGGAGAGGACTCGCTCTTTTTCTGAGAGACACCCTTACTTTCCGAAAACTACTTTTAACAGAATACACATAGCGTTATCTATCTAATATAAAAGTAATACAAATAAATAACAAATTTATATTTTAACTTTCTACTATTTTAAAATGTTGCCAGTCGAGCTGATGGCAAAGCCAAAACTTAAAAAGTTCGTTAAAATATGTTCAAATGTAAAAATGCAAATTGTAAATAAATAAATTCTTTACTTACTTATTTAATTACTTAGTAGTCTAAGTATTTGATCTCTCTGAAAGAGAATTTATTCTTTTCCACATTTATCGTGAGCCCCGCTACTGGCAAGCATTTCGCTACTTCCTTCAGAACGCCCATGTGGGTTTCAAAATCTGGAGAACAAACCAAGAGATCGTCTAGATTAGCAAAGACATTTTCTCGCAATAGAGCTGGAATGATCTTATCCATCAGCTTGAACATTTCTTGAGCAGCGTTCCACAACCCAAACGGCATAACCGTGAATTGGTACAACGGCCGCCCAGGGAATGTGAAATCTGTCTTCTCTATTGATTTCACCTTCAGGTAAATTTGCCAAAATGCGTCCTTCAAGTCGATATTCGAGATGAAATACGAAAGATGACTCAAAATCCCTTCAATGTGGGGAAGGAGATACGCAAATTTTGTAGTGGCTGCTTTTATTTTCTTCGAGTCTAAGCAAAGCCTTTTTTTCCTAGCTTACGTACCAGAACATCTGGAGAGCTGTATGCGCTGTTCCTCTCTTCAATAACTCCTATCTCCTAATTCGATCGAGTTCGGCATACATTAGATTCTGAACGACAGGTGAGATTGAGTAATGTCTTTGCTTAACGGGAACTGTGTTGTCTTCCATTTCTAATATGACATGCTCTTCGACTGTCGCCTTACCCAATTCCATTACTGCGAACGAAGGGAGTGCAGCCTTGACTGGCTACAGCTCTTCAGTTTGTTCTGGTGTCAGCTTTCGCAGAAAATCAATATCCTCCTCTTGTGCCGATGACGGAATATTAAGGCTACTGATTAACATAATCAGCAACTTTGAACGTCCTCCAAAAATTTACCCATAGGTAGAGCTGCTTGTGTAAGGAAGGAACGACATATAACTCCATCTCTTGGGTTTTGCCTCCCCATGAGATGTTAGCCTTGAAGCGTCCTATTATTTGTTGTTGTTTTCAGTCTGCCGTACGTATGTCTGTCATTTCTGTTATGGATATATTTCGCGTCTCTATAAACTATATTGTCCCTCTACCTAAACAGAAGCCCCACTGTCTAACAAGCCTAGCATCTCATCTCCGTTTATTAAAATCTTCGCGAATGGGCGGTTATCGTCTGTGACAACTAAAATTCAGGAGTCTATCTTATTCTTTCTTACCCTAAATATTGCACATTTATCCCTTAACCTTTCTATCTTTTTAAACTTTCTGCTTTTTATCATGTTTGCTACCTGATCAATTTCTTCACCAAATACCCTATCCGCTGATGCAAACTCTTATGATGGGTTGGAGTTTCTTCAGTATGCCTTTCTTCTACATCGACTTTAGTTCTTTTTAAAAGTTTTATTTTGGCAGACTCGTGTTTTCCGGGGTATATGCCTTCGTCAGTGGAGTGTTCCCGGTCGCACTCCCGATTTTCAGGTTTTCCTGACAGTAAGCGCAGCTAAAGGAAATGTTTCCTTTTCCGCAACTGAAACATGTCAGTGAATGGAATGTGGAAGGACATGTCTCTGAAATTTTTTCGGGCGAGAGTACTGTCTGCCTACCCATTTAACAAGACTTATGCGAGGAATGCCCTTTGCCGGTTATCGAGTTCATTTGTTTCCGGTCCGTCCGTTTAATATGAACTGCAGAGATTATTAGTTCTTCCCCTGCCGAGTCGGCTGACAAATATCTGCTGCGAGAAATTCCACGCTGATCAATTTCGTTAACTTGCTTCTTGAATCGCGACTCTCTGGAAGCAAGGTGTTTATCTGCCCGTAGGTATTCTTCTCTCAGGTATTTTATACCCTTGGTGCGACAACGAAATATAAGGTTCGAAATTTCGAAATCCCGTCTTTTATTGTTTGCCGCACGATAGATACTAAATCCTTCTCATGTGGTCTATTTTTCATTAGCAATGTGAGTCACCTGACATCTTCGTAGAACTCATCAATGGTCTCATTTGGTTGTTGCTTTCTGCCCATGATTACGCGGTGAATCTCATGCAATTACAGAACTGTCTCAATAATTCAGTTTTCAAATCGAAATAATTAAGCCTTTCCTCATCCTGGTTCTCCTCTAAATAGTGCCAGTACCACTTTTCAGCGGATCCTGACAGTAAATGGTTGGAGTTAATCATCTCAGTCATGGCTTTATTTTGTTCGGCCAAAACTGCTATAGTTTTTGGCTGAAACTAATGTAACGCTCTTGCCACTGCTGAGTCTTGTAAGAGGCTTGAGAATGTTTACTCGAAAGTTCATGCTATTTTTGTTGAGTTGTAAAGAGCTTGGCATGCTAGCGTATGCTCGGCTACAGCTCGCCGGAAATTGGGTGGGAACTTGCTCATAGAACTCAATCTCACCTATGACATTAACAAAAATCATGCCATTATAAGTCACCTCCATATCTTCATAAACCACCAGTTAATTTTAAACATAGTACATTAAACGGACGGACCATCCGCTAGAGGGGCTGCGATGTTACCAGCTTGGCTTATAGCACCCTACCTTGGGTGTCGGTAGTCGATTTTTGACCCCCCCCCCCTTTGGAAGCGAACCCACCAACTCCTCCGATCGTTACGTCCACCGAATCATGACGTCACCCTCATCATCCCCTGGAGTAAAAGTAACTTATACGGCCATATTTTTATGTGCCGCAACAAAAAAGACGTTATTTCCACCATGTTGGGGTGATTTACAAGCAATTATATTTTTTTTATTGATACATTTTAGTTTAGCAAATTATTATATCGACTATGAAATTATAAAGGAAACACAACATAGCACTTTGTAAAAAAGTAATAAATAAAATTAAAACAAATCCAATATAATTAATTGAAGATAATACCAAGCAATGAGGATTTTGTTCAATTCTTATTTGTTTGTTTATAGATATATATATATATTTATATATATATATATTGCATAGATATATATGTATATATATTTTTTTTGGTATGTGTATATTTTTTTTGGTAAATTTATTATACAAATTTCACGAAAATAAAAAAATAAATATACTATTGCAATTGTCGATAGCTAGCCCTACCTGAATTGAGCCAAACTTCTAGGAGAGGGAAGCCTAAACCTATTTCTCCAATTAAACGTGGCCAAAATTCTCGTGCACAAACAAAATAAAAAAGAACTTTTAAACTATTCCTCCGCACCAGGGGTGGAATCGGCTAAGGTGATTTGTGATAGTTGACAGTCACAAAAAATAAATTTAGGATGCGTAAGGTGACTGTCGCATGTGATAATCACATTTTTGTGACCTTTTCTTGTGACAGCTATTTTGGTGTCATTTTCATATAAAATACATTTGTTTTCTAATTTTGTAAATTTGTGAAAATGCTTTTGGGATTTCACAAATTCCGAAAATAGAAATCATATATATACGAGTACATGTGCACATCCATATACACTACATTCAACAAAGTATATCCGATCTACGAGTAACAAAACAGAATTATGTACATGTAATTAGGTAAAGGCATTGTTTTTCTCACACATATTTATTTTAACTTTTAATTTATTTTGTTATTAATTAGCATTTAGAATAAATTAATTATAGGTACAAATTAAAAAACTTTTGGCAAACGAGCGAAACATTTTTATTTTCGCAGTTTGTATAACTAAATTGTAAATATCCTAATTTAATCTCGCGAACTCAATGACTAGATTCTACTTTTTATTTTAACTTTTTTGGATTGCGATATAATTATAACATTTTTTTAATATTAAAAGTTTAATAACGTTTGAGCACTCAACATTGCATGAAAAAAAAACAAATAAAACAATTTGCATAAAAACAAAATCAAACATATACATATGGATTTGTGTCAACTCTTAGTACTTCTCTTAAAGTGGTGCCAAGTTTTGTGTAATTTTGTGTGATCACCTTACACAGACGAAAAATATAATATGATCACATGTGATTGTCGACAATGTGACAATCACAAATCACCTTAGCCGATTCCACCCCAGGATATTAATTTACAAGCTCAAATTTAATACATTTAATAAAGAGTACGAGTATTAAGTATAAAAAGAAACTGTTCTTATCAAATATCGCACCAACGCAAACAAAAAAAAACATTAAATTTACATATATGAACTTATTTCCTGAAACTTTAATTTGTGCATCTAATTCAAAAAAAAAATAATTTCTACTTACGCTTGAAATTCTTTGTAAGTGTACCACGTTGATTCAAAAAAATGAGCTCGTTGTATATAAAAAAGGGGGCTCTATGTCGCTGTATACGATGAACGATAAAAAAATTCTTTATTTTAACGAGTAGGTACAAGAAAAATCACACACCTTCATATAAAAATGTTCTTGCTGTATTACTTTGATTTTATACTTTTTTGCTTTACATTAGCTATTATTATTATTTTAACAAACTAAATTATTTTTTTGATAATTAAAAATGAGTGTATCATGCAAACAAAATTTAAAGTATCAAAACTTCCAAATTGTATTGGATTCGTTATTCGAATCCAAATTTTAGGTGGTTTTTGTCTTCGCGGAAATCGTTCTGGCTCTGGCTATGGGTTTAATCTTTCTCCTAATGGGTTTCGTTTTAAATGTATAATAGACCTATAAAAGCTAGGTCTGGCGAATTCGCCAATCATCCCATCCAACGGCTTAATCTTTTTATTTAAAAACGCTAATCAGAAAACTCCTGCTACATTTAATACCCACTTCGTACCCCTCGTCCTGAGTTTTCGCGTAGAACGGTACCATCATAGTAAATAAAACAAATAACCACTAGATCTGAAACCTCAAATCATGTTCCCGACGGCCATGATTGATTTCTGCTTCGAGACTCGATATATTCCAAAAGAAAAACAATTTGGAATTGTCAATCCGCCCAGGCAGAAATGAAAACAATTAGAAACAGCATGGAAGATGTTTTCAGGAATCGCAACAAGTAAAATCATTTGTGGCAAATGTTATATAACTCCGATTGACCTCAATATTTTCTTGTTCGCTTACCCCAATCCAGCGCCTACCCAACTCTTCAATCAAAATTCCTATGGACTATAGGAAAAAGTCAATTAAAAGTCATCATTATAGGATACCGCGTTGGCAAAATTCGCCAATGAGTCATGTAAGCAAGCGCTTCTTGAATCAATACAAACAAAAAAAAAACATAGGAGCCCCTATCAAGAGATATTGTCGTAGATATAGATGAACAGTGCATGTTGGAAATACTGTAGGGCCGGATCGGTCTTACCCCTTTGTGATGCCCTGCATAGTGGAGCTGAATGTAGAGTTTTTGTCTAAGGCAAATGTTCCGACTACGTTCATAAACCTTGACTCATCGAGGTATTAACTTTATATTCAATCTAATCCACGTATATTGAACATTTACCATTCGTATTAGGAAATAAAGATGCTTCAGAGCCACGTCCAGTGCCAACGGGCGAGCTCAGTTGTAGTGTCTGTCGAAAAAATGACACCATCTTTTCAGACATCAGCAACAGATATGGAAACGCTCTTGCTCAGGTAGTCGGGAGGGTCGAAATGTACAATCATTTCCCTAAGCAGATTCGCCTTGATGGTTACGGAAATAACCGAAAATGAGTCAATGCTAATGAACCTATATAAAAATGGACAGTTATCACAAATATAAAATCTGAATATTTTAAAACAATTAAGTTACCCAAATGGTTGGTGAGTGATTCAGAATATATATAACGAATAATTAAATTATCAAACTAAATAATTTGATAGAGAAAACTAATCAAATTAATGAATAACTAATTTAACAAGTAGTAGTTACCTACCTAATTAAAATAATTAAATTAATTAAAAAATAACTAGGAGGTAATTAACTAAATTCACTAAATAAGTTAGCGTAACAAAAAAAACATAGCATAATTAAAAATAAAGCTGATATGCGGATAAATGAATATAGATAAATAAATATATTAACATATAATTAAATAGTTTTAACAGACAATTTTACATAATAAATAAATGATTGTACGAATTAAATTAATTAAATACATAGGTACTAACAATAAATAAATATCTGTATGAAATAAATAAATAATTAATAAATAAACATACATATGAATTAAACTACAACTAATATTGGAACCTAATATAGAATAATTTAACAACTAAGATTTATTCTTCCTAAATAAACATATACACAAATAAACGGTTAAATAAATTATGACAATGAAATAAATAAAATAGTGTGAATTATAAGAGACATAAATAAATAAGACACGGTAATTTTCTCCGCATTAGTTCATCCGCCATCCGTGGAGATAAATTTAAAAAAAATTATAAAAAAAATTAATAAATATATAAAAAAAATATATGAAGGAATTAATAAATAAATACCGGCATAAATAAATAAATTAACATATAAAGACATAAAATAAATAAACATATAAATAAATAACTAAATGTATAAATATATAAATAAATAAAATATCACAGTGTTGGATCGATTTCGATGTTTCAATTAAAACTTGAAACAAAGAAACATTATCACAGTTCAAAATGACTTCACTGTTTAATTAATTAAAATTAATTTAACATCAAATAAATATATATGGCGACAAATAATTGACTAGTCTACGTATACCTAATAAGTAGCTATATAAAAAAATAGAATCTATACGTGCATAGATAAAGAGGTTAGAATATAACATACAAATATACATAAAATACTTCAATAACCGAATTTGATAACGCGATAAACAAAAATAAAGATAAAATGTAATCGTTTTCACTGTTTAATGTCCTTTGCATGATACACACCAATGGTTTTCCCCGATAGGTTTTCTAATTCGTATAAGTTGTTTTCCACTGATTTCACAACTCGACATTTAACAAATTTTGGATATAACTTAGCGCTGAGGTATTTCGAACTGTCACTGAGGACAAAAGTCCTTCGAAATACCTCTTGTCCACGTAGAAAACGAATGCTTCGAGTACGGGTGTTGTAGATTTGCGCTCTTTTTCCACTAGCTTTTACCAGACATTCTTTAATTTTATCTAGCATACATTGCAGTCGTGAATGGCGGGAAAGCGTCATTAGCTCGCTATCTTCCACTGAATCCAGCTTTCTGGCTACCCCCTAGCAACTTTTGTTGCTCATCATATTTAGGCCAAACAAGGCAAAGTATGGTGACACACCAGTTGAAGGGTGAACTGCACTTCTAATAGCACAACCAATGTCGCTCAAATGGATATCCCGATCACGTTGATCGTCCTTGAGATACGATGGAATTGCCGGTAAAAGTGTACGATTCACTCTTTCTGAGGCATTCCACTGGGGTTAATAATTTGCGGTTTTGAAATGTCGGATACCATAATGCCTGAAAAAAGTTTTGCAAATCCTTAGATAAGAACTGTTTTCCATTGTCCGAATGGATTATTTGAGGTATTCCGAACATATCAAACACACTTTCTTTTAGATATTTAATAATGCACTATGAGCTCGCGTTTCTCAAGGACTTCTATAAGACAAACGTAGAGAAATGATCAAGAATGACAAAGACAAAACTATTACCTGACTTCGAACGAGAGTACGGACCTAGAAAGTCGACATACAACTTCTGGAAAGGATGATCAGCACGGTACGCATTTGATATCTGAGGACGTAAGACTTGATTGGATGATCTACATTGAGAGCAAGTATCACATTTAGAAATATACTCTCGTGTTTGCCCGTTCATATTCGACCAGTAGAAATATTGTCGAACTCTTTGAAGTTTTTTGCCGCCAAAGCCGTGAGTAACTTGTGGGGGATTATGAGCACGAGAAATTATATCGTTTGCGGTACATACAATCGCCAACTATGTTCTCCAGCTGTAGGATCTTCGTTGAATAGAATAACACGTTTGTACAAAAATTGGTCTTCGATTTTCAAATCTGGTAAGCGGTCTTGGTTATCTTCGATGGTTTTAATAAGAGAAAAATACTCTTCAGATTTAAACTCGCTTGACTGAAGATCAACTAGTGGAGCTATAACTTCCATGTCGAGACTTTCAACTTCCATATATATACTCTAGATAGGGCATCGGGGACCACATTCAAACTACCTTTGCGATGTTCTATGTCGAACGAAAAAGCTTGGAGTTAAAGAATCCATCGCGCATGTCTACCAAATCTTTAACGCTCATGCGCCATTTTAGACTGGAATGGTCAGTGATGACAGTAAATAGCATTCCTTCGACGTAAGGTCTAAATGTCTGTATGGCTAAGACCGCTGCGGGACATTCTTTTTCCGTCAAACTATAATATTTTGCCTTTTATTCCACTTTTGTGAGAAAAATGATGGTGGTAATTCGTCCCTTTCATCATTCCTCTGAAAAAGTACTGCACCTACACCAGTATCAAAACCATCTACAATGTGATGAATGAGCGTTTTTCAAAGTTAGGTTGTGACAGAACTGGGGGCTCAGTCAGAGCTTTCTTCAACATTTGGAATGCTTCTAACGCTTCATCAGTCATTTTAAATTTTTGATTTCCTTTTTTCAGCGTGTCTGTAATTGGTGCCGTCAAGATGGAAAATTCCCGTACAAACCTACGGTACCATTCCGCTATCCCAAGGAGTCTAAGAACTTGTTTTGCCGTTTTTGGTACCAGAAAATTCTCGATGGCCTCAAACTTAGCTTGACCTGTTTTCACCGTGCCACCACCAACGATGAAGCCCAAATACTTCAGTCCTTTGAAGCAGAACTTTGACTTCATTATGATGATGGTGAGGCCAGCTTTATTGAGACACACAGCGACTTCTTCCAATAAGGCAATATGGGTGTCGAAATTCGCAGCTGTTATCCCAGGGGTATTTGCCAAAATGCGTCCTTGAGATCGATACTACTTATAAAAATAGTATCACGAAGACGACTGAAGATGCCTTCAAGATTGGAGAGACGATATGAGTCCAAGCATAAGCAATTTTTTTCGTGTTTCTGTACGAGGACCACTGGCTAACTGCAATTACTCTCACTCTCGTCAATGATTCCAAGGCCCAACATTCTATCTATCTCGGCATACATCAGGGCTTATATCGCTGGTGAGACAGTATAGTGACGCTGCTTCACTGGAACCGCATCCCCGGTATCGATGACGCTCAACAAGCCCCGTTTTTCCTAGCCCGTGCTTAGTACAGCACCGGAACTTCCTTCTGACTGCATCCAATCTATGTTGTTGCTCGAGGTGTAATGGGTGAGTATTTGTATTATTTTCGATATCCGATACCTTAATCTCACTTACTATTTCAGGTACTAGTTTGAACATCCTGCAGAAATCAATACCGAGGTATACTTCCTGATCAAGATTAGGTAAAACGTCTACTTTTAAGTTTATTTTCCTGTAATTATTTGAGAATTCCCATCTGCTGTTTTTACATTAGATGTAAATGGAAATACCTGAACGTTAAAATCATTTACTAATTTATTATTTCTTTATTACCTATTTTTACTTTAGCATATGGCCTAGGGTCTCGGGAAGTGTGTAATATTATCGACAATAAATTACAAATTATTTGCTTTCTGATCCTATATCTATTTCTAGCCTTAAGTACCTTATTACTAACTTCTCCACTAAAAATTCTTTCCTTAGCCTTATTGTATTCTTCTATTCTAATATGTAATGGTTTTCTAGTACTAAGTTTAACGATATTATTTTTTATTTCGTCTAAACCTTTATCAATTCATTTCAAAATAGTGAGCTTTTGCACCTCGCCCTCCGTATCTCTACGTTTAGCGTCTATGGGCTTGGGGGATTCACTGTGTCGACGGGTTTCGAACTTCCGACCGTTTTTCTGCAGGCACTTTGGACAATTGGAGACAATTTAGTTTTCTTCACCACATTTGAAGCAAAAGATAGTTTGCTTAGGAGATGGGCATTCTCAATACAAATGTCCATTTACTTTACAGATCCAGCAGCTTAGAACTTTATTAGGTGGTCTGGGCTGGTTGACATTGACATATTGTATTGCCGCTATGTGATCGTCATTACTATATTGAAGTTCATTTGCTTGCATTCGCGGAACTGTTTTGTAATGTCGTGAAGAATCCTGATTTATTTATGGGGAAGGTATTTTCCGCTTCTTTACACACAAATCTGAGTTGGTCGAGGGAAAAGATAGACATTGGATAAACCAATGGGACAGTTCTTTCATTCAGATTTCAATTGACCATTTTTATCAATTCAAACTCGAGCAAAGGGATTTTTAATTGAGATCTAATGTTCATTGCTGCAGAGAAATATTTATCGCACGATTCCGAAGAACCTTGTTTGCGATCCGATAGTTCTCGCAAAATTTGGTAGTCTGACTTACAGGATCGATAATGAAGTAATAACGCTTCACGCATCGAAGGCCAATCCGGTTGGTTGTTCGTTTTGTGGTACTCATAATGCCAAGTTGCAGCATCGCCCGTCAGAGTAAGATGGAATTGCTTAAGGATTTCTGACCAGGGACAACCATATTGCTTTTGCAATGTTTCTAACCTGAAAATAAAATCTTCAACGGATAAATTTTCGGGTGTCCCATCAAATTTTAAATTCATCCAGTCAATTTTTATCAAATCCTGATAAGTTCGAGGATTATAATTGTTGTCCGTGACGACATGCAAAATTAAAGAACTCTGTTGGAATCTATTTCGATTTCCACCCTCTGAAAAATTAGATGGAAAGTGTACTGGGGGCTGAGATTCTGGGTTTGGTTTTATTCCGGAAATAGGTTTAAAAGTATGTGTCGGTTGGGCTATCGTAGGAATGTTGTTAAACTGATAATTTTGACCCGGAGCCTGATTTAAAAGTTAGTGCAACTGTGAGTTTAGAGAATTTTGAGCAATTAGTTGTTGCTGTATAGGGGATATGATTGATTGGGGTGGTTTAAAAAAAAGAATTGGTAATTGTTGATCAGACAAATTAAATTGTTGCTGTTGTCCGCATGAAAGATTTTGATATGGATGTTGTAGGAATAAAAGGTAATTGCTCGAAGGGGGTTGCTGATGCTTGACCCCGTTTTGAAAAGATTGTTCTTGATAGGGATTAGTAAAATTTTGATAATATTGCTGTCTTCTCGGATGGTGACTCTGTTGTTGAATTGGTTGTTGCACGAGATTAAAATTAGAATTGTTTGTAACACTAGGTTTTGTGAGACGGGTTGATGATTATTTGCATTCGCAGAATTATTACGTGCCTGAGAACTATATTGGCTTGGCTTTATTTGATGAGGTTTGGCTTTTTGTTGTTGGGTATTTTGCGTGGAAGGTTTTTTATTGGCAGTAGAAACAGCTGCAGGCTTAGCACCTGGTTCATATCTTCTTCAAGGAAGAATAGCGGAATTGATCTCTCCTAAAAATCCGAGAAAATTATCCTTCATAATTTTTGATGTTTCCGTTAATGTTTGATCCAAACGATTTCGTTTATGACGAAAAAGCATTTACTATGGCATATTTGACCCAAGCTCTGAGGTCATTAGGTGCTGAATTTTGCTCGTTAACTTCTATATTATTTAAGTTTTCACTTTCTAGAACTCGTTCGTTACGAATAATATGGATACTACGATCAGAACCCCTGAAAGCTGCAACTACATTACTTAAGCTACTAAGGGAAGGAGCCGTCACAGAATCTGAACCTGTTGTGGTATTAAGAGGTCCAAGACCTAAAAAGTTGTCCAAAACACGTAGTAATTCCTGTGGCTGTTCTTGGGCTAGATTTGGGTTTTGATCATCGTTCATGGTTGGTATGAAGGTAGTTGATGGTGTTCAAGCTTTACAGACAAATTTTGTTCCCTTGACTCTATATTGGTATCCGATTGGGTTCGCTTATAGCGTTGGAATTAATGATTCCGCCGTTAGAGGGGGGTGGACTATGTTGAACTCTAGGACTTAAGCTATTTAGCAACCTTTCTTGCCCATTAGTGTTCAACCTATTTGACAGTCTTATTGGAACCTTTTTTTGATAGCGCTAGTTTTGGAAGCCATTTGACGTTATAATTTATTAAATATATATATATTTTTTTAGATGGGGTGGCCGTGGCGCGATAGTTGTGTGCTCGCCTATCAACCTCATAGTTGCAGGTTCGATTCCTGCCGTTGTCTATGTCTTCTTATATTCCATTAAAAACCAATTCTAAAAATTGTCATAAAATAAGTTGCTGCTTTGCTCATTACATGCTGTTTAGGCATAACACTAACAACATGTGATTGAGTAAACTAGCATACCCATAAAATATGACAACGACATAAATAAAATAATGCGAATTATAAGGGACATAAATAAATGAGACACGGTAATTCTCTCCGCATTAGTTCAGCCGCCATCCCTGGAGATAAATCTGAGACATCAACCAGCACTTGAACAGAACACATCTTTCCTATCCTTCTTTCTCTTCTTCCACCGGATGCCGCGCTGTGTTAAGAAAAAACATAAAAAGGGTATTCATAATCCCTTGAGCGTGCAAAGTTATAAAAAAAAATAAATTAAGAGAGATTGTTTTAATAGCCTTTTAATTGAAGTGTAAATAATTGCAAAAAAATTAGAAAATGTGTGAGATAACGAAAAAAATATAACGACTGTATGTAATGTTTTAATAAATTGTTTTTATTTTAAATTTTTAATTTTTGAGTGTATATTTTATAAAAACGAAACAAATTACCAAATTGAAAGAATGTGATAGAGAATGTAATTGATTAAAAAAAACTCGACAATTTAGTTTAATTTACATTACATTACATTTTATACTACTCCGCAGATAACTCTACGAAGTAGAGACACTGAAGCACTGGCAACAGACAATTGGATTTAACTTTTACATACATTTGGGTCTATTCGGCGAGTTTTTTTATTCTGTTATTCTGCTATTCTGTTATGAATTTTCATACAAAAGTTAAAACTGTCAAAAAATCTTTTATGAATTATAATTTTGGTATTCTGCATGTTAAATCTGCTATGAAATCTGTTAAGAAATCTGCTATTGGGCTGTCAAAACTTCGAAATTCTCAACAAGTCTTTTACGAACTGCATTTTTGGTATTCAGCATGTCACAATCTGTTATGGAATCTTTTATGAATCATAAAAGAATAAAAGACACATTTGGTTACTTTTATCATAAAAGATTTCAACATATGTAATAAAAAGTTTTATTTCGATATTTAGATATAACAAACAATAATTAAAATGCATAATAACAAACTCAAATATGTAAATAATTTATAAACTAAATTATTTCAATACACTAAAACACAGAACACATTTGATGGATGAAATATAAAAAGTAGTCGCTTATCTTGCCTTTGTGCGTTTTGGATATATTAAATTCAGGAACTATTATGGACAAAGTACAGAGAACAATAATTTATCTTCGCGAAGCAAAATACGATAATTCCACAGGTTAGTTTATTGTCATTCGTCAGTGCTGACTGCCGAGAATTTTTATTTACTACAGCTGATAGTTTGAAAGCAGATTTTAGGTCTGTTCGTATAAATGTTTCTTTTTCGAAGTTCCATCACAGACTTTTATAAAAGATCGAACTCCTGAATACCAATTATAAAATATCTTTTATGGCGGAGATCTGTTATGCATCATAACAGAAAATTCATAGCAGAATAACAGATGTGGCAGAATAAGCCTAATTAATACAACAGAGAGAGACAGGGACATTAAGAACACACAACAGAAGAAACACATGTCAACAGCACGTGGTTGGTTTCCGACGGTTCCCCATCGAAGTACTAACCACGCGCAACGATTTAAATAGTTTGGAATAAGTGCGTAATAAATATGTGACAAAAGAAAAAATTAATGTGAAAACAAAGAAATGAAACGAAAATGTTTATAATAAATATGTACCCAAAAAAAATGTATGTAAAAAGAAAGGACCCAAAAACAAAAAAAATAAGCGATTGTATCGAATAATAAATGAAACTTGTTTTAACAAAATTTTAGATGGAATAATAACGATACAATGTTGTTTCCATTGCTTCCAACAAACAAACCAACTATTTTCCTAGGCAAACCCAATTATGTATTTCTGTGTCAAAAGTAACAATTTTGGTTTTGACAGTAATTTATTGTTTTTTTTTGTACAACAAGCCAACAAAATTAAATTTGACGATTTAGTCAAACAAATGTGATATAATAAAAAAAATTTACTTTAATTAACCAAACTAGCTACGACTGCCGATAACCATGAAAATTGAATTAAAAGAAAAATGTAGTTGATCAAAACAAATTTGTTGCGTTGTAGGAAAATTAAATAAATAACAAAAAAACTAAATTAAAAACATGAAGAAAAATAAATTTATAACCAAACCAAAAAGTTAAAAAAAAAGAAAATAACGAAGTAAAATAAAAAAAAACTAGGTAACAATCCTAAATTGTAGGTGTTTTATATTAAATTTATATTATATGTGATTACAAATAAATCGAAAAGCATAAAAGAAAATAACGATTGTTTTCTAAAGAGAAGAACGATTTTTAAGTCTTCCGCGATAACGATGACAAAAAACCAATGCTTGTACTAATAAAAACAAAACGGAAATATTTGGGCTTACATCCTGTATGTATAAGGAAAAAAAATGAGAAGTTATTAAAATGTAATTGTAACCAGGTTAAGTAATCGAAGAAAATTTTAACTTTTCAAAAATAAAGATTTTATTTGTATTATGTAAATAAGTTTATTTTTTTTTTCATAAAGCATTCAGGGATGCTTCAGCAACTGATTCGGTGGTGAATGTTTGTTGTCGGAATTCGGTTGAGCTGAAATGGTGGTAATATAGAATTTTCGAAGCCTGTCGGACGGACTGAAGTTGTAGATTTACCCTCTTAGTGGTAAATATGAACACATGAATTTAAACAAAAGGACGAAAAAAATTGTTGCTATCCCACTGCATTCGTAATTCTAGTCTGGTCTGAGACCTTAGCTAGAAGACATAATGCTTAGGAAACAACACACTGAAGAGAAAAAGAAGAAATAAAAGTATTGTGCAACAGTGGTAACACTGGTTTTGTTATTGATTGACGTGCATTGTTGGATGTCCGCAATTTTTTAATTAATTTCTTGTTTTATCCTGTGTTGTTTTATTTAAAACTGTGTTTATTTTAATTTATTTTGAATTTGACTAGCATGTAATACATGTTTTATATATCTTTTAATTTTTAAATCGGCATAATTAAATTGCTTGTAATTTTTTTTTAAATTCACGTAAGTTTGTTTGACATTTATTTGTACTCCCATATATGTATGTATGTCAAGATCTGCATCGCCTTTGTTCCTCTCAATTTCTGATTTTACTCCCTCTTACCCTTCTTTTAGTAGAATCTCTAAACGGACGAGCTTTTTCGTAAAGCTTTCAGTTTTTGTCCGTTGTTTATTATATAGCACATAATTAAGTAGCCAACACACTCTTGATACTAATTTAGAAAGGATCAGATTTAAAGATTGGTGGCGGTGAGCGTCTGTGCGTTAGTTAAAATTACACAATAAATATTAAGTTATAGGTTCAAATCCAGCTAGTAACCGATTTTTATTATTTTTTTTATTCATTAACTTTTATTTTTTTTGTGATAAATTTTTTCCTTTTTTTTTGTATATTTTGTCTGTCCTTTATTTATTAATTAATAATGGCTTGCGCTAACACTAATTGTGTAGATCGTTCCGGCACAGCCCCTCTTTTCAAGTGCTATGGACCTTGCGGAAATTTATTCCATGCCAAATGCATTGGTGGATAAAATTAATTCTTCGAATATAGCATATTGGTATTGTCCGAATTGTAAAAAGATTTCGCTTGCTCACTTTTCTTTTAAATTATCTACTTTAAAAGATGAGCTGACTAAAATTGCAAAGGCGTTTGAAGATTTAAGCATTAACTTTGCTAATATAGTAACAATTGTTAATGGCATACCTTCTCCGGTGTTAATAGCTGACAAGTCCTCTTCAACGGATGATATTTCAACACCAAATCCTTCAATCTCAAAAAAAGTAAAAAGAGAGGAAGGGACATTACCACCTGTCCAGACAACGCAGGACCGGCTCCTAAGAAATCATCAAAAAAATCTGCCATGATAAGTTGTGAAGTAAGTGTTACTTCATTAACTGTGTCCGAACCCAGCATTGAATCACCCCAAGATAATGAACCAGCAAATAATGATATTTTAGCCCCCTCAGAACCCACTGTTAATATTCCACTTGTGTCTGTGACTGAACAGCTTCAGTTAGCTCCATCACAGGACCCTGTCGATATTGCACCCAAAACTTTATCATCAGTTCCAAAGCCTAGGGCCATATTTGTTTCTCGTCTCTTACTCGAAACTAAGCCGGAAGTCTTATTGGATCATTTGGTTGCTACAAAAGCTATTGCAAATTCATCATGCGTCAAATGTTCCAAAATATGTAAACCTAACAGTTTCGTAGCCTCTTTCAAAATAATTGCGCCCAGTTGTCTCTTTAAACCCATATGTAGTAGTTCGTGGCCTTCTAATACATTGGTGAAAGAATTTATTTATAAATTCGGCTTCTAGTTTAAATTTAAATTCAAAAAACCTGCCCAGGTCCTGCCTCTACTACCAAAATTTAGGAGGTCTTCGAAGCAAAACTTATAATATAATATATAATAATTCCCTATCTTTGCCATACGATCTTTTTGCCCTGACTGAGACTTCGCTTAATACCTCAATTTTAGACACAGAACTTTTTGATAGCGAGTTCTTAGTTTACCGAAAGGATCATCATGTTGATATTATGAATTCAGTTGCTGCCGGAGTACTTATTGCTGTAAGAAGTAATTTCTGCTCTACAGAAATAGTCTTCCCATTCAATCTGACAATTGAATTGTTGTGCGTCAAAATAACTAAGGAATCTTTAGTCTTATTTGTTTTAAATGTTTATATTCCACCTAGAAATCCAGTGTCAGTATACACTGAACTCTCTTTAGCACTCGACATTATTTTTAGCTTAGCTAGCCTTGAGAGTAATATCCTTCTATTAGGGGATTTTAATCTTCCTCACATTGATTGGGTTCCTTCTGATGACGAATCCTATTTCGAAGCTTCCGCAAGTTCATCCCAACAGGAGCTCCGAATGTTGGATAATATTATCTCTACAGATTTATATCAAGTTAACTCTGTACACAATTTTAAAAATAGACAACTTCACCTTGTATTCTCATCTGACGCCGGCCGTTAGTACAGTAGTGGTAGAATCTACCTCTGCTTTATCTAATATAGATCGTTATCACCCGCCTCTTGACATTTTTTTTGCCTTGAGTGGTCATTTACTAGAAAATAGTAATACTCATGACTGCTCCCATACACTTGACTTTCTTAAAGGTGATTTTCAACAGCTCTAAGATAGTTTATTAAATTCCGGTATAGAACATTTACCGATTTCTAATGATCTTGACTCAACTATCTCCAGCTTCTATTCTATATTGATTAGATGCATTAATGAAACAGTTCCTAAAAAAAGATCTATTTATTCCAATTCTTCTTGTCATCCTTGGTTCACAAAAGAACTGAAATGTATCCGAAATAAAAGAAATAAGGCTTGGAAAAAATACATAAGGTTCATGACGGTAGAGAATCAAGTAGTTTACATTTCCCTTTTTGAAGATTTCAAAAAACTCTCTTTCGAACTCTATAACGAATATCTGGAAACCATGGGGCGTTCTTTGAAATTAGACCCGAAAAACTTCTGGAAATTCATAAATTCTAAAAAAAAATGTGACGGGTATCCAGTAAACCTCATTTATAATGATAGGCGGGTCAAAAAGTCCGTGACTTTGAATTTCTGACCTCTTTACTGAAACAGCAACTCTGCTCCTGTCAACAGCCATCTGTCAGTTGACTCCTGTCAAAATTTAAACATGCTGCGTCTGTTAGTTTGTGTTTGAAAGCTATTTTTATCAGACTACTCACTAATTTGAGGAGAAAATGGAAAAAAGTGAATTTCGTGTGCTTATTAAGCATTATTTCTTGCGAAAAAAAACCATTACCGAGACCAAGGCTAAGCTTGATAAATACTATGGGGACTCTGCACCATCGATTTCAATGGTAAAAAAGTGGTTTACTGAATTTCGTTATGGCCGTACAAGCACTGAAGATGCCGAACGTCCTGGAAGCCCAGTTGAGGTCTCTACACCCGAAACAATCGAAAAAATTCATGATATGGTGTTGGCCGACCGAAGATTGAAAGTGCGAGAGATTGTGGAAGCCGTAGGGATCTCGCATGGCTCATTGGTTTCAATTTTGAATGATAACTTGGGCATGAGAAAGCTTTCCGCAAGATGGGTGCCGCGTTTGCTCACAGTCGACCACAAACGAAATCGTGTAACAACTTCATAGGAAGGTTTGGCGTTGTTTAATCGCAATATGGGGGAGTTTTTGCGCCGTTTTGTAACCGTGGAAGAAACATGGATCCATCACAACACACCAGATACCAAACAACAGTCAAAACAGTGGGTTTCTAAGGGTGAATCGGCGCCAAAGAAAGCCAAGGTGGATTTGTCAGCCAATAAAGTTATGGAGACTGTTTTTTGGGATGCACGCGGGATAATCCACATTGACTACCTTCAAAAGGGAAGAAAAATCAATGGGGAATATTATGCCAACTTATTGGACCGATTCAATGACGATTTGAAAAAAACCGACCTCATTTGGCCAAGAAAAAAGTTCTTTTCCACCAAGACAATGCAAGGGTGCACACATGTGCAGTTGCCATGGCAAAAATCCATGAATTGGGCTATGAATTGCTCCCTCATCCACCCTATTCTCCAGATTTGGCTCCGAGCGACTACTTTTTGTTCCCAAACCTGAAGAAATGGCTTGGTGGAAAAAGATTTGACTCCAATGATGAAGTCATCTCGCAAACAAAGGCCTATTTTGAGGACCTCGACAAATCATTTTTTTTTGGAAGGGATACAAAAATTGGAGAAGCGTTGGACAAATAGTATAGTGCTCAAGGGAGACTACGTTGAAAAATAAAATTATTTTTTTATCAAAAAATCTGTGTTTTATTCCTAAAGTCACGGACTTATTGTACAACTTCTGAAATCTGTGAGGAATTTGCAAGTAATTTTAGCCAATCCTTCATTGATTCTCCTGTAGTTGTTGACGAAAACTACTTTCATTTTTTACGAAATTGTCCTCAAGTATCATTTAACAATATTACAATAGAGCATGAAAAAATTTTGAGCTTTTTGTCACATTTAAAAGAGGATTATTCTGTTGGACCTGATGGAATACCACCTGCTGTATTAAAAAAATGTAGGTCCATTTTAGCTCTTCCTCTGAGTAATATTTTTGAACTATCTTTGAAATTAGGTAAATCTCCTTCAGTTTGGAAGAATGCATTTATAACCCCAGTATATAAAAAGGGAGATAAAACCAATATTATCAACTATAGACCTATTTCTAAACTTTCTTGCATTCCGAAGTTGTTCGAACAAGTTGTATGTGATAGTTTGACATTTATATGTAAAAATATTATTTGCAACCAACAACATGGTTTTATGCAGAAACGGTCTACTGTTACTAATCTAGTTTTCTTTTTGAATAAATGCTTAACCCTAGTTTACATCCTGGGGTGTGATACACCCCAGACGACTTTTAAATGCTTGTAACTTTTTTGAAAATCAGTTTTTCGACTTGGGATAAAAAATCAGTGAACAAAATTCTTTTTTATGAATATTTTTCTTCTTTATTTTATCAAAGAGCTTTAACTTAATTTTTTGGAAATTTCGTGTGAAAAAAGGTCGTCCACACTTGCCTGGGGTGTGTTACACCCCAATGATCAAAATGTGAAATAAATCAATTTTTTTAGTGTTTATTTTATTTTTCATGAATTATAAGTAAATTATAATTAACATTTCGATGCGTAACATTATTCTGGTATAGATGGAAGTTCTGGGAGACATTTAGTACAAACTGTATTGATGTGGCGATGACAAATGTGTTTTTCACAAACATCGTTGATCTCGATTTCCTGTCGTCTGCTCTCGGACAAAGATGGCATCTGGCCTGAAAATAAAAAGCTTTTTAGAAACGTTTTGTTTTTTTTATAATAAGCAATACCTCTTTTCGTGGAAGCTTCTCGTCAACTGAACGAAAAACCTGCGATTGTCTTCCCATAGTGCGGAGAGCATCAACACTAACTTTGGATAACCTTTTTTCTATAGAAGGATGCGAACGATCATCCAACTCCATTTCCATTAGTTCTTCTGCAAGTTGGATAAGCATTTCGTTTCTAAATAACTTTATATTTCTTGAAGGAGGGTTAAAATGGCGAAAAATAATAACTGTGGCTAAAGCTGAAACATCCAACAAATTGTAAAATACAACCATGGGCCACCGATTGGTTTGACGAGAACATGAATATAAAGATACCATTTGGTCAAACACGTCGACTCCTCCTTTTGTTCTGTTATAGTCCAATATCATGAGAGGTTTATTTTGAGGTCCGAAAACTGCTTTTTCAACAATGTGCTGTGTTGAAAGCAGCACAACTTGTTTCCTGGGTTTTGGAACATATGAAACCAATGCCATGTTCTCCGAAAACCCGAAAAGTGAAGAATAAAGTGGACGGTATTGTTTTTTGTTGTTTATTTTGATTGGTATATCATACTCATTTAGAAGTTCCTTGACAACAAATGGTTTGGGAATGTCGCGTTTGTTCTTGCGAATAGTCCCAAGAAGAGTAATTTTTTTGTCCAATAACTTTAGTGCCAAATTTACAGAAGTAAAAAAGTTATCCACTGTAAGATTCCTTCCGGTGTGAAAATATCTTGGCATCAATGACATCACAACATCGTATCCACGGCCAAGATCTACACTTTGATCACTACTGCCAGTGTATATTGAAAGTTGCAATGGATATCCAGTTGAACTCTCATTGAGCCACCAAAACTTGATACCATATTTAGCAGGTTTGCTTGGCATATATTGACGAAACTTACAGCGACCACGAAAGGCTTTCAGTTGCTCGTCAATGGTTAAATTTTCGGATGGAATGTAATTTGATGTCAAGGTTTGATTCAATTCTTTCAAAAAGAATTCAACGGGCTGGAGAATGTTTTTTTTTTTGCGGCTGACTGTCCTCGACGGCCAATTGAATCATCGAATCGAAAAAATAAATTCAACTCCTCAAAACGTGTAAATGACATCACAGCGCGAAGAATTGTATGGCCATGTATTGGATCCCAAAGTGTACGTAGAGGACGGTGACCATCTTTGCTCCAATGTAAAGCAAAACCCCAAAGTATGCCTGTAGTTCATTCATATTTAAAGGCTTCCAAAAACGTTGCTTTGTTCGCTTTGCATTTAATTTTCTGTAGACATCAGTGGCCTTTTCATTTGTCCGTTTGATGATTTCGTTTCTCATATCCAGGTTAAAAATTCGATTAAAAATTTGGATAAGGGACGAGTGTTTCAAATTAATCGTAGGTCCAACAGTTCCACCAGGCTTGAAAACATTGCTTCCTTGAACACGAGACAGAGCTGCTGTCTCCGGGTCTTTCATCCATTTTCGACCATTATGAGCAAGAAAAAATACGTCATTTGAAACTGGCGTCGTTGATTCTTGATCAATATCACTTCCAACTTCATCAGGTTCAGGCAAACTTTCAATTGGTCCCAACATCTCTGCCGCAGTTTCATCGATGTCCTCATAATCCGCTAGGGAATACATTTATTGAAAGAACGATTTATAGAGAATATCAAAACAAAATATTTACAATTGAGTTCATCATTTGGCAAAAAATCTGGATCATTTTGTTCGTCATCTCCACCAGCATCAAATGGATCAGTCTCACCTTCATCATTTGATTCCAAATCTAGCATTGCTCTCAACGCTATTGCCCTCTCTTCTTCATCACCTTTATTATATTTTTTCAATAATTTATCTAAATTAGACACTAAAACAAATTATACATTTACAAAGATCTTTCTTTTAACATTTACGTTAGAAAACAATATTTTCATACTTACTTTTTGATAAATTCCAAATTTTATTTGCACTTCTCTACAAAATCGTTTTAAATTTTGCCGAACAATACACATGTCCATAATCAGTAACAATTATTCCAATGTCAACTCGATTGAAAAAAAAAACGTAAACAGCACCAGAACATTAATTTAAACAATTATATGCGCTTAAAACTGTTGGGGTGTAACACACCCCAGGCAAGAAAAGTAGTCATTTTTTTTGGGCTATAAACTAGGGTTAAACTCCCTAGAAAGTGGTCAAGAAGTTGATTGTGTATACACAGACTTCTCGAAAGCTTTTCATCAATTGTCTCATGAGATTATCAAGTTTAAGCTTAATTCATACGGGTTTCCTCAATCTTTCATCAAGTGGATATCATCTTATCTTGAAGATAGGTCATATCAAGTCAAATTCAGAAATTCTTACTCAAGATCCTTTATTGCCAAATCAGGTGTTCCGCAGGGAAGCCATATTGGACCATTACTATTTACATTGGCCATTAATGATGCTCCTCTTTGTGTACGCAATAGCGATATTCTTATCTTTGCAGACGATATGAAGATTTATAAAAATATATCATCCTCAAAGGGTCGAACTTGATATTAACCACTTTGCCTTGTGGTGTAAAAAGAACAGTTTGAATCGACAAAATGTCAAACAATGACATTTTCAAAAAAACGTTCTCCTTCTTCTCATGACTATATTATTTCACGGCACATTTTAACTCGTGTTATAACTGTACGGGACCTTGGAGTTCTCTTCACGCAAAATTTAGACTTTTCTGTCTATATTAATATCATAGTTAACAAAGCCAATTCAATGTTAGGATTTATTAAACGTTGGTCCAAGGAATTTGTTGATCCCATTGTTACCCGTGCTTTATGCAAATGCTTGGTTCGTCCCCATCCTGAGTATGCATCGCAGGTTTGGACTCCTCTGTACGATGTTCATATTGAGAGATTAGAATCGGTTCAAAGAAACTTTACTCGTTTCGCATTGAACGGGCTTCAGTGGAGTGATCCTTCGAATACCCTCCCTTATGACCAACGTTTATCTATTCTTCAAATGCAAACACTGGCACAGAGAAGAACGAACAATGATTTGGTATTCTTCCACCAAATAATAACAGGTGTCACAGATGCACCAGACCTACTATGTTCAGTTTTTTTTAATTATCGGAGTGGAGGTTATAATCTTCGTGGACTCGACCTGATTAAAGTCCCAACACATAGGACCAACTGTGAGATGCATGAGCCATTGACACGTATGGGTAGACTTTTAAAATGGAATTCAAACGTTTTTGATTTCATTATCAGTACAATTAAATTAACAAATCTACTCAAAAACAGTGTTCCACGCTTCTAAATGTTTTTTTGTTTATTGTTATGTTCTTGTTTTGTATTGACGTAATATTATATGTTATATTTTCATTTTTTACTTGTGTTAGTGTTATTTGTAATAGAGTCTGCCTACTAACAACTAACACTGCACTAAATGATGAGCCGGTGGTATAACACAGTTTTCTGTGTTGGCAAACCATTGGTCGCAAGACGGAGCTTGCTATAAGCTCTCTTCGATCAATTCTGATAGTGTGTTAGAAAACTAGGAAACACTACGTTATCACTAAGTCACAACACTTTGTTATTAAACGGGAAGAATGAGTGAAAATTAAAAAGAAGGGTAGAAAAGTCAAATTATTAAAACATTGATGGAATGGCAAAGACCATCCAAACAAAAGGTTAATTGTTGTTGTTATCATCTTCTTGTTGTCTCGTCGCAAAAGATAATAACACGAATAATTAGGAAATGCTAAAATTGGGAAAAGGGTAAACAAAAACCAAGACTCACTTTGGGCGCTATTTGTTATAGGCTTGGGAGGGTTTACTCGAAAGTTCATGCTATTTTTGTTGAGTTGTAAGGAGCTTGGCATGCTAGCGTAGGCTCGGCTAGAGCTCGCCGGAAATTAGTTGGGAACTTGCTCATACAACTCAATCTCACCTTTCACATTAACAAAAATCATGCCATTATAAACCATCTCTATATCTTCATAAACTACCAGTTAATTTTAAACATAGTACATTAAATGGACGGACCATACCACTAGAGGGCGCTGCGATGTTACCAGCTTGACTTATCCCACTCTACCTTGGGAAACGGTAGTCGATTTTTGACCCCCCCTTTGGAAGCGAACTCACCACCATGTCCTCAGCTCATTACGTTCACCGAATCATGACGGCACCATCAGCATCCCCTTGAATGAAAGTAACTTATACGGCCAAATTTTTTTGAGGCAAAACAAAAGATGACATTTCCACCATATTGGGGCGATTTACAAACAATTATATTTTTTTTATTGATAAAATTTAGTATAGCAAATTAGCATATCGACTGTAAGGGAAACAAAACATAGCACCTTGTAAGAAAAAGTAATACGAATAAAATTAAAACAAATCCAATATAATTAATTGAAGATAATAGCGGGTTTTCCAATAAGAGGTGTTATTTTGAATAGCCCGCTGTTTCGGTAGCTGTCACTTTTGAAGCTGTCATTTTTTGACATTTGACAAGAAGAAACTACGCTATTAATAAAAATGAAACGATACACGCTTCAACAACGCATTGAAATTATTAAAATTCACTATAAAAATGGTGAAAATTTGGCAGAGGCGGTTCGTACAACTAAAACATTTTTGGGTCGTCGTGAAGCACCTTGTCGGACCGTAATACAGAAATTGGTGGACAAATTCGAGCTGTTGGGACAAGTTAGTGATGTGAAGAATAAAACCCGTGCACGTCGCTCAAGAACAACTGATAATATTGCTGTTGTAGGCCAAAGTGTTGAAGAAAACCCAGGTTTGTCCATTCCTCGTCGTTCTTTGGAATTAGGCATTCCACAAACGTCATTACACCGTATTTTGCATAAAGACTTGGGTCTTAAGGCTTATAAAGTTCAGTTAACACAAGAACTCAAGCCGGCTGATCATCAGCAACGTCGTGTCTTTGCTGATTGGGTCCTTGAAATGCATGAAAATGAACCGGAATTTCATCGAAAAATCATCTTGACTGATGAGGCCCATTTCCACCTCGGAGGCTACGTCAACAAGCAAAACTGTCGCATCTGGGGCTCGGAAAACCCATGAGCTATTGTTGAAAAGCCTCTCCATCCTCAACGCGTGACTGTTTGGTGCGGTTTATGGTCCCGTGGGGTCATTGGACCTTACTTTTTCGAAAATGAGGCTGGAGCAACAGTTACGGTCAATGGATTGCGCTATCGAGAGATGATTAATGATTTTTTATGGCCTAAATTGGATGGTATTGATCTGGACAACGTTTACTTTCAACAAGACGGCGCTACGTGCCACACAAGCAATGAAACCATCTTTCTTTTACGGGAAAAGTTTCCGGGCCGTGTTATCTCTCGAAGAGGTGATCACAATTGGCCACCGAGATCTTGTGATTTAACACCTTGCGACTTCTTCCTTTGGGGCCACGTGAAAGATAAGGTCTACGCCAACAGCCCAGCGTTGATTCAAGACCTCAAAGATGAAATTCGTGAGGCTATCGAGGACATAAGGCAGCCACTTTGCGATTTGGTTATTTAAAATTTCATGAAAAGGATATGGTCCTGTAAGCGTGGTCTTGGCGGCCATTTGGCTGATGTTGTGTTCCATTATTAAGGGCATACCTTCTTCTTTATAATGAAATAAACATCCGATCATTTATCTCCAAAAATGCCATTTTTCTTTGAATATCAAAATAACACCTCTTATTGGAAAAACCTTTACATAGCAATGAGAAATTTGTTCACTTCTTATTTTTGTTTGTTTATAGATATATATATATTTGTGTGTATATATATATTGCATTGATATATATGAATATATATTTATTTTTGGTATATGTATATTTTTTTTTGATAAATTTATTATACAGATTTTACGAAAATAAATATACTATTGCAAACGTCGATAGCTAGCCCTACCTGAATTGAGCCTAACTGCGAGCAGACCGAAGCTTAACCTTATTTCTTCAATTAAACGCGCTTAGGTGCAGTTATCCTATGCAGGTTTAAAGCTTATGTAGATAAGATTACCTTGATTCTTATTATAATGAATTGTCGAATGGATGGTTCAAGGAATAGTTACATAGGTACCTACCTACAAATGTATATTATACATTTGTAGGTATATATATGTACATATAAATGTATGAGGGAATACATTGTATTTAGTATTAAGTGACGTACGCAAAAAATTCGTTAAAATGGAATAATAATAATTTCTACATTATTATTATTCCATTTTTACGAATAATACACATAACTAAATGTTTTTATATTGCTTAGTCGTTATAGTTTGGGGGAAAACAACGATGCAATTTGAATTCATGGATAAATAAGAATATATAAAAAAAAATTCAAGAATCATTGGAGCGGTTTTTTAATAAATTAATTTTTTTTTAATTTTGAAAACATTTTTTAAAAAATTGAAACGATATTTTGAAGATATTATTAATATACATATAAAATTCAAATTTCAAAAAATTCTGCAACTGGTTTTTGAAAAATCGATTTTTCAAAAAATTTTGTTTGTTTATTTTTTAAAAATCGAAAAACGTTTGTTTTTGAAATTGTTCGTATGCAGTTTTATTAACAATTTTAGAGAACATTTTTATAAAAAAAAAATATTTTAATCGGTTCATCCAATTTTGAGAAAATCGAAAACATGAAAAGTGGTTCTATGGTAAGTACCGCTAGTAAGTACGAAAAAAAATATTCTACTAATTTAAGAACACACAATTTTTTTAATTAAAATTCCTTGAGCCGTTTTCAACAAATACATTTTTTTCTTAACGGTTTTTTAACATTTGTATGGGAGGTACCGTTTTTTTTATTTTAAACAAATATTTTTTTTAACTATTTAATATAATGTCAAAAACCCACCAAATACGAAGTTTTGAAAAAATCTATTGAGTCGTTTTCGAAATTTTGACTTTTCAAAAAAAAATTTATTTCCATAAGAAAAAATTTTGAAAAATTTTGGTATAAAATAGTGTTTAAGCTTTCTAGGAGCTTCTGCGTAAAAAAATTCAAAAAAATCAAATTAACTGTTTCCGAAAAAACGAAAACCAATAAAATGGTTGTACTAGAGGTACCAAAACTAACAATTTTTTTCAAAAAAAAAAAAATTATCAAAAGGTACCCTTTTCCTTTATTAATGAACTGATTTTTTTTATAAAAATCGTTGGAGCCGTTTTTGAGAAAAATAAGATTTTTGCTTTTGGCAAAAAAATGTATGGGGCTACTGTTATTGGTCGTCTTAAAAAAAATGAAAAAATTCAATTCAATTCAATTCGTTCTTTATTTTTCAAATCATAAAATACAAAAAAATACAGTAAAAAAATTACTTATAAAATAAAAAAATTTAAAATATAATAAGAGAGTTTGATTTAACAAAGTTGTGCTCATTTAAAGTCAATTATAAATTTTTTTATACACATACTGTAATGAGGCAACTGGATGAGGACTAGGGCGTGGTATGGGTAGGATACAGGGATGTGGATAGGACGGGAAACGGAAGGGTCCGAATGTCCAACGGTCGGAACAGTGGCATGCTGGCGTCTCACGGCTTAGCTCGCCGGATATAGGGGGATCTTGTCCCTCCGTCGGACCTCACCTCGTCACAAAAAAAATATCTTCATGCCAATTCTTTCGACTCAACCCCTTTTTGATTTGGCTACCACTCATCGACACGGTTTAAGGTGTTTTCCAACTGATGGCTTTCCTCACCACTCCTGGAGCCGGGAGGCCGATTTTCCATCCGACTCCCCTTACGCTTACCACTGCTGTAACGCTTAATCCGCTCCGTCCATGTCCGGGCTGTCCTCCGCACCCCCTGAAATATTTAAAACCTTAATGCATTTTAGGACTTTTCTCGGTCCATTGAAAAGACGGTAAGTTGGCGTGGCTTACAAACAGTTCATTTTATTCACCCATGAAATATAAAACAAAAACAGACTAGAAAAATGGCAAAAAAAAATTCTCTCATAAAAAGGACTAAAAAAAATTCACTAATCTTAATAAAACGACGGCTACAGTTCGTAGCGCCGCAAATAAATAAAAATAAAAAATATGAAATGCTATTTTAATGAAATTATATAGATATAAGAAATAAAAAAACGTTAAAGTTAACCAAAAGTAAAGGTAATATAAATAGAGAAACTGGAAAGTAATTATCTATAACAAAAAATATAAAATATGATCAAAAACAGAAATGTAAATAATTAAGAACGCAAACAATAGCGCGATGTCCGCGCGGCCGATAACGTCGGCAGGCCTTTGTGCCTCACTCGCGTTGGAACAGCTTTAGGTTTTTGGCCGAAAGAGGTTCCCACTACCCTCAAGCATCCATTCGACCATTAATGATTGGGCCAGCCTTAGCCTCCTCCGATAATTGATTTACGGCTAATTCGCCCTGGCCGGTAACCTGCCTACAGAGCGCTCTTAAGGGGGTGGCGGCCTATAAGCCCGCGGTAGTAGTACGGAAAAGTTTTCAGACAATAATGATACAAACAGTCGGAGGACACTACGCCGACCGGTCGACTTCGTACTTCGACGATGGCCGTGTCGGCCCGCACAATTGCCTACTTCCTAAAGGTAATTGTACCACAATAAAAAATATACTTTTTTTAAACACAAAAAACAACTTTAAAATTTGAATAATTTGCCAACGACCAAAAACAATTTAAATTAACCGCCGGATGGCGTTTGTGCTGGTTCGGCTCTCGACTGTTGGTTGGTGCGCTGAATACATACGCCGTCCACATTTACTACAGGTTCCACAGTTCGGAACAAGTAGTGTTCGAAATTTCGAAGAAAAGGGTTCTGGCTTTAACTAATTTGTGGTTTGCGAATTAGGGATTGCGCTTAAGTCACAATGGCGACGTAGAATATATTTTCGTTTAATTGAACAAAAAAAATTAAAATTGGTACTTATCCGCTTCCTGATACTGATCGGTATCCCGTTGGTGACTGAATCGGCGTACTTTAGGGCCTCTTTGTCTTTTTGCCGGAATTCTTCGTAATATGACTTAAAACACCAAAACTTTATGAAAATCCGACGGCACCGACTTTGTCCTCGTCGATGTCGCCAATCCTTCGCCAGGAACCTAAAAAAGAAATAAACGCCAGTTCTAAGTGGCTAGAAGGGAATCGACCGTCACTTAACAACTCACCCAACCTCATCCAATTACTCAAAAAAAGTTCGCCAGTAAAAAAACCACGTCATTTGATAAAGAAAAACCTGTTTTCATAAAATTAACAAAAAAAAAACCGTCACTATTTAATCGTAAATTTCTACGTTATATGATAATTTACCACTTCTTAATTTTTCTTTGTCCTTTTTTTTTTTATTTTTTTGAAACTCCCGCCAGCACAATTTTCCTTGAGACACAAACAGACTTTGTTCCTCTTCTTTACCATAAACATCCACCCAACCGATTTTCGAACTTAATCGAACAGGGAAAACACGCTCCGTTGGTTCTCTAGGTACATGAGACCCGTTTGGGGTTAGCAGCACTAGTATGAAGGAGCCGACCCTTTCCGTCAATCCCCCCCTTTTCAATAATCTCATTCCTAAATTTTCTCCTCCCAGTGTGTTCTACCCCAAACTTTTATCCCATATATGATCCATTTCGAACATCTAACTCGAAGGTATAAACCCATTTTTTCGACCTTACCATCAAGTCTATCTGTCATTCTCTGACATCTCAAATCAAATGCCAAAAAAAAAATTATTGTTTTGATTTTGCATTTTAGATTTGGCCGGCATTTGTCAAATGTTCTTTTTTTATTTTTTACTTTTTTTTTCCTTCTTGCTGGTGTGTCCCATAAGGTTAAATGGACCACCAGCTGTGCCAGAGATTCTTCCGTGGTGCATCAATGGCCTCGTTCGGTGGCACAACGTAACCGACCCGGATTGCTTGGTGTTGTTGTGACGGCTAAGGAAAAACTGCTGATGAACTAAACTTGTTGGCAAGAAAAAATCTCAAGCGACCCAAAAATAATTGGATTCGTTGAGATTAGTTTGGAAATGTGGGGAACAACTGATTCAAAACTTCCGATGTGTATGCAATACAACTAACATCCAAGAAAGCTACCTGCATCGTTCGAAAATAAATCTGCTACAAAGGTATCTTGGATAGCCTATCGGCCGCGCACCGAACGAGGCCAATGGCTGGACAACTCCCTCCTCTGCCCGTCAAACCACACCCTTCTGGACAGGAACATCCCCGGGAAAAGCCGTAAGTTAAGCCTTCCCTTTGCTTTCTTTTTTAAATAGGTTTTTTTGTATGTGCGGCTGAACTTATCAGCTACGCTGATACTTACAGCCGGTGGTTGCTCCTGCCACAGTGCCTTATGCACGAAAGGGTGAGCCGCAGGGCGAGTGGTGGCGCGACTAAGGCAAGCAAGGGCTGCCGTAACAAACCTCCGGATTTGGGAATACATTTGGTATACCAAAGATGGTGACAGGCGGCCCAAAAGAAATATTTAACGTGGGGAAGAAACCCACCAGAACTCAGCCGGGCAATTCGCAGTATGCTATCATCTACCTACTTTATCTAATTTATAAAACCAGACTGTTTTTTTTTCGGTTTTGGTTTCATTAGGCAATTCCTATCGCACTTCCCGTAAAAACTTGAAAACTCTTTCGAATGCTCGAGATACCGAGAAGTTGTCGTTTTCTTTAACCTCCTTTATCTATTTCTTTTAAGAAATGGACTTGAATAAAAAAATGGATTCAGTAAGTGTATAGCGGGACGTTTGTAGGTATATAGTAATTTACAATTACCAAAAACATACACAAAATAGACAACATAAACAACACAGAGTTATACAAATTTTTATTGCACGTTAGGTTATTGCACATCAGATTACTTAAGTAGTTGGTGTTCGGCAATAAATTGGTATAAGTCGCTTCTCGTTTGTTTCTTTGTTTTTTTTTTTGTTTTTTTTTTTTGGAAGGTTGAACGGAAGCAAGGCTCTTAAGTAGCATTAGCTCCTACTTATCTGAACTTCAGCAATATAACCAAAAAAAAATCTGTAACCCAAAAATAAATACAACTATCATTTTACTTACATAAACGCCCCGACACTGGTCAAACCAAAGAAAAATAACTCAATTAACGACCTTATAATGCATACTTACATTTTACAAAACTCTAACAAAAATCAATACTTAAATGACCATAAGTTAATAAATAATTAATAAATAACAAAAATGATTTTGACTGAAAAAAAATGTGAAGTTATGATTTATCAACATAAATGCTAATAAAAAAACAATCACTGACATACATAAAAAAAAATAAAAAAAAACTATGACAAATAAATAATTAAACTCTAATAAATAAATAAACTTTAATAAATAAATAAATTAACAAATACGTAAAATTAATAAAAAATTAGAATAAATAAACCAATAACATTTATAATAAATAAGTAAATAAAATGAACAAATAACCAAACTCTGATAAATACATAAACTCTAATAAATAAGCAAATTATCATATACATAAAACGAATAAATAAACAAACTCAAAAAAAAAAAAATAAATTCTACTAAATAAATAAATTAACAAATAAATAAAAATAAATAAACTATAATAAATAAATAAATAAAATCTGATAAATAAAATCTGATAAATAAAATCTAAAAATAAATAAATAATCTAATAATTAAGATATCGCAGAAATGACTAGAAAAGAAAAAATTGCATGCTAGAGGTCAGGCAAGAATATCGGCTGGCCGTCAGACGACAAATACTTATATCACAGGTTTTGGCGTTTTATCACAGATCTAACTATTTATTACGGACTTAGATTTCTTTGGTGTTATTATTGCTTAATATCCTTTGCATGGAATATCCCAATTTTCTTCCCCGCTAAATTCTCTAGTTCATAGTTATTCTTTCCTACTGCTTTAACTATCCGACATTTAACAAACTTAGGACACAATTTCGCCGACAAACATTTCGACGTGTCACTCAATATAAAATTTCGCCTGTACACTTCCTGACCAGGTACATACTTCACATTCCTAGTGTGCGTATTGTAAACCTTATCGCTTTTCTCCTTTGCTTTCATAATACTATCTTTGATTTTATTCCTTATGCACTGCAACCTATTTTGTCTTGAAAGAGTCAACAGCTCGCCATCGTCGACCATACTTAGTTTCTGAGTCAGTTCATACCCACTACCATGAGTCATCATGTTTACCCCAAACAGCTGCATGAACTGAACTCCTCAACGCTCCGGCGATATCACTCAGGTGCATATCCCAGTCGCGTTGGTCTTCTTTCAAGTATGACCGTATAGCCGCCAGTAGCGTTCTGTTGACCCTCTCAGAGGCGTTCGATTGAGGTGCATAATTGGCGGTTCGGAAATGCCGAATACCGCATTTTTGCAAAAGATTTTGGAAGTCCTTCGAAACAAATTGTTTACCATTATAGGAGTGTATGACTTGCGGTACTCCGAAAGTATTAAAAATATCATTTTTAAGAAATTTAATAATACTTCCGGTATTAGCTGACCGTAAAGGTTCTAAAAACACAAATTTTGTTAGATGTTCTAACACAACAAACACGTAGGCATTTCCGGACTTAGACCTAGGGTAGGGACCAATAAAATCAACATATAACTTTTGGAACGGACGATCGACACTCAAAGAACTAGACACAGGTGGACGTAAAATCTGGCTAGACGATTTGCTCTGCTTGCATATTGCACATTTCGACACGAATTCTTTTATTTGAACCGTCATGTTTGGCCAGTAAAAATATTGGCGAATCCGGTGGAGAGTTTTGGCAACACCTCCATGAGCTGGCTGAGGTGGATCATGTGCTCTTTCGATGATCCCTTCCGTCAAACCGGAGGGTATCCACAACAGCCAATTATGCGCATACCTTGGCTCGTCAGTCCCTGCGGCGAATGAGCGTTTGTATACAAAATTATCGTCCACTTTCAGATCCGGCAACTTTTCTTGGTTGGAACAAATCGTGTTGATCAAGTCCTTATACTCTTCGGATCGAAATTCGTCCGAGGTAAGATCAATCAGCGGAGCAATGTCTTCAAACTCAATGCTATCCAGGTGTGCCCGAGAGAGTGCGTCCGGCACGACATTCAATGTTCCTTTTCGGTGCTCTATGTCGAAGGTATAGGCTTGCAACTCCAAGCTCCACCTAGCCAGCCTCCCACTCAAATCCTTCATAGTCATCAACCATTTCAGACTCGAGTGGTCGGTGATGACGGTAAAAGCCATACCCTCGACATAGGGCCTGAACTTTTAACTGCCATTAACGCCGCCATACATTCCCTCTCGGTCACACTGTAGTTCCGCTGACAGGAGTTCAACTTCTGTGAGAAGTACGAAATCGGAACTTCTCCACCCTCATCGTCCTTCTGAAATAGTACTGCTCCGATTCCAGTGTCGGAAGCATCACACTGAACATAAAAACGCTTCTTAAAATCAGGATGCGAAAGCACGGGTGCAGTGGTTAAAACCCGTTTCAACTCTTCAAATGCTGACACTGCTTCATCCGTCATCTTAAATTTCGCATCCTTCTTTTTCAGCGTATCCGTTAGAGGAGCAGTCAGGCTGGAAAAATCTTTGATGAATCGCCTATACCAACCTGCTAAGCCAAGCAGCCGGCGGACTTGTCTGGCGTTTTTCGGAATCGGAAAATTGGCCACCGCTTCGACCTTGGCCGGATCGATTTTCAACTTCCCACCACCAACGATAAAACCCAAATACTTCAACTCCTTGAAGCAAAAACGGGACTTTTTAAGGTTGATGGTAAGGTTAGCGTTCCTTAGGCACTCAGCTACTTCGCTCAACAAGGCGATATGTGCGGCAAAATCTGGCGCGATGATCAACAAATCATCTAAATACACGAAAACGTTGTCCCTGAGTCGTGCAGGAATCACCTTATACATTAATCGGCAAAGCCTTTGAGCTGCATTGCACAACCCAAACGGCATTACTTTAAACTGGTATAAAGGTCTCCCCGGTACCGCAAACGCAGTTTTTTCTCTACTCTCCTTTTCCAGCGGTATTTGCCAAAACGCTTCTTTCAAATCCACACTACTAATAAAGTAGGTATTGGGTAGCCGGCTGATGAGCCCGTCTATATGAGGAAGAGGGTTTGCGTCCTTTTTACTCAACGCATTGATCTTACGCGAATCCACACAGAAGCGATATTTAATAGTACCGTCTCCGGCTGGCTTCTTGATAAGGACAACAGGCGAGCACCAAGGACTCTCACTCTCTTCTATAACGCCGAGCTCAAGCATCCGGTCTACTTCTTGATATAATAAGGCTTGTACCGCTGGCGAAACAGGGTAGTGTCGCTGCTTAACAGGCTCCGCGTCTCCGGTATCGATGACATGTTCCATCAACGATGTTTTTCGAAGGCCATGTCGATCATAATCGAGAAATTTCCGCCTGACCATCTCCAATTCAGATCGTTGCTCTGGTGTTAGTAGATGAGCTTCACGTAGATCTGCTTCCTCCTCTGGTACCGAAACAGAACTGACAATATTGGGTGCAATGCCGAAAATCTTCCAGAAATCAACCCCTAGGTACAATTCCTGTTCTAAGGTGGGCACCAGGTAAAGTGTGACTGTGTGCGACACCTTTTTGTACTGGACTGGTGTTTGCACTTTCCCTATTATCGATTGGGATTTCCCATCGGCGGTTTTTACGCCCGCCTTATAGGGAAGAATTTTCATTTTAGTATCATTCACCAAGTCCATACATCCTTTCCCTAAAATGCTAACGCTGGCACCACTGTCCAACAAACCCAGCATTTCCTTACCCCCAATCCCCACCTTAGCATAGGGCCTAGGGTCGGTGACAACATCTACTATGGTCGACGAAAGGTTTTTCTTAGTCTCCTTTCTAACTTGATAGCGGGCTCTAGTTTTAAGTATTCTCTTACTCACTATCGTATTCTGTCCGCTGAAAATCCTACTCGTTGCCAACTCATATTCCTTTAGTCTAATGTGTAATGGTAATATCTCTTTGCGCCTGGTTTTAAGCTCTTCACTTTTTTCATCTTTACTACGTTTTAAAATTTTAATTTCACATTCCCTAGAAGGTTCTCTTACTCTTTGGCTGGGGGGGTCTGTGTGGAACACGATTCCCCCTTCGACATCGCATTCCTGGCCCTGTTTTCCGGGTTGCATTGGAATCCCCCAATCCGCGAGAAGTCTTCGGCCGAGTCACTGCCTGCTGAAATGCCGCGAGTTGTTCATCCCCGAACGGAACATGCTCCTCCTGCATATCCAGCTCGTTGGCGACATAACGAGTTGATGGCCGTTGAAATCTTGGATTTTCTCGGTCCCTGTCCGGAAACGCGTATTCGGCATCCTTACACGCCCTCCGCAATTGGTCCATCGTATATATAGCTTGTGGATATACCAACTGGCTCAAATTCCTAATCAGGTTGCGTTTCAGAATTAGAACCAGCTCCGCTTCTGGAATCGGTACCCTGAGCTGAGACCTAAGCCGATTAATTGCCGCAAAATATTTATCGCAAGTCTCTTCGGAGCCGTGCTTGCGATCCACCATGTCCCTCATTATTTCGTAGTCGGACTTTGAGTTCCGAAATTGGCGCATTAATGCGTCCCGTAGCATTGGCCAATCGGGACGATAATGAGACCGCTGGAATTGCCAATACCATTCCTGCGCGGCACCGCCGGAGAGCAGCAAATGAAAATCTCTCAGGATCTCCGCCCAGGGACAGACATACTGGCTCTGCAACATCTCCAACCGGAACACGAAATCCTCCACGGTAAGCACTTCCAAATTACCATTAAAATTTAATCCCCATTTGTTAACCTTTATAGGGGTTTTGCAGTTCAAATTTAGAAAATCCCGAGGATCTACATGCGGATGAGGATAGTATCCACCGCCAGGATTCCGCATTCCGCCGTTCACGTCTTGAGTATCAGCCAGTCGGCCTCCTCTGCTGTCGGGCCTTTGACCCCAGTATGGCATTTGGTTGACTGCGCCATTCGGTGGGTCAATGGGCTCGAATCGTCTAGCCGTTGGATCCAATTGCGACTGGCGTGGAAGCACCGGAGTAGGTTATCGGACAGGTGCTTCAGCCAATGCATCCAGAGTACCCGAACATCGACCGCTCGCTTCATGAAGACCCGCCTGAGACCTGCTGATATTATTCGCCTGTGCCAGGTTTTTCCTCATCTCCAACTTCAGGGACTCGGCCAGCTCGTTTCTCAAAGCCGACGTATAGCGCTCGCACGCCTGACTTACCGCCACGTTAATCGCCGCTACTAACTCCGCCGATACGTTGGTGTTGATTGTGCCAGCCACTCCTTCAGGTGGCCTAATAGCAGTACGAGTGTCCCTGCCACTGGAGATAAGGAAACCCCTAGCAGGATTCTCACCCGGACCACTAAAATCGACTAACGGGTTGGAACCATTCGCGTTCGCCATCAGATTGGATTGCCCCCCAGACGCTACGGCCCCGGCATCGGTTAATGCGCTGAACTCAGGTGACGTTACCGAGTCAGCCGAACTTCCAGCCCTATTGAGCGACCTAGGTATGTCGGGTGGTGGCACTGAAAATATGGGTGGATTCACCGGTGGCTTTGCACCGCCCGTTTTCATATTGGGAGAATGACTTAAAGGCATCTTAGAAATATTTCTAATTAAGTTCGTTAGGTGAGTTCGAGTGACGGTACGATTTTCCCTATACACAGCGTTATAAATTTCTTTCTCTTTTTCAAAACTCATGCCCTGATGAACCGACCTGGCAACCTTAATTTTTTCTCCAACCCCTCGGCTTCGCAAATAAAAACCAAGGAAGTTTGAAAGACCAGAGGTTTGTATGTATGTATGTAAAAGAAAAAAAGTTTTTTCCCTATGGTGTACTTAATTATCCTTTTTTTCTAGGTGTAACGCAGTCGAACCTACTACGCCTATTCTATGCCTTTAGTAAGAAGGACTAATGAACCACAAAACAATTACCTAAACAAAAAAACAAAAATGCTATCTTCTAAAATTATTAAACAAAAACTGTTTTTTTTTTCTGATAACCACCTTAACATAAACCTAAACAATTTTATAACAAATTAAACATTAACAACATAACATTAAACTACATATCTTAATTTACATAACCACTGAAATCACAAAAAAATGCTTATTTAAACTAAATCTGTAATCAAAAACCAAAAATATGTAACACAACCAAAAAAACTTAATATCAAAAAACTATACCTTACAAAAAAAACTAAACCTTCACTAATGTTGAACAAAAAAAACTTTAAGGACAAAAGACTATTGCTTGTTTAAACAAAACTAAACCTACATTGATCTTATACTATGTCTTAGAACTAAATCTTAACTAATTTTAATATTACAAAAAAATACAACAAAAATCAAACAAACTACACCTTATCCATGTTAACCCTAAATTTAAAATAAAAAACTATGGTTTATTAAAAAAAACTAAATCTAAACTAAAGCTAATGAAACAAAAACTGATATGCCAAAAAAAACTACAACTATCTATTATAAGCTTACGAAACACTAATAAACAAAAATAGAAAAAATCTTAACATTTATACAAATACATTATACCAAAAACCAAAAACTTAAGATCAAAAATACTAAATCTAAATTAATATAAATTACCCAACACCAAAAATAAAAAAAAACTATGACTTAATTACAAAAAAAAACTATTACTATCAAATTACTAATAAATTATTAATTCCAACAATTCTTACATAACACTTTGGTTTTAATTGTTATATCTTGTCTATTATATTTTTCTTTTTGACTTATTAATAGCAACAATTTTATTGCTCTGCTCTAACGGACCAAATGATAGCACTTTTTTTAATGGGTGTTTTGTTTTTTTCATAAGATTGCGGGGGTGTTTTGGACAGCCTTGAACGTATGTCTTTTTTTTCTCTATTTCCGGAACGCCACTACAGTAGGGTATTCCATCTAAATCATTTCATCTCTGAGTGATAGCCAACTCAATCATAACACATTCACACTTCCATGCATACCATCATTCGCACTTACAATCAAACTTCCTTTCACACTTCTATACACACTACTATTCCATCCACCATTTACACTTACATTCACCTTCTATTCACACCTCAACTCCTACTTACATTCATACTTCTATTCACTCTTCCATTCACCCTTCAATTCATACCTACATTCCGACTAACATTCACACTTATATTTACACTTTCTTTCACTCCTCGATTTATACTTACATTCACACTTGGTACTTTGATTGCTGCTTTCAAACTCAGAATTCTCCGTCGCAATTGATCGGGCATTCTCAAGAGCTATCCCGATCAAGACTTACGTTTCTTTCCGACTCTGATCGCCGCAACCAACGTACGTTCCGACAAGACTCTTAATCACGTCCTCAATCATTTCAACTTCCCGTCGCAATTTGGTAGGTTCGTCCGAGACCTTCCTTCCAAAGACATACGGGAAGTCTCATTTGATTTCGGATGTGACTATAACATTTAGTGGTAATTTGTTTCTGGTTGTTATCACCGACGATACCGAAACCACTTGCCGCATTTGATCAGGTATGCATATGCTTTACTGAACAAGACTTGCAAGTAATTCCGCCACCGCCTATGACAACCCCCAGAAACTACCTAGACAGTTCACTTAAACAATCATTCACACAAAATCGAGCTGTTTTAACGTCTGGGCCTCCTATTTAACTGGCCTAGACGGTGCTATACGTGTGGGCGCCATTTGTAATGAGGCAACTGGATGAGGACCGGGGCGTGGTATGGGTAGGGTACAGGGATGTGGCTAGGACGGGAAACGGAAGGGTCCGAATGTCCAACGGTCGGAACAGTGGCATGCTGGCGTCGCACGGCTTAGCTCGCCGGATATAGGGGGGGATCTTGTCCCTCCGTCGGACCTCACCTCGTCACAAAAAAAAATATCTTCATGCCAATTCTTTCGACTCAACCCCTTTTTGATTTGGCTACCACTCATCGATACGGTTTAAGGTGTTTTCCAACCGATGGCTTCCCTCACCACTCCTGGAGCCGGGAGGCCGATTTTCCATCCGACTCCCCTTACGCTTACCACTGCTGTAGCGCTTAATCCGCTCCGTCCAGGTCCGGGCTGTCCTCCGCACCCCCTGAAATATTTAAAACCTTAATGCATTTTAGGACTTTTCTCGGTCCATTGAAAAGACGGTAAGTTGGCGTGGCTTATAAACAGTTCATTTTATTCACCCATGAAATATAAAACAAAAACAGACTGGAAAAATTCCAAAAAAAAATTCTCTCATAAAAAGGACTAAAAAAAATTCACTAATCTTAATAAAACGACGGCTACAGTTCGTAGCGCCGCAAATAAATAAAAATAAAAAATATGAAATGCTATTTTAATGAAATTATATAGATATAAGAAATAAAAAAAACGTTAAAGTTAACCAAGAGTAAAGGTAATATAAATAAAGAAACTGGAAAGTAATTATCTATAACAAAAAATATAAAATATGATCAAAAACAGAAATGTAAATAATTAAGGACGCAAACAATAGCGCGATGTCCGCGCGGCCGATAACGTCGGCAGGCCTTTGTGCCTCACTCGGGTTGGAACAGCTTTAGGTTTTTGGCCGAAAGAGGTTCCCACTACCCTCAAGCATCCATTCGACCATTAATGATTGGGCCAGCCTTAGCCTCCTCCGATAATTGATTTACGGCTAATTCGCCCTGGCCGGTAACCTGCCTACAGAGCGCTCTTAAGGGGGTGGCGGCCTATAAGCCCGCGGTAGTAGTACGGAAAAGTTTTCAGACAATAATGATACAAACAGTCGGAGGACACTACGCCGACCGGTCGACTTCGTACTTCGACGATGGCCGTGTCGGCCCGCACAATTGCCTATTTCCTAAAGGTAATTGTACCAGAATAAAAAATATACTTTTTTTAAACACACACAAAAACTTTAAAATTTGAATAATTTGCCAACGACCAAAAACAATTTAAATAAACCGCCGGATGGCGTTTGTGCTGGTTCGGCTCTCGACTGTTGGTTGGTGCGCTGAATACATACGCCGTCCACATTTACTACAGGTTCCACAGTTCGGAACAAGTAGTGTTCGAAATTTCGAAGAAAAGGGTTCTGGCTTTAACTAATTTGTGGTTTGCGAATTAGGGGTTGCGCTTAAGTCACAATGGCGACGTAGAATATATTTTCGTTTAATTGAACAAAAAAAATTAAAATTGGTACTTATCCGCTTCCTGATACTGATCGGTATCCCGTTGGTGACTGAATCGGCGTACTTTAGGGCCTCTTTGTCTTTTTGCCGGAATTCTTCGTAATATGACTTAAAACACCAAAACTTTATGAAAATCCGACGGCACCGACTTTGTCCTCGTCGATATCGCCAATCCTTCGCCAGGAACCTAAAAAAGAAATAAACGCCAGTTCTAAGTGGCTAGAAGGGAATCGACCGTCACTTAACAACTCACCCTCAAACCTCATCCAATTACTCAAAAAAAGTTCGCCAATAAAAAAACCACGTCCTTTGATAAAGAAAAACCTGTTTTCATAAAATTAACAAAAAAAACCCGTCACTATTTAAGCGTAAATTTCTACGTTATATGGTAATTTATGACTTCTTAATTTTTCTTTGTCCTTTTTTTTTTTATTTTTTTGAAACTCCCGCCAGCACAATTTTCCTTGAGACACAAAAAGACTTTGTTCCTCTTCTTTACCATAAACATCCACCCAACCGATTTTCGAACTTAATCGAACAGGGAAAACACGCTCCGTTGGTTCTCTAGGTACATGAGACCCGTTTGGGGTTAGCAGCACTAGTATGAAGGAGCCGACCCTTTCCGTCAATCCCCCCCTTTTCAATAATCTCATTCCTAAATTTTCTCCTCCCAGTGTGTTCTACCCCAAACGGTTATCCCATATATGATTCATTTCGAACATCTAACTCGAAGGTATAAGCCCATTTTTTCGACCTTACCATCAAGTCTATCTGTCATTCTCTGACATCTCAAATCAAATGCCAAAAAAAAAATTATTGTTTTGATTTTGCATTTTAGATTTGGCCGGCATTTGCCAAATGTTCTTTTTTTATTTTTTACTTTTTTTTCCTTCTTGCTGGTGTGTCCCATAAGGTCAAATGGACCACCAGCTGTGCCAGAGATTCTTCCGTGGTGCATCAATGGCCTCGTTCGGTGGCACAACGTAACCGACCCGGATTGCTTGGTGTTGTTGTGACGGCTAAGGAAAAACTGCTGATGAACTAAACTTGTTGGCAAGAAAAAATCTCAAGCGACCCAAAAATAATTGGATTCGTTGAGATTAGTTTGGAAATGTGGGGAACAACTGATTCAAAACTTCCGATGTGTATGCAATACAACTAACATCCAAGAAAGCTACCTGCATCGTTCGAAAATAAATCTGCTACAAAGGTATCTTGGATAGCCTATCGGCCGCGCACCGAACAAGGCCAATGGCTGGACAACTCCCTCCTCTGCCCGTCAAACCACACCCTTCTGGACAGGAACATCCCCGGGAAAAGCCGTAAGTTAAGCCTTCCCTTTGCTTTCTTTTTTAAATAGGTTTTTTTTATGTGCGGCTGAACTTATCAGCTACGCTGATACTTACAGCCGATGGTTGCTCCTGCCACAGTGCCTTATGCACGAAAGGGTGAGCCGCAGAGCGAGTGGTGGCGCGACTAAGGCAAGCAAGGGCTGCCGTGACAAACCTCCTGATTTGGGAATACATTTGGTATACCAAAGATGGTGACAGGCGGCCCAAAAGAAATATTTAACGTGGGGAAGAAACCCACCAGAACTCAGCCTTGCAATTCGCAGTATGCTATCATCTACCTACTTTATCAAATTTATAAAACCAGACTGTTTTTTTTTCGGTTTTGGTTTCATTAGGCTATTCCTATCGCACTTCCCGTAAAAACTTGAAAACTCTTTCGAATGCTCGAGATACCGAGAAGTTGTCGTTTTCTTTAACTTCCTTTAGCTCAATTTATCTATTTCTTTTAAGAAATGGATTTGAATAAAAAAATGGATTCAGTAAGTGTATAGCGGGACGTTTGTAGGTATATAGTAATTTACTATTACCAAAAACATACACAAAACAGACAACATAAACAACACAGAGTTATACAAATTTTTATTGCACGTTAGGTTATTGCACATCAGATTACTTAAGTAGTTGGTGTTCGGCAATAAATTGGTATAAGTCGCTTCTTGTTTGTTTCTTTGTTTTTTGTTTGTTTTTTTTTTTGGAAGGTTGAACGGAAGCAAGGCTCTTAAGTAGCATTAGCTCCTACTTATCTGAACTTCAGCAATATAACCAAAAAAAAATCTGTAACCCAAAAATAAATACAACTATCATTTTACTTACATAAACGCCCCGACACTGGTCAAACCAAAGAAAAATAACTCAATTAACGACCTTATAATGCATACTTACATTTTACAAAACTCTAACAAAAATCAAGACTTAAATGACCATAAGTTAATAAATAATTAATAAATAACAAAAATGATTTTGACTGAAAAAAAATGTGAAGTTATGATTTATCAACATAAATGCTAATAAAAAAACAATCACTGACATACATCAAAAAAACTAAAAAAAACTATGACAAATAAATAATTAAACTCTAATAAATAAATAAACTTTAATAAATAAATAAATTAACAAATACGTAAAATTAATAAAAAATTAGAATAAATAAACCAATAACATTTATAATAAATAAGTAAATAAAATGAACAAATAACCAAACTCTGATAAATACATAAACTCTAATAAATAAGCAAATTATCATATACATACAACGAATAAATAAACAAACTCAAAAAAAAATAAATAAATTCTACTAAATAAATAAATTAACAAATAAATAAAAATAAATAAACTATAATAAATAAATAAATAAAATCTGATAAATAAAATCTAAAAATAAATAAATAATCTAATAATTAAGATATCGCAGAAATGACTAGAAAAGAAAAAATTGCATGCTAGAGGTCAGGCAAGAATATCGGCTGGCCGTCAGACGACAAATACTTATATCACAGGTTTTGGCGTTTTATCACAGATCTAACTATTTATTACGGACTTAGATTTCTTTGGTGTTATTATTGCTTAATATCCTTTGCATGGAATATCCCAATTTTCTTCCCCGCTAAATTCTCTAGTTCATAGTTATTCTTTCCTACTGCTTTAACTATCCGACATTTAACAAACTTAGGACACAATTTCGCCGACAAACATTTCGACGTGTCACTCAATATAAAATTTCGCCTGTACACTTCCTGACCAGGTACATACTTCACATTCCTAGTGCGCGTATTGTAAACCTTGTCGCTTTTCTCCTTTGCTTTCATAATACTATCTTTGATTTTATTCCTTATGCACTGCAACCTATTTTGTCTTGAAAGAGTCAACACCTCGCCATCGTCGACCATACTTAGTTTCTGAGTCCCAGTCGCGTTGGTCTTTTTTCAAGTATGACCGTATAGCCGCCAGTAGCGTTCTGTTGACCCCTCAGAGGCGTTCGATTGAGGTGCATAATTGGCGGTTCGGAAATGCCGAATACCGCATTTCTGCAAAAGATTTTGGAAGTCCTTCGAAACAAATTGTTTACCATTATAGGAGTGTATGACTTGCGGTACTCCGAAAGTATTAAAAATATCATTTTTAAGAAATTTAATAATACTTCCGGTATTAGCTGACCGTAAAGGTTCTAAAAACACAAATTTTGTTAGATGTTCTAACACAACAAACACGTAGGCATTTCCGGACTTAGACCTAGGGTAGGGACCAATAAAATCAACATATAACTTTTGGAACGGACGATCGACACTCAAAGAACTAGACACAGGTGGACGTAAAATCTGGCTAGACGATTTGCTCTGCTTGCATATTGCACGACACGAATTCTTTTATTTGAACCGTCATGTTTGGCCAGTAAAAATATTGGCGAATCCGGTGGAGAGTTTTGGCAACACCTCCATGAGCTGCCTGAGGTGGATCATGTGCTCTTTCGATGATCCCTTCCGTCAAACCGGAGGGAACAGCCAATTATGCGCATACCTTGGCTCGTCAGTCCCTGCGGCGAATGAGCGTTTGTATACAAAATTATCGTCCACTTTCAGATCCGGCAACTTTTCTTGGTTGGAACAAATCGTGTTGATCAAGTCCTTATACTCTTCGGATCGAAATTCGTCCGAGGTAAGATCAATCAGCGGAGCAATGTCTTCAAACTCAATGCTATCCAGGTGTGCCCGAGAGAGTGCGTCCGGCACGACATTCAATGTTCCTTTTCGGTGCTCTATGTCGAAGGTATAGGCTTGCAACTCCAAGCTCCACCTAGCCAGCCTCCCACTCAAATCCTTCATAGTCATCAACCATTTCAGACTCGAGTGGTCGGTGATGACGGTAAAAGCCATACCCTCGACATAGGGCCTGAACTTTTAACTGCCATTAACGCCGCCATACATTCCCTCTCGGTCACACTGTAGTTCCGCTGACAGGAGTTCAACTTCTGTGAGAAGTACGAAATCGGAACTTCTCCACCCTCATCGTCCTTCTGAAATAGTACTGCTCCGATTCCAGTGTCGGAAGCATCACACTGAACATAAAAACGCTTCTTAAAATCAGGATGCGAAAGCACGGGTGCAGTGGTTAAAACCCGTTTCAACTCTTCAAATGCTGACACTGCTTCATCCGTCATCTTAAATTTCGCATCCTTCTTTTTCAGCGTATCCGTTAGAGGAGCAGTCAGGCTGGAAAAATCTTTGATGAATCGCCTATACCAACCTGCTAAGCCAAGCAGCCGGCGGACTTGTCTGGCGTTTTTCGGAATCGGAAAATTGGCCACCGCTTCGACCTTGGCCGGATCGATTTTCAACTTCCCACCACCAACGATAAAACCCAAATACTTCAACTCCTTGAAGCAAAAACGGGACTTTTTAAGGTTGATGGTAAGGTTAGCGTTCCTTAGGCACTCAGCTACTTCGCTCAACAAGGCGATATGTGCGGCAAAATCTGGCGCGATGATCAACAAATCATCTAAATACACGAAAACGTTGTCCCTGAGTCGTGCAGGAATCACCTTATACATTAATCGGCAAAGCCTTTGAGCTGCATTGCACAACCCAAACGGCATTACTTTAAACTGGTATAAAGGTCTCCCCGGTACCGCAAACGCAGTTTTTTCTCTACTCTCCTTTTCCAGCGGTATTTGCCAAAACGCTTCTTTCAAATCCACACTACTAATAAAGTAGGTATTGGGTAGCCGGCTGATGAGCCCGTCTATATGAGGAAGAGGGTTTGCGTCCTTTTTACTCAACGCATTGATCTTACGCGAATCCACACAGAAGCGATATTTAATAGTACCGTCTCCGGCTGGCTTCTTGATAAGGACAACAGGCGAGCACCAAGGACTCTCACTCTCTTCTATAACGCCGAGCTCAAGCATCCGGTCTACTTCTTGATATAATAAGGCTTGTACCGCTGGCGAAACAGGGTAGTGTCGCTGCTTAACAGGCTCCGCGTCTCCGGCATCGATGACATGTTCCATCAACGATGTTTTTCGAAGGCCATGTCGATCATAATCGAGAAATTTCCGCCTGACCATCTCCAATTCAGATCGTTGCTCTGGTGTTAGTAGATGAGCTTCACGTAGATCTGCTTCCTCCTCTGGTACCGAAACAGAACTGACAATATTAAGTGCAATGCCGAAAATCTTCCAGAAATCAACCCCTAGGTACAATTCCTGTTCTAAGGTGGGTACCAGGTAAAGTGTGACTGTGTGCGACACCTTTTAGTACTGGACTGGTGTTTGCACTTTCCCTATTATCGATTGGGATTTCCCATCGGCGGTTTTTACGCCCGCCTTATAGGGAAGAATTTTCATTTTAGTATCATTCACCCAGTCCATACATCCTTTCCCTAAAATGCTAACGCAGGCACCACTGTCCAACAAACCCAGCATTTCCTTACCCCCAATCCCCACCTTAGCATAGGGCCTAGGGTCGGTGACAACATCTACTATGGTCGACGAAAGGTTTTTCTTAGTCTCCTTTCTAACTTAATAGCGGGCTCTAGTTTTAAGTATTCTCTTACTCACTATCGTATTCTGTCCGCTGAAAATCCTACTCCTTGCCAACTCATGTACCTTTACTCTAATGTGTAATGGTAATATCTCTTTGCGCCTGGTTTTAAGCTCTTCACTTTTTTCATCTTTACTACGTTTTAAAATTTTAATTTCACATTCCCTAGAAGGCTGGGGGGGTCTGTGTGGAACACGATTCCCCCTTCGACATCGCATTCCTGGCCCTGTTTTCCGGGTTGCATTTAGGGCATTTCGGAGTGATAACCCCATCCAAACCGCAGCGGTAGCAAAACAGGTTCCTCGTTGCTGAGGGGCAATCCATAAACGAGTGGCCTTGTACCTTACAGTTCCAGCACGTCAGGTACTTGGAATCCCCCAATCCGCGAGAAGTCTTCGGCCGAGTCACTGCCTGCTGAAATGCCGCGAGTTGTTCATCCCTGAACGGAACATGCTCCTCCTGCATATCCAGCTCGTTGGCGACATAACGAGTTGATGGCCGTTGAAATCTTGGATTTTCTCGGTCCCTGTCCGGAAACGCGTATTCGGCATCCTTACACGCCCTCCGCAATTGGTCCATCGTATATATAGCTTGTGGATATACCAACTGGCTCAACTTCCTATTCAGGTTGCGCTTCAGAATTAGAACCAGCTCCGCTTCTGGAATCGGTACCCTTAGCTGAGACCTAAGCCGATTAATTGCCGCAAAATATTTATCGCAAGTCTCTTCGGAGCCGTGCTTGCGATCCACCATGGATTGCCCCCCAGACGCTACGGCCCCGGCATCGGTTAATGCGCTGAACTCAGGTGACGTTACCGAGTCAGCCGAACTTCCAGCCCTATTGAGCGACCTAGGTATGTCGGGTGGTGGCACTGAAAATATGGGTGGATTCACCGGTGGCTTTGCACCGCCCGTTTTCATATTGGGAGAATGACTTAAAGGCATCTTAGAAATATTTCTAATTAAGTTCGTTAGGTGAGTTCGAGTGACGGTACGATTTTCCCTATACACAGCGTTATAAATTTCTTTCTCTTTTTCAAAACTCATGCCCTGATGAACCGACCTGGCAACCTTAATTTTTTCTCCAACCCCTCGGCTTCGCAAATAAAAACCAAGGAAGTTTGAAAGACCAGAGGTTTGTATGTATGTATGTAAAAGAAAAAAAGTTTTTTCCCTATGGTGTACTTAATTATCCTTTTTTTCTAGGTGTAACGCAGTCGAACCTACTACGCCTATTCTATGCCTTTAGTAAGAAGGACTAATGAACCACAAAACAATTACCTAAACAAAAAAACAAAAATGCTATCTTCTAAAATTATTAAACAAAAACTGTTTTTTTTTTCTGATAACCACCTTAACATAAACCTAAACAATTTTATAACAAATTAAACATTAACAACATAACATTAAACTACATATCTTAATTTACATAACCACTGAAATCACAAAAAAATGCTTATTTAAACTAAATCTGTAATCAAAAACCAAAAATATGTAACACAACCAAAAAAACTTAATATCAAAAAACTATACCTTACAAAAAAAACTAAACCTTCACTAATGTTGAACAAAAAAAACTTTAAGGACAAAAGACTATTGCTTGTTTAAACAAAACTAAACCTACATTGATCTTATACTATGTCTTAGAACTAAATCTTAACTAATTTTAATATTACAAAAAAAATACAACAAAAATCAAACAAACTACACCTTATCCATGTTAACCCTAAATTTAAAATAAAAAACTATGGTTTATTAAAAAAAACTAAATCTAAACTAAAGCTAATGAAACAAAAACTGATATGCCAAAAAAAACTACAACTATCTATTATAAGCTTACGAAACACTAATAAACAAAAATAGAAAAAATCTTAACATTTATACAAATACATTATACCAAAAACCAAAAACTTAAGATCAAAAATACTAAATCTAAATTAATATAAATTACCCAACACCAAAAATAAAAAAAAACTATGACTTAATTACAAAAAAAAACTATTACTATCAAATTACTAATAAATTATTAATTCCAACAATTCTTACATAACACTTTGGTTTTAATTGTTATATCTTGTCTATTATATTTTTCTTTTTGACTTATTAATAGCAACAATTTTATTGCTCTGCTCTAACGGACCAAATGATAGCACTTTTTTTAATGGGTGTTTTGTTTTTTTCATAAGATTGCGGGGGTGTTTTGGACAGCCTTGAACGTATGTCTTTTTTTTCTCTATTTCCGGAACGCCACTACAGTAGGGTATTCCATCTAAATCATTTCATCTCTGAGTGATAGCCAACTCAATCATAACACATTCACACTTCCATGCATACCATCATTCGCACTTACAATCAAACTTCCTTTCACACTTCTATACACACTACTATTCCATCCACCATTTACACTTACATTCACCTTCTATTCACACCTCAACTCCTACTTACATTCATACTTCTATTCACTCTTCCATTCACCCTTCAATTCATACCTACATTCCGACTAACATTCACACTTATATTTACACTTTCTTTCACTCCTCGATTTATACTTACATTCACACTTGGTACTTTGATTGCTGCTTTCAAACTCAGAATTCTCCGTCGCAATTGATCGGGCATTCTCAAGAGCTATCCCGATCAAGACTTACGTTTCTTTCCGACTCTGATCGCCGCAACCAACGTACGTTCCGACAAGACTCTTAATCACGTCCTCAATCATTTCAACTTCCCGTCGCAATTTGGTAGGTTCGTCCGAGACCTTCCTTCCAAAGACATACGGGAAGTCTCATTTGATTTCGGATGTGACTATAACATTTAGTGGTAATTTGTTTCTGGTTGTTATCACCGACGATACCGAAACCACTTGCCGGATTTGATCAGGTATGCATATGCTTTACTGAACAAGACTTGCAAGTAATTCCGCCACCGCCTATGACAACCCCCAGAAACTACCTAGACAGTTCACTTAAACAATCATTCACACAAAATCGAGCTGTTTTAACGTCTGGGCCTCCTTTTTAACTGGCCTAGACGGTGCTATACGTGTGGGCGCCATTTGTAATGAGGCAACTGGATGAGGACCGGGGCGTGGTATGGGTAGGGTACAGGGATGTGGCTAGGACGGGAAACGGAAGGGTCCGAATGTCCAACGGTCGGAAGAGTGGCATGCTGGCGTCGCACGGCTTAGCTCGCCGGATATAGGGGGGGATCTTGTCCCTCCGTCGGACCTCACCTCGTCACAAAAAAAAATATCTTCATGCCAATTCTTTCGACTCAACCCCTTTTTGATTTGGCTACCACTCATCGACACGGTTTAAGGTGTTTTCCAACCGATGGCTTCCCTCACCACTCCTGGAGCCGGGAGGCCGATTTTCCATCCGACTCCTCTTACGCTTACCACTGCTGTAGCGCTTAATCCGCTCCGTCCATGTCTCATAAAAAGGACTAAAAAAAATTCACTAATCTTAATAAAACGACGGCTACAGTTCGTAGCGCCGCAAATAAATAAAAATAAAAAAATATGAAATGCTATTTTAATGAAATTATATAGATATAAGAAATAAAAAAACGTTAAAGTTAACCAAAAGTAAAGGTAATATAAATAAAGAAACTGGAAAGTAATTATCTATAACAAAAAATATAAAATATGATCAAAAACAGAAATGTAAATAATTAAGGACGCAAACAATAGCGCGATGTCCGCGAGGCCGATAACGTCGGCAGGCCTTTGTGCCTCACTCGGGTTGGAACAGCTTTAGGTTTTTGGCCGAAAGAGGCTCCCACTACCCTCAAGCATCCATTCGACCATTAATGATTGGGCCAGCCTTAGCCTCCTCCGATAATTGATTTACGGCTAATTCGCCCTGGCCGGTAACCTGCCTACAGAGCGCTCTTAAGGGGGTGGCGGCCTATAAGCCCGCGGTAGTAGTACGGAAAAGTTTTCAGACAATAATGATACAAACAGTCGGAGGACACTACGCCGACCGGTCGACTTCGTACTTCGACGATGGCCGTGTCGGCCCGCACAATTGCCTACTTCCTAAAGGTAATTGTACCACAATAAAAAATATACTTTTTTTAAACACAAAAAAAAATTTGAATAATTTGCCAACGACCAAAAACAATTTAAATTAACCGCCGGATGGCGTTTGTGCTGGTTCGGCTCTCGACTGTTGGTTGGTGCGCTGAATACATACGCCGTCCACATTTACTACAGGTTCCACAGTTCGGAACAAGTAGTGTTCGAAATTTCGAAGAAAAGGGTTCTGGCTTTAACTAATTTGTGGTTTGCGAATTAGGGGTTGCGCTTAAGTCACAATGGCGACGTAGAATATATTTTCGTTTAATTGAACAAAAAAAATTAAAATTGGGACTTATCCGCTTCCTGATACTGATCGGTATCCCGTTGGTGACTGAATCGGTGTACTTTAGGGCCTCTTTGTCTTTTTGCCGGAATTCTTCGTAATATGACTTAAAACACCAAAACTTTATGAAAATCCGACGGCACCGACTTTGTCCTCGTCGATGTCGCCAATCCTTCGCCAGGAACCTAAAAAAGAAATAAACGCCAGTTCTAAGTGGCTAGAAGGGAATCGACCGTCACTTAACAACTCACCCTCAAACCTCATCCAATTACTCAAAAAAAGTTCGCCAATAAAAAAACCACGTCCTTTGATAAAGAAAAACCTGTTTTCATAAAATTAACAAAAAAAACCCGTCACTATTTAAGCGTAAATTTCTACGTTATATGGTAATTTACCACTTCTTATTAATTTTTCTTTGTCCTTTTTTTTTTATTTTTTTGAAACTCCCGCCAGCACAATTTTCCTTGAGGCACAAAAAGACTTTGTTCCTCTTCTTTACCATAAGCATCCACCCAACCGATTTTCGAACTTAATCGAACAGGGAAAACACGCTCCGTTGGTTCTCTAGGTACATGAGACCCGTTTGGGGTTAGCAGCACTAGTATGAAGGAGCCGACCCTTTCCGTCAATCCCCCCCTTTTCAATAATCTCATTCCTAAATTTTCTCCTCCCAGTGTGCTCTACCCCAAACGGTTATCCCATATATGATCCATTTCGAACATCTAACTCGAAGGTATAAGCCCACTTTTTCGACCTTACCATCAAGTCTATCTGTCATTCTCTGACATCTCAAATCAAATGCCAAAAAAAAAATTATTGTTTTGATTTTGCATTTTAGATTTGGCCGGCATTTGCCAAATGTTCTTTTTTTATTTTTTACTTTTTTTTTCCTTCTTGCTGGTGTGTCCCATAAGGTCAAATGGACCACCAGCTGTGCCAGAGATTCTTCCTTGGTGCATCAATGGCCTCGTTCGGTGGCACAACGTAACCGACCCGGATTGCTTGGTGTTGTTGTGACGGCTAAGGAAAAACTGCTGATGAACTAAACTTGTTGGCAAGAAAAAATCTCAAGCGACCCAAAAATAATTGGATTCGTTGAGATTAGTTTGGAAATGTGGGGAACAACTGATTCAAAACTTCCGATGTGTATGCAATACAACTAACATCCAAGAAAGCTACCTGCATCGTTCGAAAATAAATCTGCTACAAAGGTATCTTGGATAGCCTATCGGCCGCGCACCGAACGAGGCCAATGGCTGGACAACTCCCTCCTCTGCCCGTCAAACCACACCCTTCTGGACAGGAACATCCCCGGGAAAAGCCGTAAGTTAAGCCTTCCCTTTGCTTTCTTTTTTAAATAGGTTTTTTTTTTATGTGCGGCTGAACTTATCAGCTACGCTGATACTTACAGCCGGTGGTTGCTCCTGCCACAGTGCCTTATGCACGAAAGGGTGAGCCGCAGGGCGAGTGGTGGCGCGACTAAGGCAAGCAAGGGCTGCCGTAACAATACATATATTTAATTTGGGATTAATAAATAAACAAACTGTGACTTTTGGTTTAGTCAAAACATAGATAAATTAATTTTGGTTAAATATTTTAGATATATTTAAAGCTTAGAACCGTTTTGTATATAAAAAGATAGAAAGAAAGAAAAAATAATTAATCTGGACTTTTAGTTTAGTCAAAACAAAAAACATATAAGGAAGTGAAAAGGGGCTTTAAGTTTAGCTAAAACTAAAATAATCTGCGACATGCGCTTTTTAAAATACCTATTCAAATAGTAGTGGTGACTTTATTCTTCAAAACATATTCAAATACTCATCTCGGGGAGAGTACGATAACTTTGGCGCCAAGATATAATAACGGTTTTTGGTAGAGGGGTTTAATACAAGCATTTTTTACTATGGGAGGGGGGGGTCTATCTCCCCTCGTTTAGGTGGGAGGGGCAATTTTATAAAAATTTACTTAAAATCTTTAAAAAAAATATTAAAAAAGAACGGCAATACTTACCGTTATAAATTATACCTTTTTCAAAAGTCAAAACTCTACAATTTATAATAAATTTTAAGTAAAGTTGTTTCAGTCAATAGTTTTTGAAATAATTGCCTTCAAAGTCAAAATTTATGAAAAAAAAGTTACAAAAATCACTTTGAATATTATTTTTCTCATGATTATGGATATCGATAAAAAAAATAATTGATGTAGTTAACTGCTCCAATTATTTTTTTATTAAACACAGAAAACTACTTCTTTTTATGTCTTCTAGTTTTTAAGATATGTAATTGAAAAATAGTAAAACTATACTTGTTCCTTAAACCCAAAAGATTCTTTAATTTTAAAAAAACTTTGCATATAATAAAATTTTCACCCTCGCCAAAGCCTATAGTGAGCCCAAGCAGGGGGGTTGCAAGGGGGCAGCATGCCCCCCCTTAGGCATCTCACTGTTTGCATCGTAAATTTCATATATACCTTTGTGATTTTATTACAGTTAATGCGGTTATTTACCAACCGAACTTTGCACTTTTTGAATTTTCCACGGTCATTAAAATATCACACCCGATTTCTTCTAAAAACGGGATACTTTTTTCGTTTGTTGACACCAAATCCCCAAACGAACAAAAAATCGAAAAATTATTTAATTTTGGGTGAAGTAGTGGATGCTTAGCCGCCATTCTTAAAAAGGAAACACTACTCTTTCAAACGTTAAATGAAGAATGGCTTTGGTAAACAATAACCTGCACCAAACCTGTATAAAAATAACGGTACAAACATCGAATGATTGGTCTTCTTTTTTATGATCTAACTATATACATACTTTTTACTTTGGCTGCATTATATGTGTGTACATAGTTATATGCATATCTATGTATGACACAAACATATGTGCATATTAAGAAACTATGAGAATTTGCCTCCGTTGTGTTGTCGTAAAGGTAATGCAAATTTTTTTATAATGCAATAAATTTTCATGCTCAAATATCTTAAATGTTTAAGTTTTGGCCAAGTACCTAACCGGATATTTAGAAAAAACAGATTGAAATGGACATGACATATGTACATACGTTTATGTATATAATATCAATTATTTTTTTTAATCCAGATTCTTTACATGCAAAAGAAACTTTTGCACCCATCTGATACAAAATTATTTTTTTTTGTTTTTCAATTTTCTCAAAAACTAGAAAACATAGAAACGAATAGTTTTCAGTGTTTGATTAAAAAATAATTGGAACAGTTAACTACATCAATTACTTCTTTATTGGTATTTATAATCATGAGAAAAATAATACTCAAAGTGATTTTTTTAACTTTTTTTTCATAAATTTTGAGTTTGAAGTCAATTATTTCAAAAACTATTGACTGAAACAACTTTACTTAAAATTTAATATAAATCTTAGAGTTCTGACTTTTGAAAAAGGTATAATTTATAACGGTAAGTGTTGCCGTTCTTTTTTAATATTTTTTTAAAGATTTTAAGTAAATTTTTATTAAATTGCCCCTCCCGCCTAAACGAGGGGATATAGACCCCCCCCTCCCATAGTAAAAAATGCTTGTATTAAGCGCCTCTACCAAAAACCGTTATTGTATCTTGGCGCCAAAGTTATCGTACTCGTGCCCTCATCTCGTTATTTTTTTGCGTGCGAAACATATCCTACAAGAGACTTCCAACCACGGCCACCATTCAAAATATTTATACATTCTTCTAAAGAAAGGAAACTTGCGGAAAAGTGAAGTCTACCGATCTCTTGTAAAATTGGACAAAACGCTATAAAATGTAAGATATTTTCATTCGTACCAAGGTTGCAAAGAGAACAGATAGGATTTAAGCTTATCTATATGGTCTACAATTCAGATCCAGCATTTCAGTTCTTTCTTTGAAAATTAAGCTCATTTCTGATACTGAAAACTCGTTTCTAAAATAGTTATCCTCGCCTAGAGTAAAACTTAATTGTCTATAAACACTCCTTGAAGCTGAATGAGAACCACGTTCTATACATTTCTGGAAAAGTGTCTCATCTATACAAGCTATGCAGTCGTATAAAGACAATTTTAATTCTTCATAATTATCAGTTCGGAATGAGATCGGAAAGTCGTGTGTAACAGCTAGATCGTTCCAATTTTTTCTGGACTGTAAACTTTATTAAGACAAATATTAAGGATCCGTTTTTGGAGGTTTTGGTCTGATCTATTCATTACATTTACAATGTAATCCGCACTTGTCTTTAAGTTTTTCAGAAATATTTGAGATAAGCCAGACTCCACATGGATGGCATAATTTGGGGTGTTCTTAGGTAACCGGAAGATGCGTTTAAAAAAATATCTTTGAACATTTTCTAGTTCTTCTAGCTGTTCATACCCATATACTTCGCTTCCATAGCAGAGGCAGCTATTCACTGTAGCATTGAATACTTTGAATTTTGAAACTGAGTCTACAAAAATATTGCTAAAAAAATTAGACCACATGCTGTTTAAAGCAACTTGTCAGTCAAAAAATTGACACCATCTTTTGAGAAATCAGCAAAGGAGTTAACTTTAAAAACAGATACGGAAACGCTCTTGCTTAGGAAGTCGGAGGGTCGAAATGTACAATCATTTCCCTTAGCAAATCCGCTTTGATAGTGACGGAAATAACCGAAGTCAATAATAATCAGTCAATGCTAATAAACCTATATATAAAAAAAGTGGTAGGTCCAACGCTGAAATGTGAAGTGGTAATCATTAACCCGGATCCTACATCCATTTCAGGTATTAGGTGTCCGCAACAGTCTATAGCCTTACAAATGCTCTCGCTCGAAATCAGATTTTCAGTAATGTTTTTTAATTGTTTTCTTCAACCGTTGAGTCAACTTATACGCTCAGATTTTTCAGATTCTATAGTCACGGCGGTTAACTCCGGTAATGCTCCTAATGGATGTATACCACTTCCATTTATTTCCTTTTTGTCTAACTCATTTTCATCGGAGTCAGTAAACGGATTAGGTTTTAAGTCTGTCTGTGTCTGGCTCTTGACCAAAAGCGCCTTCTTCTTCTTCATATTGATTCGATGAAACTGAGCTAGTCGTATTGCTCTTTTTAAGCACTGTATTCGAATCAACAGTCTTGAGAACTGCCCCTTTGACTATTTTCCAAAACATTCGCGGAATAGTTTAGTAACAGTATTGTCGTTGTTGTAAATCGTGTAACGTCGCAAGTCAGTCACTTGATTGTGATTGGTGCCCCGGTTAGATGACGATTGCTTCAGTTCATCTAGAAATCTCTTGCCACTTCGTTTACTTTCTGGTGTAAAGGACGTTGGCCGGAAAGCGAAATGAACTTCCACACGAAAGGAATGTCTAGTCTGCCCACCGTCTGGCTGTGCCTAACTTAATGATTAGCTCCATGTGATCGACCTATAAATCCTTTCCCGCTCCATGAATAACGATAGAGTCCTGACTGCCTCACTAACCCCACTGGTTCTAGGGCTATTACACAATCTTTGTACAAGAAGTGACGGTTACTTCGCTAAGTCAAAATTCGTTTTATTCTTCTCTTCTGTCATTTCTAATTGTTGATCATTATTTACCATTCCGGAAAGCCGGCCCATTCAAAGCTCCACACACTATTCCAAGTTACTAACAAGCCATCATTCAAGAAAATATAAAAAGATCGTATATTTAACACCAGCTATATTTATTTTATTTTTCTTGGTCGTAGACCGTAGAAGTTCAACAAACAAACAAAATATCCATATGAGAAAATATTAAAATAAATTAAGTATAAATTCAAAAAAAATATATCAAAAAGAAATAGAAGTGGTAATCATTAACCCGGATCCTACATCCATTTCAGGTATTAGGTGTCCGCAACAGTCTATAGCCTTACAAATGCTCTCGCTCGAAATCAGATTTTCAGTAATGTTTATTAATTGTTTTCTTCAACCGTTGAGTCAACTTATACTCTCAGATTTTTCAGATTCTATAGCCACGGCGGTTAACACCGGTAATGCTCCTAATGGATGTATACCACTTCCATTTATTTCCTCTTTGTCTAACTCATTTTCATCGGAGTCAGTAAACGGATTAGGGTTTAAGTCTGTCTGTGTCTGGCTCTTGACCAAAAGCGCCTTCTTCATATTGATTCGAGGAAACTGAGCTAGTCGTATTGCTCTTTTTAGGCCTTGTATTCGAATCAACAGTCTTGAGAACTGCCCCTTTGCCTCTACCAAACATTTTTAAAAATAAAATTTAAAATCAATACTTCGGTGAATGTTTTTTTCGATATTTTTTTTTTTATAAATCAGCAATTTATACTAGATTCAATTCTTAAATCCCTGAATTCGAAAGTAAAAGAAATACAAAACTTATTTCTTACAAACAAATTAGAATATATAACAAAATCTGAATCTATAATTCAAATTCTATAATAAAAACAAAAATCCAAATGAGTTCAAAGTCTTTTGCCTTTCAGTTCTCTGAGGTATAATAAACTGATTTAAAAAAGGAAATTATAGCTATTATGAACAAGAGATAAGTTCAAAGGAAAAGCTATGAGTGTGTGTAATAATATTATATGTAATTTGTTATAATCGGATGATGTATTTTGTTTATTTGTGTTGCTAGGTGTGTGGAGTCCTGACTATTTTCCAAAACATTCGCGGAATAGTTTAGTAACAGTATTGTCGTTGTTGTAAATCGTGTAACGTCGCAAGTCAGTCACTTGATTGTGATTGGTGCCCCATCTAGAAATCTCTTGCCACTTCGTTTACTTTCTGGTGTAAAGGACGTTGGCCGAAAAGCGAAATGAACTTCCACACGAAAGGAATGTCTAGTCCGCCCACCGTCTGGCTGTGCCTAACTTAATGATTAGCTCCATGTAATCGACCTATCAATCCTTTCCCGCTCCATGAATAACGATGGAGTCCAGACTGCCTCACTTAGCCCACTGGTTCTAGGGCTATTACACAATCTTTGTACAAGAAGTCACGGTTACTTCGCTAAGTCAAAGTTCGTTTTATTCTTCTCTTCCGTCATTTCTAATTGTCGATCATTATTTACCATTCCGGAAAGCCGGCCCATTCCAAGCTCCACACACTATTCCAAGTTACTAACAAGCCATCATTCAAGAAAATATAAAAAGATCGTATATTTAACACCAGCTATCTTTATTTTATTTTTCTTGGTCGTAGACCGTAGAAGTTTAACAAACAAAAAAAATATCCATATGAGAAAATATTAAAATAAATTAAGTATAAATTCAAAAAAAATATATAAAAAAGAAATAAAAAATTAAAGGTAAAAGTAAAAAAAATTGATTAAAATCATTATTTAGTTTCACTCTTGGCACTCATAAGTCTCGCATATGTTTATATGTAATATATTAAAAGAAACGAAAATAATAAAAACATATATTTGTTAAAATAGACTCAGGCAGCACGTTCGTGTATGACGGTAAGTATGGATTTCTCTTCCAAATTCTATTCGCGTAATTCAAAAAGGAATAGAGATCCAACTTTTTACATACACATTGATACTGGAGTGCGGATTGTATCTTGAATTTCCGAGGAAAGGGCTGGTTGAATTTGTGAAAAAGTGCTAAAGTTGTAAGGAAAGGACCGTGGACGCAAAAACACATCAAATTTAACATCAAAATCGAAGTATTTCTTTGATTTTTCCTAATATAAAAATTTTCAAACTTTTCAAAATTTAACAAAGTTCTGGAGAATACGTTATTTTAAAAAATATAACTGAGAAGAGAGAAAATAAATAGTTTCTTATATAAAATACAAAAAATCAAAACAGTTTAAAAACAGCGACCACGTAATTTGAAAGTTACAAACTGTCAAAAGTAGACAGAAGCCCTCACATTCCAGACGCCACTTTACATCATATTCGTGGCTATCTCGCGGTGATTAGAAACATTTATATTTACAGTGTCGCCTTCCAAAAAAGTAAGTAACATTTTACGCACTGATTTTCAAAATGGCTGTTACTTTGGATCACTGATCTCTATATTACACTGGATAGTGTATTCACATAAAAAAATCGACCCTGATTAATTCTCCAGGAGATTCAATAAAACAGGTAAATAATCCTTCCTTACAAATAATACTAGACGTAAGAATTTCTTGTAAACCTAGACAATATGCTTAATATACAATGTGGAAGCTTTCAAAATATTCTTCCCCTTGAAAGGAGTTCCAATTACCAGGTCTTATTAGAAGTTGCACTCCACATTACCATAATAGTGATATGTTTGATTGTGTCTTCAACAATTTGGCTCAGATTAATTTACACTGTGAAGCCATTATGCTGGACTTTCATGTACTTAAACATTTATTTCTTTGCAGAAACCAACACAAAAGTGGAATTCATAGAACCAACCGCCTAGTACAGGTACTTGGGCAGGAACACCGATAATCATATACAGTATTTTCATTGAACCGCATAATTAATCACAGAACCAAAGCACAGACAAAATGACAGATGGAAGAATATTTTGTGTTCACGGTGGACTTAGTCCTTCTATTCAGTATTAAGATCAGATTCGTGCGATTAAACGAGAAGTGACGGACGATGGTCCTTTGTGTGACTTGCTTTGGAGTGATCCCGAGGATCAGACGGGATGGGATGTGTCGCTGCATGGTGCGGGCTATCTTTTTGGCTCGGACGTTGTGTCCCAATTTAATCGAAGTAATGATATTGATATGATTTGTCGAGAACATCAATTGGTCATGGAGGGATTTAAGTAGCATTTCAATGTATCAACAATAATGAAAGTTGCTTAAAATTGTTTTTCGGTTCTGGTTTAAATTTCGAAGAGAACACATATACATACATAATGTATGTACATACATTTTTTAAAACCGAATCCCACACATGCTCATAAATCTATTGACGGTATACAATCACTGCCAAGAACAACAAACATGTAATGCTGGTAAGTTCACTAATTCTAGTATGTAATTTGTCCATTCTTTAACCCTTGCAATATTTAGGACCTTTTTGGTCTCCTCCCAGCTGCCTATTATGAAGCATCCATTCTCACTCAAAAGAACGACAACCCATGTCAATTAGGAAACATGGAACTCTGCAGGCACTACAAATATGCTTCAGTTTCAGAGTATGTGCCAACATTTCAGACTCTTAATCTTAATAAATTGTACTATACATATATTTTTTTCTTTTCAGTTTCAAGCCGGCTTTTGATCATTTAACAATTATCAACCAAGGTGGTGAAATCCCCACCATCTCGCAGACCTAGAACGATCTGAAATACATCGTTGAAGTTTCTCATATTGGAAAATATGTATTCGTCATTGACTACATTACTGAAAAAAAACTTTGCTTACACAGTTACAAGTAGCAGTTGGTTTCGATAAGGAAAACTTTGAATCCGTCACACTGTTTTTTTTTTTTTTTTTTTTTTTAAATTCATTTTTATTTCATATTAACTTATAACTATCTTAAAGCTAGACAAAAATGTTTAAAACTAGCCTAATTATCAATAACTTACAACTAATTTACTGGCCCTTTACGGGCGCTCTAAATTAAACAATAACTCTTACAACTAATGTCTTTCGACCTAAAAACTATTTTAATTAAATCTAATTTTTTTTTTATTTATTTTATATTCAAGAAACTTTTATACAGAAAACTTGGTATCTGATCATTTTTTTTTTTTTTTTTTTTTTTTTCTATAAACTAAACCTAAATATATATTAAAAATAATTAAAACTAAATAAAACTAACTTATACTAACTAAAAATAACTTAAACTACTTAAATTACCTAATAATACTTATAACTACTTAAAAACTAGAACAGCCACAGCAGCATTTTTTTCGTTTTTAAAATTTTTTTTTTTTTGTTTATTTTTTATATGCATGCAGACACCCACCAGCATGCAACCCACCCACACATGTACATGCGCACATACATATACGTACGCACATACATGTAGACACGCAGATACATGCACGTATGCCCCCGCATACATACATATTTTTAATTTTTTTTTTGGTGCCACCCTGACTGTTCCCTATACCTAATGCCCTAAATCTATGTAAGTCGGCCAAGATATATCATCTTCATCGACTTTAAATATCACGATGCTGTTCAGAGAGCCACCAGAACTGGTTCTCCTGTTTCGCCCTATCCCTCCGGTCCCGATCGGACACAGTCCTACTGAACCGAAGGCGCTCTTCTCCACCTTGAGCGATGACTTCTCGACTATACAGGAGTCGCCTATCCACAGTTTTCCGGCTGACGTGGTAAATGAGCGGAACCGCCCCTCCATCCTGTATCAGCCCTCGACTGTCTAAATAGAGGAATGCCTCAGGAGGGATGTAACCACTTAACCGCGCACTCTCAAAATATTCGTTATTGGGGTAATAAGCCCCAAAAATTAAGCTGTTAGTTGAGGACATCGCTCTTGCAACGTGACCCCGAATCAGCTTGAACAAAAAATTATCTATTCTGTTTATGTTGGCTCCGTTGTATAGAACCTGGTTGGAATAATATCTTGTGTACTCCGACTCTGGTGTTCTGTGTAATCCAAGGCAACGTCTAAGACATTGCCTCTCAAACACCCGAATCTTTTCCATTTGAGATGGGGCAACGTTGAACCACACCGGGCATCCGTAGGCAATCATCGGCCTGATGAGGTCCATGTAGCAAATCACCTTCACCCTGCTGTCAAGACGGCTGCTATAAAACAGTCGTTTTGTCAAGGCTAAGGCTCCCCTAGCCCTGGCCAAAGCAGCACCTATATGTCTGTCGAAATACAGGTACTGATCCAACCAGATGCCAAGGTACTTTACTACACTTTTACTCGCCAGTGGATGTCCATGTGGCCCTACGATCACCAGCTTGCGCCAGTTCTTTCTCGTATCCCTTGAGGCGCTAGACAGCGGAGTCCTAAACAAAATAGTTTCTGATTTCTGGAAGTTGATTTTCAACTTCCAGTCATCACAATATCGCTGAATCTTGTCGAAGTCACTCTGCAAGAGACTTTTGATGACCTCAACTGTATGAGCTGTTCTGTACGCAATTAGATCGTCGGCGTACGCAATTGCCTGAGTTAGACTACCTATCAGATCGCTGGTGTAAATGTTGAATAGAATCGGCGAGTTAACCGCTCCCTGCTGAAGACCATTATTAATATTAAAAATTGCAGTAGAAGTTACATTGCCACTCTTGACAACAAACTTTCTACCATTTAGCATGTCATAAAGCATATACAATAGAGGTTTACTTATACCTAGTCTGGTTAGCTTTAGATAGAGACCTTCTAACCATACGGTGTCGAAGGCCTTCTCCAAATCAACCAGACAGGCACCCGTACACTGCTTTTTAGTTTTGTTCCATTGGATATCAGAAACAAGTTTAGACGCGGCATGAATTGTGTCATGTCCCGCCTTAAAACCGAACTGATTATCCGGGATGATATTTTTGTCCTCCGCCCACTTGAACTGGGCTCTATTAATAACCTTTTCAAATACTTTGCTGATACTCGGAAGAAGACTTATCGACCGGAGATTCGCCGGATTGGAGTTGTCCTTTCCCTTTTTTGGGAGAGGGTGCACCACAGCTGTCTTCCACCGCACTGGATAATATGCATTATTCAGCGCGTTGTTAAACAGTGTGGTATAAATGTCAACTGCTTCTTGAGGCAAATGTCGTAGTACAACGTTGGATATACCATCGACTCCTGCAGACTTCTTTTTCTTTAATGAATCGAAGATGAGCTGGAGCTCATTCTTCGAAATTAACAGGGGGCTGGGCCCATTTCGGTCGGCGATTATGGCGTTGGCCAAATCTTCATCATTAAACCTGGTAAAACCAAGGTTCTCAGATCGCCATTCGGTTATATCGTTCCGGAGCCATAAGTGATGAAGCAGAGCTCTGTTCTCCAGGTCATGATTCGGGCGAATGCTAGCATTCACCTTGTACACTTGCTGGAAAGCAGCCCCCACAGCCTCCACTCTCTCCTGCGGATCTTCGATAATATAGAGGTCATCGTCCAATACGGCATCCTCTGGGTCTATGCCTGCTGTCAGAAGTACGTCTCTGTTCTCTGTCGTCCTCTGGAGCTTAAGACACGGAAGATCGTTTTGATCGTTTCTTCTAAAAACCTTATTAATTTTTGGGAACATACTTGGGTCGCTGGAGTTAACGGCACGAATTTTATTGTCCCAGAACGAATTAATAGCCAATCTATAATTTTCTTTGATCAATTGGTTGATGTTTTTGATGGACGACTTCAGTGTCCTAATCTCCAGGTCTCGTGTATCAGTAAACCGCCTGTACAAGCGTTTTAGTCTTGTCAGTAGTCCACTTTTTTGTCTGTGAAGTGCGTCAATTGTCGCGTTACGGTACATGTCAGTTGCGTTACGTTCTTTGTATTTCGGTATTGTTCTGTTCATTGTTCGTAGAATCGTTTCGTCAATTTGTTCTAAGTATCTGTCGATTTCAGTATTTGTTAGGTTCCTGTCATTTGGTGGGGATATACCATTTGAACGTAATTCACTCAATAAGGCATTGGAGAAACGTGGCCAGCGCACCTTACTGTAATTGGAAGTATGCACAGGCACATACTCCTCCAACTCCATAAGCTGGTTCGGAAGTTGTATTACGGCGGCGAGTCCGCAGTGGTCACTGTCGTACTCGATCGTTCGTAAACAATTTCTTTGCCGTTGACCCACAGCGTCAGTAATTGTTAGTCTTGCGTCTTTAAGCAATAGATCCAGATAGGCACCGCTTCTTGGGAACGATGGCCTGTCTGTGGCTAGAAGATCGATGCGATACTCAAGCTTGTATCGCCCCATCCAATTAAATAGATGGTTACCTCGAGGATTTTGTATTTGATTTCCCCAATCTGTGTGCTTGGCGTTTAAATCACCCGCCAATATATAGTAATTCTCTTCCGAGCTCAATCTTAAGCATTCAAAAAGCTTTTCAAGCTCTGTTATAAACTGTGTGGGCTGAGGTGTTTCCGGTGCATAGGCAGCGATCACATACATTCGCTTCCCCTGTTGGAGATGAATGCATATGATGCATGCCTCTAACGTCCGAAATTTACGCACATCACTATTATATATTACCTTATGACTAATGCCTTTACGTATAAAGATTGCGACGCCCCCTCCTTGAGTGGAGTTGGGTCGGTCTCTCCTTACAATATTGTAATTGTTGTTAGTCAATTTATGTTTCTGGTTAAGCTTAGTTTCGCTAGCCATAAACACATCTGGACTTATGTCTTTAAGCAATTGGAATAAATTCGCTCTACGTTCGGTCCTAATCAGTGAATTTACATTCACAGCTAGTATCTTAAAGGGCCTCTCCGGCAGCGCGCCCTTAACCTCTAAGTTGCGTTAAGCTCGGCAAAACAGAGTAGAGATAATCCACCCTAGTCGCCTGCTCCCTGATCTGGTTTTGGAGGCCGTTCAACTGGCCCTGGATGGCCAGTAGAACGCCCATAATATCCGCCTGTGCCGCCGGCGCCTTAGGCACGGGGGCCTGTTGGGCGACCTTTGGTGTAGGCTGTACCGTGCTTCCCCTTCCTGACGCCATTTGGGCGTAAGAAATTTGGGGGTTGACGGGCGTTGTTGTAGGAGGGCGCACTGTTGGACGCTTTTCTACCACTGTTTGCTTTGCTGCTTTATTGGTTTTTATAAGCAGAAACGTCGGGCATCCCCGATAATTAGCGGGGTGTCCGGCGCCTCGGCAGAGTACACATTTAAGCTGGGTCCTATCTTCGACCCGTTCCTTTCCTAACTTGCATTCATCTGCATTGTGGTTCTCTCCACACTTAACGCAGCGTGACTGCATTTCGCAGTTTGCTGCGGCGTGGCCGAACCTTTGGCAGCGCATGCATTGAAGCATGTCGCCGCGCCTTTTTAATTTGTCCCAAGTTACAACCTGGCAGTTGAGGACGGATATACTCCTCAAACTATCCAGTTTGCTGCTGGGTGAGAGTTGAACAAGGAAGAAGGGAAGACTCCGCTTCTCCCGCCTAGCTCTAACTGTAGCGAACGGCTTGACCCCGATAAAGTCGAGATCGTCATTCGCTTGTTGGCGGAGTTCATTTAAGAGCACCTGTGGTTCCGTGCAGGAATCTATGCCCTTCAAAAGGACCGTTTGAAATTTTTCGGTTTTAGGGGTGAAACTAAAGAACTCAGTAGTAGTTTCTTTTAGCAACTCTTTAATTTTTTTGTGCTGTTCCAGTGTGAAGCACTGGATAGCATGCCTATCGTTATTTAATCTTTTAATAGTAAAATTATGACCTATGGTCAACTTACATAGATTTATGGTATCCTGTAACTCCATTTTATAAGTATTAATGGGTGGCACCTTTTCTTTTTTCATGATCGGCGGCTGTGGCTGCTGCTGCTGAGACTGATTTTTCTGCGGCTGTTGATTCTGCTGCTTTTGAATCTGCTGCTGCTGTTTTTCTTGCGGTTGTTTCTGGACTTGTGTCTGCTGCTGTTGCTGTTGTTGTTGTTGTTGTTGTTTTTGCCGTTGTTGTTTTGGCTGCTGCTGTGGCTGTTGTTTTTGTATTTGTTCTTTTTTCTGCTGTTGTTCTTTTTCTTCGAGTTCTTTTAGTTGCCTCGCTCGGCGCGCTTCTTGGCTGGCCTTAACTTTGCATTTTATCTTTTCAATTTCTGCCTCCAAAGCTTCAATTTGGGCGACCATTCTCTGTTCCTCGTCCTCCTCAGCTGACGCCTCTGATGTGGAGAGGTTCACGAAGGCAGTACTATCGCCCGTCGTAAAGTGCCCTTCTCCTTCTTCAGACATATATGCTATACCCTCTTCGGGTGAAGTGTCTAGCTCGGTTTGTCTTGCTGCCTCTGACGTATCGTCTATATCGGACGTATGCACCCCAGCTGGCAGCTTTGCTGAGGTGGCCGTGGATCTCCTTTTTACCAAATTTGGTGCGCACTTGATCCTCTTTCTGCGCTTTTGATTAACATCGGATGATGTTGCCGTTGTTGTTATTGCTCTTGATGTTGTTGCTGCAGAATCACTGCTTGTAGTTGGAACATCTTTCGATGTTCCCTCAGCTGATGCCATCGCTGGCCTCATTGGCCCTAGGACACCTTTCGATGCCCCGGTGCTTAAACTCCTCCTCCTTTGTTGGTTTTCCCAACCAATAAAGTTAACGACTTCACGGTTGTGAAAAAAAGCTGATAAAGTTCTGATGCCCTCCTGGGAATCGAACTGGCGATCCTCGGATTCTCGGTCGGCCACTCTACTATTGTGCTACTGCACCACTTATGAAATCTTGATTTAATTTAGAACTTAAGCTCACACACGAATTTTAATTGGAAAAACTGGGAAGCCGAAAACGTCTTAACACTTCCACAGTACGAGATCGACTGATCCGTCACACTGTACCCATGCTTGCATTCAATGACCTGTCATCAACCAGTAATCTATGATGAATCCAGGCAGAGTGTCCATGTATGTAAACTGTTAATATAAGCCGTCCCAAAACGCAGAGAGATCTTCTGGTGGTCTTTCACCATAATCTCAAATTGCTGCCGACTTATTTTTTTATTCACTCTAGAAAGACTACTGCAATAAAAATACAAATATATATGTACAACTTTTTTATTGCGTACCTACATACATTTTGTCACCTTTTTTTCACGCAAGTAAACAAATTCCGCGATAAAATTTTGTCGGACGAAGATTATCTCGAAACAAAAATTCTCCGATTCGGACGATTACGGAGAATTCTTCGCTCCGACGCGACGGTTATCTCGCTAGGACACATTAATTAGAAGAAATAATGAGATAGGAAAGAATTTTTGTTTAATAAATGGATTGAGAATTTGTGTTTTTTGTGTTTAATATTTTGGCCCCTTTTGGGAATCTTCAAGGGAATTTAGTTTACCAAGAATTATTTTATTTTATTTCCTCGAAATGTTTCTCCTTTTTCTATTTCAACTGCTATTCCTAATTTACTTGCATTGTATATATCATTTCGTGTAATATACAATCTTGGAACCTTCCTAGTACATGGAAAACTGCAGCTGAAAGACTAATCCCACGTTTGGCGTACACATTTCGGATATCTTCCTTCGTCAATTTCTCTTTTTTCCATTTTCGTTTTGTTATTTATTATTTCATTTGCATCATGCAGGGAATTATTACAATGGAATTTGTGATAGGGTTGAATAAAACCCACAAGATAAATTTTCCGAGTTCCAATTTCACTAGGCAAGTCTTACTTCAACACGGTACTGATAGAACCATGTATCAGAGTGAGTCTATATACATATTTGTGTTGTAATCGTAATATGCCATTCACAGGAAATATCAACAGCATCTAGGTAAATTAAACTTGACCATCAGTTAATCAACCACATATTACCGTCGGTCACCACAAGCAGATAAGTTGTAAAAATATATAAAGTATAGTCGATTTGGATCGTACGAACTTGCTCTTGTAGCTAACAACTTTTATGTCGGTATTTATGCTTTTATGTAACCATTGAAGTTTAGTTAGTTAGGTGTAGTTATCCTATGCGGGTGTAAAGCATATGTAGGTAAGATTACCTCGATTATTAGTATAATAAATTGTCGAATTAATGATTAAATGAATAGGTACATAGGTACAAATGTATATTTAAATCTAAGTTATGGATTTTAATTATGTAAGTTAGGAGAATAAAATATATCTACATATATAGACATATTGATGGAACCTAAGTATGTAAACATGTACATAATATTGAAAATGAAGGATGTAGGTGGGTAGGTAGCTATATGCATATAACTTTATAATTCAGGTGCACCATGCATACATAAGATTCATGTGATTCTTACACACATATATGTATGTATACATAAATGTATGAGGGCCTACATTGTATTTAGTATTCAGTGATGTATATATATCAAAAAAATTAAAAAATCGTTGGAGTGGTTTTTTAATATATTAATTTTTAATGTATACAATTTTGAAAACATTTTTAGAAAAAAATTGAAACGCTATTTTGAAGATACTATTAATATACATATAAAATTTAAATTTAAAAAAAATCTGTGACTTGTTATATATTATATATATTTTTTTTTTTAAATCGAAAAACTTTTTTTGAAAATTTGAGTATGCAGTTTTATTAACAATTTTAGAGAGCATTTCTATACAAAAATTAATTTTAATCGGTTCATCCAATATTGAGAAAGTCGAAAATATGAAAAGTGGTTCTATGGGAAGTAGGGTAAATAAGTACCCAAAAAGAAATATATAAATGATATTTATGTTCAAAATAAAAATGAAAGTCTCTAATTCGTTTCAACTAAACGTAATCTAAATATTTTTTCTTGGTTGTTGGAAAGATCCACCCCCTTCTCGTCGTGCGTCTAGCTATATGTATATCACATCAACTTTATAAATATTGATGGATATTTCTGACGAACATCCACACATTTTTGTAGTACCAACTAGTCTTCAAACCCCTACGCACGTCCTCTATATCAAGTTTTTTTTTTCGAAAATCAAGTGTCTATCTCATGCGCGCATTGTCTGTGCTTTTTCTTTTTTTTCTGCTACCGATAAACTGAGAAAATATACATATTTATACCACCCAATACCATATTAAATAAAAGCAGGAATCGATCGTACTTACTAGCTCTTGTTATCGATCACATCGTATGCACATGCACAAGCTGCTTAGTTAAAACGGATATATATCTATATATATATTATAGTCGCTTTTTTTTAAATTTTTTTATAGGTACAACATTTTTTTAATTAAAAACAATGGTATAGCAATTTTATGCATTTAATAATATAAACTTGAGAACTCTTATTCTCATTTTCATAAATTATATATCTACTTCTAATCCATTAAATTGTGTTGCTGACGAAAGACTTAGCTTTTCATATTCCTTTTCAGAATCACTTCCTTGTTCTTCGGATGTGGAACTTCAACGACAGCGTATGATTAGCTCATTTAATTCTGATATCGACATCATTGGCCAATGGAAAATAAAACACCGCGTTTTAATGTCTCAAAAACTCGTTGCTGTCTTCTGTGGCTAAAACAGAACCCTACCCCATGCCGCTATCTATGAGCTGTGGCACTTGCATCGAAGAAACCAAACTTAAATCCTTGGTATGTGGTTCCAAGACTACGTCTTATGGAATGAACACATATTCAATGCCACAAAGAAAAATGCTTTCTTCGAAGATGAAAGAATTTCTGTTGGACGTCGGATCTGGATGTAATCTATAAGGCCTTCAATTCAAAATAGAGCTCTAAGAATGAAAGCCGATAGAAGTATAATGGAAACATGTACATCTCCAGAACATCGTCTAAATGTTATATGTCTCTCATTATTTTATCGCTATTTCAATTCCCCCAATTAGTCGATGACCAGCTTCCGGTCATACCATCTTCACCTAAGTTGTTCAGCTACCATCGGGACCCCTGAAAATGTTCACCTCAGCAAAACATGGTTTCTAATTGTGAAACCAAAAAAAAACCGGACTTCATTTTAGGAAGGCGAGAAGTTTATTTAGGGTATAAATAACAACCAATTGCATTATAACAACAAAAAAAAACTAACAAACTGATTTTTTTTATTTTTTTATAAACTAGACAAAAAAATGAATTTTAAGATTATTTATATATAACTTAACATTTCTTACAGGAAATTACCAAGAATAATCTAAAACAACAATGGAAAGTCAATAAAAAAAACAAAAGGTGACTGGAAAAGTTCCCTAACTGGTCCATCAAAACAAGACGCGAATAAATTACCCTTTGTGGTATTAGAACGGACTGACGAATATCACGGATACAAAACAAAATTCTCTACCTGCAAGGAGCTCGTTGGAGGTGTATGAAAAAGACAAATAAATAGATACGACACCCGACGACAGCGCCGAGGGAACAGGCCTTATCACTTACAAAAATATAAATTTAAGAAAATTTAAATTTCAAAACAATTTGAATTAACCTAACAAAATATCAAAATTTTAGCATAATAATAATAAAGGAAAAGAGCAATTATAGTAAATAAATATAATAATTTAATGAAAAAGCTATGGTATTGAAAAAAAGTAAAAAGAAATAATACTGGTATTGATAACAATGCTATCAAAAAAAAAATGAAAGTATTGGCGAAAATTTAAATATTATTTCAATATACTGAAAAACTAATATTATAGAAAAATATAATTATAATAAAAAAAAATATGATATTAAAATAATAATATGAAAGTAAATAACTTCAACGCCTTTTTGCAAATTTACAACAAAATTAAACAATAAAAAACATAACGATAATCAAAAAAAACCACAATCTTATCTTTTTCTTTCTTCCTTCCTTTGTCTTCTTTTTCTTTGGTGTAGGTAGGACTCACATCGGCCTCGGATCTACCTCTGACCTTGGTTTAACCTTTGGGCAAGAGGTCAAGTCGTTGCTTTGGAGCCAATATTTTCAACCACCAATTTTTACGGACTCGGACAGGACTCCGAATAAAAAAACGGATCCAAAAGTTCGCCTTCAACAGGATGTTTAATGAAAATTATCCTCTAATTCCACGTTGGTTCAAGGATTTGTGGATGATCACTGGTCACACAACACAAAAAAAATCGTATGGAAGCCCAGCGCTCCGCTGGCAACCTGAGACCGTCCAAAATGTCGATTTTTAAACCGAAAGGATCGCAACTTTATTAGGTTTTGTTTTTCACAAATTTTCTAATTAACAATATATCCTCTTTAGTAAGGCATATATTTTTCAATAGTTCGCCAAGTAACTTAATTTTTTTTTTCGGATTCCTTTTTTTTTTTTTTATATTGCCGAGGAAAGTTAAATATATTTTACACTCCGCGTATCGTGGAGCCAGAATGTGGCTGGTTTGGATGACGAACTTCAAATGTCATTCAGATTTTCCTTTCGCCTTTGCAAAGTATGGTATACCCCACCTAGGTTTTTCTGATACGATTTCTGCTCACATACCGTTCAGATCATCCGATCCACTTCGTCCAATTAAAATCTCCCTTTACCTTTTCTCAAACTATCAGTGTGTTGGTAACTATATTCCCCTGTCATCTTAATTTTATACGAATTGAATTCCTCACCATTGACCTTTTGGAAGCGTTAGAAAGGTTTTTTTCATTTTTTTTTGGGCAGATTTATTTATGACTTGACAGGGGGCGCTAATCGGATTTAACCCTACGACCTCACGGGGTAGATTCCCATTATGGAGAGGGAACATTTTTTTTTTCTTTATCGCTTGTAACCAAAGAGTAAATACCTACGATGAGTGTGTTCACCAATGTCGAATGGCCTTTGTTCACCTCACGGTGAAAAAAGTCGTGCCGTCAGCACAGGTTCCCTCTCATCTCTACCATATGGTATATGGTTATTGGGGACGTTCACTCAATTATTCTCACCAATCTGGAATAACTTGCTGTTGTTGTAATGCTTGCAAAACTACATCTGATGAACAAACAGCTACTCTCATGAAAGCTATCTTCAGTTATCCCAAAAAATTTTGGAATAACTAGCTATCCGAGAACAAATGTATAGAACCAGCTGACTGCAAAATTCATTGGTATTCGTTTTGCTTTGATTTTTTTTTGACAGCTTTCAGCTAACCTATGTGATTCGTCCACAGATATACTCCGACAGCCTGGTATCGGAGAATAAATGAGTGAACGCACGCATTGAGAGGGAGATCTGGTTTGTTATTCATCTATGGTCGAAAGCAAAGATATCAAAACCATAGATACATTACCCAGTTTATATGAGTGAATTGGAATCGAATCGACAATTTGAGTTTACAGAATATACAACAAAAACATGCAACAAAAAAAAAAATACAAAGAAACCGGCAACCTAAAAATTCATGTATACCAAGAACTAAATCCTGATTCAATCCCGATTCAATTCCCCATATAAACGTAGTACATGACAACTAAAATTAAACTCAAGAGTCAAGGTGGCAGCTACTCAGGATTCGGTTTTCGGTAAGCATTAATTATTTTGATTTTTCTTTATTAAATTTCTTTTTTCAGATTTTACCTTTTTATAGGCGACCGCAACAGCCGACAAAGTCCTAACAATGATTGCTCCTTTGGTTAAGGACGAAGATGGCGTTAATGTTAATGTAGAAGACAAATACGACCCCGATGAGTTTGCCGAAGAGCAAGGAATCATAGCAAGATTTATTCACCTCGTGAAATCCGATGATCCCGACATGCAATACAAGATTCTCTAAAGCGCCAGAAAACATTTCGGAATCTGTGGACCACAGAGAATAAAGCACGTTCTTCCACCATTGATCTTTTCCACTTATCAATTAGCCTACAAATATAAAAACATCGCCGAGGAAGATGAAAACTGGGACAAGAAGTGTCAAATAATTCTGCAATATTGTCACAGCATAATGCTGTTCTCGCCAAGGCTGACTTGCCACAGCTTGCTCTAAGGTTGTGCCTACAAGGAGCGTTAGTGATTGGTGAAATTGATTATTCCAATCATGAAACAGGTGCCTATGACTTCATGAAACAAGCATTTTCCATCTACGAGGATGAGATTTCTGATTCTAAGTCTCAGTTTGCGGCTATAACACTCATAATGTCTACATTCGAACAGATGTCCTGTTTCGATGAGGAGAACGCCGAACCCCTTCGAACGAATTGTGCTCTCGCCGCTTCAAATTTACGCAAAAAGCCCAATCAGTGCAGAGGTGTAGTGTCGTGTGCGATTCCTTTTTGGAGTGGATAGAAAAATGGCGAGGAAATGCGCGATGAAAAGCGTACAATGGAGTGCATGAGATACTGGAGTACAAGTTGAATTATATGTTGAGCTCCTTATTATCCTTATTATTTTTGCCTGCCCGTACAGAGAAAATCTATTTTATGCCCAATCCCTTATATATATATTTAATCAGAAATAAATGGATGATAAACATAGTAAAATACATTTTTTTCTTAACAGTTTTTTAACATTTGTATGGGAGGTACCGTTGTTTCTTATTTTAGGAAAATAGTGTTTTTTTAACTATTCAAGATAATGTCAAAAAAATACCAAATAAATAGTTTCGAAAGCATCTATTGAGTAGTCGTTTTTGAAATGTTTGAGTTTTCAAAAAAAAAAAAATAATTTCCAAAAAAACTGAATACTACATACGATGTAGGCCGTCATACATTTATATATACATATGTATCCTTACAAATCACATGGATCTTATGTATGCATATTACATTTAAATTATAGGTACATACAGTAAGTGTTTCCGTTCTCTTTTTTGTATTCAAAACATTCTCTTCGGTATATATATACATATATATTTAAATACATATTATATTAAATTACTCTAGTAATCAGTGCCTTAATACTTTTTGTTATAATTATGTACTTAATAGATTGTTTTGCACAATTGGATGAATGTTATCTGTTTTTTCTTTCATGTTTAAGTTCTTCGTTTTGATTGAAACATTATCTGGGAATTTTTGTACACATTAAAAAGTTTAATTAAGGAATAAACGTTTCCCATCGATTCAAGTGGACGCAGGAATGAAGAATCTGGCAGCAAGTTTTGTAAATGGCTTCGTCAACACCGCATTTGGAGTGTACAAGCTTTTGAGCGAGAATGGCAACAAATGACTGTACGACACAATGTTGAGCGCAACACCTTCGTTTCCATGCGTTTTGGGGATATTTTTTGACTAAGAATTTCTTTACGCTGGATCGAATGTTTCCATTGTCATCGATACTGGGCTTGCTTTACTTGGGAAGACGGAAAACCACCGAAACTGTAATGAATGCTCTGGAAGTTGTCGACTCCACTCTACCAAAGCCAAAACTTGCAACGAATGTTCCATATAATACATTGGTGCATACACACAATAAACCGCCATATAACTGTAGGTAAGTTAGTTGAAACTTTATACAAAAATAAAATGTTATATTTAATTTCTAACTCCAAACAGTTCCTTCAACTTTATGGCAATCGAATACTCCAAAGAGAAAGCATTGCCAGTAAAAGAAATATATGCATGGATTGTCCAAAATGTTCCGTTCTTCAGAACAACTCCACCGGATGTAAGAATAGTGTGAGACAAATTTTTTGTTAATATAATAACCTTTCGTAATATTAAACCTTTTCTGCTAACAATATTGTGCTTAATTTTTTATAAAAAAAATATGGAAACAATTTGCCGAAAGCGTTTACTTTCCGATGTATTTCCATGTCATAAACAAAGCAACTGTTTATCAGTCAAAAAATAATGCTTCATTTATAATATATATGTACATGAAAAATAATTGAAATTCAAAATTGTGAATGTTAAATTAATTTATTAGTTTATTATTTAATTATAACTGCTCATAACATAATATCTTAACTATTAAACAAAATACTGTTAGCTTTTATTTATTTATTTATTGAATTTATATACCAATGTTAGCTATCACTCTATATAAGATAATATATCTTAATGTGTATAGCATATCGAAAATAAATAAAATACTAAATACTAAAAGAGTAGACCTACTCAATGATTAAAAAATGAAAAGAATTCATAGTAAGTATAATAAATTAAGTTTTATTTGTTTAATGGATTGCCAGTATATTTGATGATACGTTGTTGCAAAAAAATTAATTACTATTATATATTTACTAAAAATCATTAAAAAAACATTTTTTTTTGTGATCTCGCATACGAATTACCTTTTAGCAAATCTTACACCTTGAAAAAATTGGAACTCGAAATTTTAATCACACTTGATATTCTGCTATTCCGTCTGTCTCTCTGTAGGTCGATATAAATATGTATATCTATTTTTTCTACCCAATTATTTTTCATTTTTACGCATTTTTGTGCTGACTAAGCCTACACATATTTTTGCCTACATACATTATATACTATTTGGGCTCTCATACACTTATATACTTATATATCTTCAAAAATTAAATGAATATCATGTATATTACAACTATCATATAAAGTTCAATATGCATATATGTATCTACCTAACCATCACCATCCAACACTTTCATTATACATTAGTTTGTACCTACATATTTACATACCTAGGCTCCATATACATATGTATGCTGTGTAGGTACATATAACCATGCTAATTTACAGAATTAAAATCCATAACATAGATTTAAATATACATTTGTAGGAAGGTACTGATTTCCTGAAATATACATTCGATTCATTAAACTAAGAACTTACCTACATCGGCTTTAAACTTAACTAATAATAATTGGACCTACATATTAACAGCGTCAAAATTTATTACATTAAAGAGTACTCAAAATTTAAAACTAATAAATCGGCCCTATCACAGAATCCATTGTAATCGAAAATCTGCAACGAATCCTGAAAAACCTATAATACGTATGTAGTCGAAAATCTGCTTCACATTTCGTGTCACTGAATCCATCAACTACCAATAGTGAAACCGTAAGTTTTTTTTTACACTCGTATGAGTTTTTCATATTATTTTTTTTCCTCAATATAAGGTGGATCTTACACTAAGCGATACAGATTAGGATATGCCATTGGCTTACCGAAAGACAGCGGCATCTAAAACTGCAACAACTTCGTCTTCCATATCTACAAGTAATGGACAGATCTCATCAGCCGCATAACCCAGTCAACCATCCAAAGGCATTTTGGAGGGATCCTTAATTCATGAGGAGCAATTCCTCAAGCCAGTTTGTGATATCTCAAATAAAATTCGACAGTATTTAAAGAAGTACGGGATATCTATTTAAACAAACCAAAAAAACACAAATCGAATAGACGCTCGAATTCTTCGCAAAGCGCCAAAGATCAATCTGTCGTGCCTTTTGACCGAATCCTAGAAACGACTCTTTGTCTAGATAGTGATAATTCAAATATACATAAGTAAGCAGCAAAAATTAAAGTTACGAAAAGTGTGGACCGATTGCAAGGTACTCCTAGCGCTAGACTGTCCAAATCACCAACTAAAAAACGAAAAAATTAGATTCGGTTCAATGTTACTGTCCACCACCTTCAACAAGAAGTCGAACTATGGACACTTCTTCTTTAACAATTGATAAGCCTGAGAGGGCCTTACCTGCATATTAACCTCAGCCATTAGCCAATTTTTGGGACACACCTTTTCTCCCTTTCCAAATGTCTGATAAAAGCTTACCAAAACCTTCAACACAAAGAAGTCATTCTTATTCTAAGTTTCGGAAGCATGTCCAATTTAGCAATTCCATAAAAATTTCTACTAATTCAAGGAAAATCTTGAAATCAGAACTTATGCAAAGCTCTCATTTCCAAACTACTTGCTTGATTTCGATGATTGTAACTGTTCTGAGTGTTGATTTACCTCAGCTGCTAAATCCTTAAAATCATTTTATAATCAAACAATTATTTCGAAATATTGCTTCCTAAAAGTAGTTTCTTCGTATTTTAAAAAAATGAAAAATTACAAAATTATTTCAGATGCAATTTTTATGAAATATTTTCTCGAATTCAAAACGGTTTCAAGAATTTATAAGCTGACATAAATTTAAATTAAAACTCAGAACAGTTTAGATCATCCAGATCAAGCAAGTACTTTGGAAATGGCAGCTTGTCCAGATTAGCAACTCCAAGAAATGTCTACTAATATCAAGGAAAATCTTGAAATCAGAACCTACGCAAAGCTCTCATTTCCAAACTACTTGCTTGATTTCGATGATTGTAACTGTTCTGAGTGTTGATTTACCTCAGCTTCTACATCCTTAAAATCATTTTATAATCAAACAATTATTCCGAAAAATTGATATCTAAAAGTAGTTTTTTCGTGTTTTTAAAAAATGAAAAATTACAAAATTACTTTCAGATGCAAATTTTTCAAAATATTGCCATTTCGAAATCATTAACCTTATTTGGATGATTCAAGAAACCTCACCTATGACGTTGAGACACACAGCCTTACATTTCCCTTGCAAAGAAAATGATTTTTTTGAGCAACAAACTTAAAGAAAATGTAATTGAAAAAAATTAAGTGAATCAAAATTCTTGAACCTATTGTATATATAAAAGAAAAACACTTTAAAATATTGATCCTTAAGTATCTAATTTTATAACCCGGAAATAATGACTTCGTGCTGGGCTTCATGGTCCATTTCGCCCATTTCTTATTTGTGTAAAACCATTGGTTGTGTGGCCTGACCTTTTTGTTCGTCATGATTTTGAGATGAATGGCAGGCGCTGTTTGCCCTACAAAATTCAAAGAAAAACAAACGCTCAAAAATATTTCAAATAATGTTTTTTTTATTTAACCTACCATATTTCTGCTTGACTGAATGCTGATCCACAGATAGACCAAAAATCTGTTTACAAGCTACAGATAACTCTCGCTATATTTCTTGCCAAAAAGGCGAGCCCAAATCTCCGTTGTTGATACACAATGAGTTGCATAATGTAAAGATCTAATACTTCTCGCACTATGGTAGGGTGGTTTAATCTGTTTCAAGTTAATCTTGATCGGAGTCGGGGAACATAGGAAAATTAACACTACTTGAATTTTGATTTCCAAAATCGCCAAGTTAATCTTGATCGGAGTCGGGGCACAAAGGAAAATTAACACTACTTGAATTTTGATTTCCAAAATCGCCATATTCTAGCACAAGAAAATTTGGCCAAATTCTCATAAGGAACTACACAGTATTGTGAGACTGATGTTATTTATTTTTATGATCAAGTTTCCCATTAAATTGGAACACTTTTGGCGAAATTGTGCGCTAGAAAGAGCAATATAAATTAAAATCAATATAATATAATTTAAAATGAACTTACTTGAATTTCTTTAGTTTAATTCTTCACATTTCATTTTCGATGCCCTAAGCGAGTCAGTTAGTCATAAAATACAGACGATAAGGCTGGTGACGAATAAAGTGAAACTCTCTGCTTACACACAATATAGTTTTTGAATAAAATAAATAAAAAATAATGAAATAATTGATAAATAAATATTTACAACTGTGGAAACTGTTGCGGGCAAGAGGAGGTGGCTAGGTCGCGGTAGTGGGGATAGGTAGCAAAAAGGAAGGGCTAGGATATTGGAAATGAATAGTTCGGAAAAGGGATAGAATGCTAAGTTCCGGGGAGCGTGGCCTGCTTGCTATGCACGGCATCAGCTCGTCGGACGGGGGGATCTTGCCCCGGAAACCTAACCTCACCTGCAAAAACAAAACACATATCAGGCCTAAGGAAAGGAAAAGGAAATTGGAAGATAAAGACGGACGGACTATTGTCACATCAAGGCACTGCGGATATTGTTGCAGTGAGGCCATTACCCACCCTACCTTAGGAATCTTCGGCCATTTTTAGATTCCCCCAAGATGGTGGATGATCGGTTTCAGATCATACCCTCTTCGACGAAACTTTCAGCCACCTTCAGCACCCCCTAGAAAATGTCTTTAATATAACATAGTTTCACTTATGCGAAACAGAAAAAAACCCGAAACTTATTTTCTTTTCAATCATTATTGTGTCTTTCAAGGCTTTATTCTCATAAGAAAAATTATTTTAATGTTCAAAAAAAATTTCTTGGAATTTAACAAAAAAAAAAACAAATTTAACCAAAAACCTTAACATCTAACTATATAAAAAAATTAATCTAACTAAAAAAACAAATGTGATAAAAAAACGGTTTCTTTCAGAAAAAAACAACACTAAGGATATACCTGTGCGGTATTTCAAATGCAACACAAAAACGCATAGACCCTAGCTTCCCTAACCCTAGAGAGCTCTTTGGAGGTATTCCGCCTAAGGACACACAAAAAATTCAATTAAAACGCGGAAACCGACCTTTTGTTTTTCACTCACAAAACCAATGGGATATAAATTATAAATTAAACAAAAAAATATTCTATTAAAATAAATTAAATGAATTAAATTTTAAGCTTTGATATAATAAGAAAAATTAAATGATTTATCATAAGAGTAAAGTAAATAAATAAGAGACAATCACACAACACAAAATTTCTGTTTATATATTTTGATATAATTCCTTTTTTTTTGTTTATTATTAATTTTTTTTTTCAATTTTTTGTTGATCATTAAAGACTCGCGGACTTTTCTTTATTTCTTCTTTTTTTTCAGGGACCTTTTAAGCCCGGTGTGTGCGGAGGAGCACCCGTTGATGGAGCTCCTCTGCACTTTGAAGGCGGAAGTGTATGGCTGAGATCGTCACTTGAGCATTAACAGCCGGCAATAATTTGTATCCGGAACTATATTCGCCGGAGCGATGACCCTCGGGATTCTTTTAAAAAGAGCATAATTCACACCAAAATTACCAATAATGAACGGTGAACCAAATGGTGATTAAAAAAAAAGGTTGAACAAAACGGTGAAACAATAATGAAAAAGTTTGATGTAATAAAAATTGCGGCGGCCTAAGTTTATAGCGCTTTTCTGGGGCCGCCGAAAGGAATATACCTATGGAAGTTATGTAATTATTTTCTTATCTTAGCAATAAAACCTTTTTCCATCAAACTCACCACTTTTGAACTTTGTTGTAGAAATTTTTTTAAATGTGGTTTAAATAAAAAACGCACCCATTAAATGTATTGTTCTTTTATTATTTTATATTTAAATTCTCGATTTTATTAAATTATTTATGGTTGTAATTTTGAATTTTTTTTTGGAATCCCCGTAATTAGCTGTTGACGATTTGTATGTGTAAATTATTTGTATTTCATGCGTAGCTAATTTACAAACTGTCGCACAAACCTATGCCTAATATTCCCACATTAGATGCAGTTTCTGTTTCTGTTTATGTTGGTAGGTCAAATGAAGAGGCTATGCGAAACTATTCGAAAAAAACTCTGATGATTTTCCCTTAACTGGACAGCATCATCCGATCCACATCTGTGTGAAGGGCATACGTAAACAGTCAACTATATTACCCACCTTAGTATGGGTGAACAAAACAAACAATGACATTTATATATCTTTTATTCTTTCGAAATTGGAGGGACGTGTTCACAAGCTAGGACTCTTTAGGATTACCTCAAGATAGGTCCTCGTTCGCATATGACGTTAATGCAACTTTTTTGTGTGTAAATTTATGACACCAATTAGAATAATCACTTTTATGCCCTAGAAGAAGTGTTCGTGCCATCTCTAATCTTTTTACAACCTCTAATAACAAGGTGAGACTTTTAATTTCTCAACCTGAAAATCTTATACAAAATCGTATTTGAACGTAACACTTCAACAAAAACGACACTAGTATAAATATAAACGCGAGACATAAGTGCATACAACGATAAAAGGTATAAAAGAACAATCCTGTTCACTATATAGAAAACTAATAGCTTTTGACCCGAAATAAACCTAACAAAAGTGGTAATACAATCTATTTGTAAAATATCTATTCGCCCTAACCTTAGTTTCTCCATTTTCTAGCATACTTGTGCATCGAGGTCAACGACCCTGCCCATTGCAGTCTATACTAAAAAAAACATTGCCGGACCTACCTCCTCGACAACGCATTGTAGAAAAAAATAATTTTAGTTTTATGGTGTTTCTATTATTTTCGTTGAGTAGTTTAATTATTATTTTAAGTAATTAGTTAAGCCAAAGTGCCGTGTCCATGCAAATAAATAAACATGCGGACAAATAAAACGAGAAAAAAAATAAATAAAAGTGGTATAAATAAGAAGTAAAATTAGTATCACGGCCAATGAATAAAAGCTTAAAGCTTAAGTTAATATCACAGATGTTTAAAGCAATTTACTAAACCTAAAGTGTGAATAAATAAAAATGAAAATATCACAGATATTAAAGGTAATTTATTAAAACTAGTGTAAGTAGATAAAAAGAAATGTAAATATCACAGTAGAAAATAAAATAAAGTTAATATCACAGATAGTTTTTAATCGTTCCGGATATGTTGTTGCAGATTAGTTTTAAATCATTCCGGATTAGATTATCTCAGATCGACTTAAGAACAAAATAAATAACTATATAAATAAAATTACTAAACAACTAAATATAAGCATGCAATAAATAAATAAATACTAAAATAAATAAAATAAAATACTATTGTTTTTGATTAAAAGAAGATAGTAGAATTTACAGGTGCGGTGCTAGGTACGAGTATTTTAAAGGAATTACCTACAATCAGGTACTAAGTGCCGAGTGTTTTAAGGATAATTTATACTAAATCAACTAAAACGATTTATGCTGATATTTGGACAAAAGCTTTTGAAACTCTTTTGCCACGAATTGTTTTCCATTATTTGAATGGATGATACTCCGAACTCCAAACACATTAAAAACTTCTTTTCGCAAAAATTTAATAACGCTTGATGTGTTTGCATTTCGCAATGTTTTCCATAAAACCAATTTGGACAAATGATCCACCACTACGAATACGTACGCGTTACCGGATTTTTGATCTCGGGTAAGGGCCGAGAAAATCAATATATAATTTTCCGAACGGTCGAGTACTACAATTGGACGTAACAATAGGGGGACAAGATACTTGATTAGAAGCTTTACATTGTTTACACACACTACAATTAGAAACATATTCACGGGCATGCACAGTCATGTTAGGCCAATAGAAATATTGTCTAATACGATTTAACATTTTTGCTATGCCACCATTAGCAACCTTCGGGGGATCATGGGCCCTACTAATTATTTCTTCTGTCAGGCCTGATGGGACCCAAAGAAGCCACGAATGCTCTAGCATTTCGTCTTCACCTAACTTTTTTAACGATTTCTTATAGACACACCTGACTTCTACTTTTAAGTCAGGAAGTTCCTCCTTAGAATTATAAACGGTTTCAATCAAATCTAAATATTCCTCTGATAGGAACTCCCGGACTCCAAGTCTATCAACGGGTCAACATCTTCAAGTGCCAGGGAATCTACATGCACCCGAGAAAGAGTGTCCGGAACTACGTTCAACGACCCTTTTCGGTGCTGTATGTCGAAGCATAGGACTGCAGCAACAAACTGCGCTTTTAAGAGAAGTAGGCGATAGGGACCTCTTCATCAATATCGTTCCTTTGGGATAAAACCGCACCTATACCAGTGTCGGACGCATCGCACTGGACATAGAATTTTTTTGAAAAGTCCGGATGGGACAATACCGGAGCGGTAGTAAGAGCCTTTTTTAATTCTTCAAATGCTTTCAGCGCCTCATCTGTCATATGAAATTTGCCGTCTTTTTTCTTCAGCAGGTCCGTCAAGGGGGCAGTCAGGCATGAAAAGTCCTTAATGAACTTCCTAACCCACCCCGCGAGACCAAGTAGCCGCCTAACCTGACGAGGTATTTTCGGAACCGGAAAATCCACGATGGCCTCCACTTTCGCATGGTCGGTATTGAGTTTCCCACCACCAACAATGAACCCCAAATACTTGAGTTCTTTGAAGCAGAACTTCGATTTGTTCAAGTTGATGATGAGATTAGCTTTACGCAAGCACTCAGCCACTTCATCTATCAGGGCGATATGGGATTCAAAGTCAGGTGCCATGATAAGAAGGTCGTCCAGATAAACAACCTGCATTGCACAACCCAAAAGGCAAGACAATAAATTGGTACAAGGGTCTTCCCGGTACCGCAAAGGCAGTCTTTTCCCTACTCTGTCTCTCCAACGGTATCTGCCAGAATGCTTCTTTCAAGTCTATACTACTTATGAAGAAAGTATCTGGTAGCCGGCTGAGAAGGCCCTCGATATGCGGGAGCGGATTGGCGTTTTTGTTTGTTAGTGAGTTCACCTTGCGAGAATCCAGGCAAAGACTGTTCTTGCCTGGTTTCCGCCAGAGAACCACTGGCGAACACCAAGGGCTCTCGCTCTCTTCTATAACGCCGAGGTTCAACATCCGTTCCAGTTCTTCATATATAATGGCTTGCACCGCCGGAGAAACATGGTAGTGACGCTGTTTCACAGGGGTCGCGTCCCCTGTATCTATAACATGCTTCATGAGTGTTGTTTTACCAAGACCATCTCGGTCGAAGCACAGAAATTTTCGCCTGACTGCATCCAATCTGGCCTGCTGTTCCGGAGACACCTGATGGGCATTCTGAGAATTTATCGGTTCGTTAATAGAAACACTACTTATTATCCCCGGGGCTAACTGGACCACTTTCCAAAAATCAATCCCAAGATAGATTTCTTGATCCAAGCTGGGTACGGGGAAGAACGTCAGCCCCTCAACTTTATCTTTATATTGGACCTGTAATTCGACTTTACCCACGATTGACTGACTTTGGGCGTCAGCGGTCCTAACTCCTGAGCAAAATGGAATGATGAGGCAGCCTAGTTGCTGATTCAATTGGTGACAATTTTTGCCTAAAATACTACCGCTGGCTCCACTGTCCAGCAAACCTAAAAATTCTCGTGAACCTATTAGAAATTTCGCATAAGGCCGTGGATCGGAATCTTCATTTAAAATTGTTGACGATATTTTCTTTTTAGAATCTGTTCTAGCCTTAAATCTGGCCCTAGTTTTTAAAATATTTTTAGACGGTATGTAAATTGCACTGTTAAAAATTCTCCTTTTAGCTTCTTCATATTCTTTAAAACGGATAACGGATAACTTCTCTTGAAGCTTTAAAATTTTAATATTTTTCTCTCCCTCTTGTGGAAGAGTTTCTAATTTTTTATTTTTTTCAGATTTTTCATTTTTTAACTCATCTTTACTATTTATTGGGGGTCCTGTTTCAGGGAAGCTTGCGATTCCCCCGGAGCCTTCGCATCCCTCGCTCGGTTTTACGGGTGGCATCACGGACAACTTGGTGTCTGTACACCCTCCTTGCCACACTTAAAACAAAACAAATTTCGCTCATCCCCCTCGCAGTCGAAATATATATGACCTTGAACTTTACAATTCCAACACACAAGAGTTGTATTGTCGGCATATCTTCTTGGCGGGTTTCTAGCACAAGCTCCATCGAAGTGGTAAGCGGCCAGTTGTTCATCAGGAGGCTGGTATTCTTCTTCATATTCCAGCTCATTTACAGTATACTTATTCGGAGGCCTACCAGCTGATTTAGGCACGAGTATATCCCTATCTTTCTTCGGAAAAGCTACTTCTGCTTCCCTACACACAAAACGAAGCTGATCAAGAAAGAAAATGGCTTGTGGAAACACTAAATTTCGGATTTTCTCATGCAAGTTTCACTTGATAATTTTGACTATGTCAGGTTAGGGAAGCGGCATTTTCAATTGAAACCTTATTTTGTTTATGGCCGCAAAGAATTCTTCGCTACTTTCGTAGGAATACTGTTTCCGATCCAGATCAGTCATGGGGTTTATGTATCGGCTCAATAACGCCTCTTTTAAAGTGGACCAGTCAAACTCTCTACCGATCTGAATCTGCCAAAACCAATCGTAGGCTGAACCGGAGAGTAATTGAAGGAAGTCTCTAAGAATCTCATTCCACGGACAAGCGTAACGACTTTGTAACATTTCCAGCCTAAACACGAAATCTTCGACTGTTAATTTGTCGGAAAGGCCGTCAAACTTCAAACCCCATTTATCCACCTTAACAGGTGATTTGTATCCCTAATTTACATATGGATGTATTACTGGAGGTGGAAATGGGAAAGGGGTGTACGGAGTTTGGTAGCCCCCAAAAACTTGCGGATTGGCCGGAGGTTGGAAAGATCTACCTGAAGCTACGGACACTGGATTGGTTCTACGCAGACGTGTTAGCGGTACGAATGCACTCCTACCTTGATTAGCTGAATCATTTTGTACTACTGGTGGAGGCCCTGCAAAAGTGGGGTTATTACCTGTTATCGGTCGTGGACCTACAGGCAAAGTATTCGACGTCGGTGGCGGAACAGATGGTTGTCTCGGCTGGTTATTGTCGGCTGAAGCTGGAGTTGGCAGAGACAAATTTAATTTTTAGAGAAAACTACTGAGTTGTCTCTCGATTTCGATACTTAAATGTGCGGTTATATCCTGCTCTAACCCTTTTTTGCAGGTAGATATCCCTTTAGATGTTCCCATGTTTCCTTTTTTGTTTCGTTTTAGGTAAGGGTAAAGTCCTCGCTATACTTTCGAGGATTCCCCTCGAACCATGGTTTGACGGAATACCTGGGGCAATATCTTCAACCTCCCTATCAACATTTGGCCGGATTGTGTTGTCGAGAGACCCAAAACTTTCTGGTTGTGGCACTGATGCGGCTCCCGTGTTGCTAAAATCGCTGTAAGACGGAGTAGATATTGAAGACGTATGAGCACTCGTATTTTGGCCACTAGGTGAAGGAACGCCAGGGCTAACCATGCTTTGAAATCTGGGACGGACCCGCCTATAACTAATTAGAGGTGAGTGTAATACTCGGTGCCTGGTACCGGTGTCTAAATGTTGTGTAGTTGACCTAGTAACTATTGCTTCATCAATTTCAGCATCTCTTATCATTCTACTGATGCGATCCTGTTCCTCCCTATCTCCGTGAGCCATTTTCAATTTCAATTAGTCAGTTAATTGAGCAAGAAAATTTAACGACCAAAACAAATCACAACAAAACAAAAAAATGGTGAGTTTTTCAAAACCGAACAAAAAATAATGTAACAAAAAAACTTACAGAGCTTTAGTAAAAGTTCAAAGCTCAAGAGAAATATGTAAATTAAACAAAACTTAACAAATAAAATCTGAGCAAAATAAATTAATGAAAAAAACTGTTTAACTTAAGCCAAAAAAAAATAATGTAACCAAGAGAATAATTAAATGTTTTGTCAAAATAACAAAAGAAAATTAAGATAAACAAACAAAATTTATAAGTATATCAAAAAAAAGTAAAAAATCAATTTTTATAAACTATGAACAAAAATTCCAAAAAAAATGGAGTATTTAAGTTTCAAAAATAACAAAAAAAACGAAATTAAAAACAACGAAAATTATTTTTAAAAAAACCAAAAAAAAACAAAAATCAAATCTTTATGAATTTTCAAAAATAACAAAAACCGAACTCGAAAAACAAAAAAAAAAACAATACTCAAAAACCTAAATCCCAATCTATATATTTGAAAAATTTAACTTATTTTTTTTTCTCAGAAAAAAAACTTAAATTTATCAAAAAAACTGCAACTGTTTTTGAAATATACTTTGATTTCAGTATTTCCTCTGATACGAAACAAACTGAAATCAAGTTTAAAAAACACAACAGTAAAACTAACTATTAATAAATAAAGAAATAACAATTTCAAAACAAGATAAATACCTAACGAAAGAAATGTATAGACAACAAAAAATTATTCAAAAACAAGGTTTTTCACACAACAAAACAAAAACTAATTTAACAACTGTCACTTAAACTTTTTCAAAAACTTACGGTTTCCTTTTTTTTCTATGTAAACTTAAAAATTCTTTAGTAATTTCTAAAAAAAACTAAATCCAAAAAAGAAACAAGAAGAAAACGACTGACAAAAATAGTAATTTTGAATCTTACACTAGCTTTAATTTTTTTTTAACCTAAATTACCAAGAAAACTCTTTAACAAAAATATCAAATAAGAAAAAAACAATACTGGAAAACTGTCAATACAAGAACCGAAAATTTGGTGTTCTAAAACCGAACTCGAAAAACAAAAAAAAACAATTCTCAAAAACCTAAATCCCAATCTATATATTTGAAAAATTTAATTCATTGCTTTTTCTCAGAAAAAAAACTTAAATTTATCAAAAAAAACTAGAACTGTTTTTGAAATATACTTTGATTTCAGTATTTCCTCTGACACGAAACAAACTGAAATCAAGTTTAAAAAACACAACAGTAAAACTAACTATTAATAAATAAAGAAATAACAATTTCAAAACAAGATAAATACCTAACGAAAGAAATGTATAGACAAAAAAAATTATTCAAAAACAAGGTTTTTCACACAACAAAACAAAAACTAATTTAACTACTGTCACTTAAGCTTTTTCAAAAACTTACGGTTTCCTTTTTTTTTCTCTGTAAACTTAAAAATTCTTTAGTAATTTCTAAAAAAAACTAAATCCAAAAAAGAAACAAAAAGAAAACGACTGACAAAAATAGTAATTTTGAATTTTAGACTAGCTTTAATTTTTTTTAACGTAAATTACCAAGAAAACTCCTTAACAAAAATAACAAATAAGAAAAAAATAATACTGAAAAACTGTCAATACAAAAACCGAAAATTTGGTGTTCTATTTTTTTCTGTTTTTATAACTATTTACTAAGTATTTATATGTATGTATATGTACGTAGATTTTATCTGTAAACTGTTAACGATTCGATCTTTTACCTCTGCTTAATTTAACTTTCTTTTAACTAACCCTAAAGCTTTCACGACTTCAAATGATTTTCAAAATTTAACCCAAATTAATTTTTCACTTCTGACAGGAATTAATCTTTTTATTTTGGTTTTCATGAACTTACGGGGTGCTTTAGGTAGCTTCTTTTCGGTGGTTTCTCTTAGCGACATGGTATGATCCTACTTACGGCATCGCTAAAAAAAAGACAACAGATGGACGAACTAAAATCCCTGATGTGACAATAATAATATGGACAAACTACTAGAAACAATAACAAATCACATTACAAAGTTTTCTCTCACTGTTCCCGCAATTCTAGTCTGTCTCAAGGACCTTGCTAGAAGATATGAAACGGTGAGATAAAACTCGACAAAAATTTTGGAACGGTGATGTCGGACTAAACGTCACACATAGTCACCGCTACCAAATAGAAAATGAAAAGACTGTAGGATTGAAAATTAAAAATTGGAAATAGAATAGTAAAAATAGTAATGATTGGAATAGGGAAAAACAATACTTAAATACGCTATCTGATCTTACTCAAGCTTTTGCAAAAGAACGTCGCAATACACCTAGGTTCGTCTGTGACCTTCCTGATGCAGACATAGGCCTTTTTCAAAAACTTCAGTAATACCAAATAAAACGCATTACACTCATTAACCGCAGTTGCTGTGAATTTCTAAATACTCGTCGCAATACAACTATGTACGTCTGAGGCCTTCCTATTGCAGACTTACGAGGTCTAAAGATTACAGCAAGTTTGGTTGCAAACAAACAAACTGAAACAAAGACTACAAAAACTATCTCGTCAAAAAAAAACGTTCCAACTACGTTGAAAAAACGCTTTAGCGACGGTGGGCGCGAATTTTGTTGCGGGCAAGAGGAGGTGGCTAGGTCGCGGTAGTGGGGATAGGTAGGAAAAAGGACGGGCTAGGATATTGGAAAGGAATAGTTCGGAAAAGGCATAGAATGCTAAGTTCCGGGGGGCGTGGCCTGCTTGCTATGCACGGCATCAGCTCGTCGGATGGCAAGATCCCTGCCCCCGGAAACCTAACCTCACCTGCAAACAAAAAAACACATATCAGGCCTAAGGAAAGGAAAAGGAAATTGGAAGATAAGGACGGCCGAACTATTGTCACATCAAGGCACTGCGGATGTTGTTGCAGTGAGGCCATTACCCACCCTACCTCAGGAATCTTCGGCCATTGTTAGATTCCCCCTAGATGGTGGATGATCGGTTTCAGAGCATACGCTCTTCACCGAAACTTTCAGCCACCTTCAGCAACCCCCTGGAAAATGTCTTTAATATAACATAGTTAATTCAAGAAAACGCAAACAATATGTTTATATTATTTTTGTTTTTGTTTTATATAACAAAGCTTCACTTATGCGAAACAGAAAAAACTTATTTTCTTTTCAATCATTATTGTGTCTTTCAAGGCTGTATTCTCATAAAAAAAAAATTATTTTAATGTTACAAAAAAATTTCTTGGAATTTAACAAAAAAAAGAAATTTAACCGAAAACTTTAACATCAACTATATAAAAAATTAATCTAACCAAAAAAACAAATGTGATAAAAAAACGGTTTCTTTCAGAAAAAAAAACAACACCAAAACAAGGATATACCTGTGCGGTATTTCAAATGCAACACAAAAACGCAAAGACCCTAGCTTCCCTACCCCTAAAGAGTTCTTTGGAGGTATTCCGCCTAAGGACACACAAAATATTCAATTAAAACGCGGAAACCGACCTTTTGTTTTTCACTCACAAAACCAATGGGATGTAAATTATAAATTAAACCAAAAGCTATTCTATTAAACTAAATTAAATGAACTAAATTTTAAGCTTTGATATAATAAGAAAAATTAAATGATTTAATATAAGAGTAAAGTAAATAAATAAGAGACAATCACACAACACAAAATCTCTGTTTATATATTTTGATATAATTCCTTTTTTCTTGTTTATTATTAATTTTTTTTTTCAATTTCTTGTTGATCATTAAAGACTCAGGGACTTTTCTTCATTTCTACTTTTTTATAGGAACCTTTGATACCTGGTGTGTGCGGCGGAGCACCCGTTGATGGAGCTCCTCTGCGCCTTGGAGGCGAAAGTGTATGGCTGAGATCGTCACTTGAGCATAAACAGCCGGCAATAATTTGTATCCGGCACTATATTCGCCGGAGCGATGACCATCGGGATTCTTTTAAAAAGAGTATAATTCACAAAAAAAATACCAATAATGAACGGTGAACCAAATAGTGATTTAAAAAAAATGTTGAACAAAACGGTGAAACAATAATGTTGAAAAAGTTTGATGTAATAAAAGTTGCGACGGCCTAAGTTTATAACGCTTTTCTGGGGCCGCCGAAAGGAATATACCTGTGGAAGTTATATAATTATTTTTTTATCTTAGCAATAAAACTTTGTTACGGCAGCCCTTGCTCGCCTTATTCGCGCACCCCACTCGCCCTGCGGCTCACCCTTTCGTGCAAAAGGCACTGTGGCAGGAGCAACCACCGGCTCGAAGTATCAGCGTAGCTGATAAGTTCAGCCGCACATAAAAAAAAAACTATTTAAAAAGAAAGTAAAGGGAAGGCTGAACTTACGGCTTTTCCCGGGGATGTTCCTGTCCAGAAGGGTGTGGTTTGACGGGCAGAGGAGCGAGTTGTCCAGCCATTGGCCTCGTTCGGTGCGCGGCCAATACGCTGTCCAAGTTACCTTTGTAGCGATTTGTTTTCGAACGATTCAGGTAGCTTTCTCGTTAAGTCAGTTGTATTGCATACGCATCTGAAGTTTTGAATCAGTTGTTCCTTACATTTCCAACCGGATCTTAACGAATCCAATAATTTTTGGGTAGCTTGAGATTTGTGTTTGACAGCATATGTTTAGTTCATCAGCCGTTTTTTCCGTAGGCGTCACAACAACACCAAGCAATCCGGGTCGGTTAGGTTGCGCCACCGAACGAGGCCATTGATGCACCACGGAAGAATCTCTGGCACACCGCACGAATAAAAAAAAAAAAGTTATAAACATAAAAAAATACTGCATTTGGCAAATGCCGGCCAAATCTAAAATGCAAAATATCAAAACAATAATTTTTTTTGGCATTTAATTTGATTTGTCAGAGAATGACAGATAGACTTGATGGTAAGGTCGAAAAAATGGGTTTATACCTTCAAGTCAGATGTTCGAAATGGATCGTAGATGGGATAACCGTTTGGGGTAGAACACACTGGGAGGAGAAAATTTAGGAATGAGATTAAAGAAAAGGGGGGATTGACGGAAAGGGTCGGCCCCTTCATACTAGTGCTGCTAACCCCAAACGGTTCTCATGTACCTAGAGAACCAACGGAGCATGTTTTCCATTTTCGATTAAGTTCGAAAATCGGTTGGGTGGATGTTGATGGGAAAGAAGAGGAACAAAGTTTTTTTGTGTCTCAAGGAAAATTGTGCTGGCGGGAGTTTCAAAAGAAAAAAAAAAAGAACAAAGAAAATTAAGAAGTGGTAAATTACCATATCACGTAGAAATTTACGTTTAAAAAGTGGCGGTTTTTTTTTTGTTAAATTTTATGAAAACAGGTTTTTCTTTATCAAAAGACGTGGTTTTTTTATTGGTGAACCTTTTTTGAGTAATTGGATGAGGTCTGAGGGTTCCTGGCGAAGGATTGGCGACATCGACGAGGACAAAGTCGGTGCCGTCGGATTTTCTTAAAGTGTTGGTGCTTTAAAACATACTAAGAAGAATTCCGGCAAAGAGACAAAAAAGGCCCTGAAGTACGCCGTTTCAAGCACCAACGGGATACCGATCAGTATCAGGAAGCGATAAGTACCAATTTTGATTTTTTTTGTTCAATTAAACAAAAATAAATTCTACGTCGCCATTGTGACTGAAGCGCAACCCCTTATACGCAAACCATTAAATAGCCAAAAACAGAACCCTTTTCTTCGAAATTTCGAACACTACTTGTTCCGAATTGTGGAACCTGTAGCAAATGTGGACGGCGTATGTATTCAGCGCACCAACCAACAGTCGAGAGCCGAACCAGCACAAACGCCATCCGGCGGTTAATTTAAATTTGTTTTTTTTTGGTCGTTGGCAAATTATTTAAATTTTAAATAGTTTTTTTGTGTTAAAATAAATATATTTTTTTTATGGTATTACCATTACCTTTAGGAAGTAGGCAATTGTGCGGGCCGACACGGCCATCGTCGAAGTACGAAGTCGACCGGTCGGCGTAGTGTCCTCCGACTGTTTCTATCATTATTGTCTGAATATTTTTTCGTGCTATTACCGCGGGCTTATAGGCCGCCACCCCCTTAAGAGCGCTCTGTAGGCAGGTTACCGGCCAAAGCGAATTAGCCGTAAATCAATTATCGGAGGAGGCTAGGGCTGGCCCAATCCTTAATGGTCGAATAGATGCTTGAGGGTAGTGGGAACCTCTTTCGGCCAAAAACCTAAAGCTGTTCCAACCCGAGTGAGGCGCAAAGGCCCGCCGACGTTATCGGCCGCGCGGACATCGCGCTATTGTTTGCGTCCTGATAACTTACATTTCTGTTTTTGATCACATTTTATATTTTTTTGTTATAGATAAATTACTTTTCATTTTCTTTATTTATTTTAACTTTATTTTTGATTTACTTTAACGTTTTTAATTTCTTATATCTATATAATTTCATTAAAATAGCATTTCATTTTTTTTTAATTTATATTTATTTGCGGCGCTACGAACTGTAGTCGTCGATCTATTGAGATCTGTGAATTTTTGTTTTGGTTGTCTGTAGGAGAAATTTCTTTTTGCTATTTTTCTTATCTGTTTTTGTTTTAAAATTCATGGGTAAATAAAATGACTTGCTTGTAAGCCACGCCAACATACTGCTTTTCAATGGTCTGAGAAAAGTACCAAAAATGCATTAAGGTTTTGAAAATTTCAGGGGGTGCGGAGGACAGCCAGGGCATGGACGGAGCGGATTAAGCCCTTCAGCAGTGGTAAGCGTAAGGGGAGTCGGATGTAAAATCGGCCTCCCGGCTCCAGGAGTGGTGAGGGAAGCCATCGGTTTGAAAACACCCTAAACCGTATCGATGAGTGGTAGCCAAATTCAAACGGGGTTGAGTCAAGAAAAATTGGCATGAAGATATTTTTTTGTTATGAGGTGAGGTCCGACGGAGGGACAAGATCCCCCCCTATATCCGGCGAGCTAAGCCGTGCGACGCCAGCATGCCACTGTTCCGACCGTTGGACATTCGGACCCTTCCGTTTCCCATCCTATCCACATCCCCGTATCCTACCCATACCACGCCCCGATCCTCATCCAGTTGCCTCTTTACAAATGGCGCCCACACGTATAGCACCGTCTAGGCCAATTAAAAAGGAGGCCCAGACGTTAAAACAGCTCGATTTTGTGTGAATGATTGTTTAAGTGAACTGTCTAGGTAGTTTCTGGGGGTTGTCATAGGCGGGGGCGGAATTACTTGCAAGTCTTGTTCAGTAAAGCATATGCATACCTGATCAAATGCGGCAAGTGGTTTCGGTATCGTCGGTCATAACAACCAGAAACAAATTACCACTAAATGTTATAGTCACATCCGAAATCAAATGAGACTTCCCGTATGTCTTTGGAAGGAAGGTCTCGGACGTACCTATCAAATTGCGACGGGAAGTTGAAATGATTGAGGATGTGATTAAGTGTCTTGTCGGAACGTACGTTGGTTGCGGCGATCAGAGTCGGAAGGAAACGTAAGTCTTGATCAGGATAGCTCTTGAGAATGCCCGATCAATTGCGACGGAGAATTCCGAGTTTGAAAGCAGCAATCAAAGTACCAAGTGTGAATGTAAGTATAAATCGAGGAGTGAAAGAAAGTGTAAATATAAGTGTGAATGTTAGTCGGAATGTAGGTATGAATTGAAGGGTGAATGGAAGAGTGAATAGAAGTATGAATGTAAGTATGAGTTGAGGTGCGAATAGAAGGTGAATGTACTCGTAAGTGTAAATGGTGGATGGAATAGTAGTGTGTATAGAGGTGTGAAAGGAAGTTTGATTGTAAGTGCGAATGATGGTATGCATGGAAGTGTGAATGTGTTATGATTGAGTTGGCTATCACTCAGAGATGAAATTATTTAGATAGAATACCCTGCTGTAGTGGCGTTCCGGAAATAGAGAAAAAAAAGACATCCGTTCAAGGCTGTCCAAAACACCCCCGCAATCTTATGAAAAAAACAAAACACCCATAAAAAAAAAAAGTGCGATAATTTGGTCCGTTAGAGCAGAGCAATAAAATTTTGGCTATTAATAAGTCAAAAAGAAAATATAATAGACAAGAAATAACAATTAAAACCAAAGTGTTATGTAAGAATTGTTGGAATTAATAATTTATTAGTAATTTGATAGTAATAGTTTTTTTTTGTAATTAAGTCATAGTTTTTATTTTTGGTGTTGGGTATTTATATTAATTTAGTTTTAGTATTTTTGATCTTAAATTTTTGGTATAATGTATTTGTATAAATGTTAAGATTTTTTCTATTTTTGTTTATTGGTGTTCGTAAGCTTATAATAGATATTTGTAGTTTTTTTGGCATATCAGTTTTTGTTTCATTAGCTTTAGTTTAGATTTAGTTTTTTAATAAACCATTGTTTTGTTTACTTTAAATTTAGGGTTAACATTGAATAAGCGTTAAATTGGATAAGGTGTAGTTTGTGTGATTTTTGTTGTATTTTTTTTGTAATATTAAAACTAGTTAAGATTTAGTTCTAAGACATAGCATAAGATCAATGTAGGTTTAGTTTTGTTTAAACAAGCAAGAGTCTTTTGTCCTTAAAGTTTTTTTGTTCAACATTAAGGTTTAGTTTTTTTGTAAGGTATAGTTTTTTTGATATTAAGTTTTTTTTTGTTGTGTTACATATTTTTGTTTTTTGATTACAGATTTAGTTTAAATAAGCATTTTTTTGTGATTTCAGTGGTTATATAAATTAAGATATTTAGTTTAATGTTATGTTGTTAATGGTTAATTTGTTATAAAATTGTTTAGGTTTATGTTAAGTTGGTTATCAAAAAAAAAAAAAAAACAGTTTTTGTTTAATAATTTTAGAAGATAGCATTTTAGTTTTTTGTATAGATAATTGTTTTGTTGTTCATAGTCCTTCTTACTAAAGGCATAGAATAGGCGTAGTAGATTCGACTGCGGTACACCTAGAAAAAAAAGGGATAAAATCAAAGATAGCATTGTGAAAGCAAAAGAGAAAAGCGACAAAGTTTACAACACACGCACTAGGAATGTGAAGTACGTACCTGGTCAGGAAGTGTACAGGCGAAATTTCATATTGAGTGACACGTCGAAATGTTTGTCGGCGAAATTGTGTCCTAAGTTTGTTAAATGTCGGATAGTTAAAGCAGTAGGAAAGAATAACTATGAATTAGAGAATTTAGCGGGGAAGAAAATTGGGATATTCCATGCCAAGGATATTAAGCAATAACAACACCAAAGAAATCTAAGTCTGTAATGAATAGTTAGATCTGTGATAAAACACCAAATCCTGTGATATGAATATTGGTCGTCTTACGGCCAGCCGATATTCTTGCCTGACCTCTGGCATGCAATTTTTCTTTTCTAGTCATTTCTGCGATATTTTAATTATTAGATTATTTATTTACTTATCAGAGTTTTATTTATTATAGATATTGATTTATTAGAGTATTATAGTATTTATCTTATTTATTTATTTTAGATTTTATTTATCAGATTTTATTTATTTATTTATTATAGTTTATGTATTTTTATTTATTTGTTAATTTATTTATTTAGTAGAATTTATTTATTTTTTTTTTGAGTTTGTTTATTTATTCATTTTATGTATATGATAATTTGCTTATTTATTAGAGTTTATGTATTTATCAGAGTTTGATTATTTGTTCATTTCATTTACTTATTTATTTTAAATGTTATTGGTTCATTCATTCTAATTATTTATTAATTTTACGTATTTGTTAATTTATTTATTTATTAAAGTTTATTTATTTATTAGAGTTTAATTATTTATTTGTCATAGTTTTTTTCGTTATTTATTTTGTTTTATGTATGTATGTCAGTGATTGTTTTTTTTTATTAACATTTATGTTGATAAATCATAACTTCACATTTTTTTTTCAGTCAAAATCATTTTTGTTATTTATTAAATATTTATTACCTTATGGTCATTTAAGTATTGATTTTTTTTGTTAGAGTTTTGTAAAATGTAAGTATGCATTATAAGGTCGTTAATTGAGTTAATTTTTTTTTTGGTTTGACCAGTGTCGGGGCGTTTATGTAAGTAAAATGATAGTTGTATTTATTTTTGGGTTACAGATTTTTTTTTGGTTATATTGCTGAAGTTCGGATAAGTAGGAGCTAATGCTACTTAAGAGCCTTGCTTCCGTTCAACCTGTCAAAAAAAAAAAAAAAAAAAAAAAACAAACAAACAAACGAGAAGCGACTTATACCAAATTATTGCCGAACACCAGCTACTTAAGTAATCTGATGTGCAATAACCTAACGTGCAATAAAAATTTGTATAACTCTGTGTTGTTTATGTTGTCTGTTTTGTGTATGTTTTTGGTAATAGTAAATTACTATATACCTACAAACGTCCCGCTATACACTTACTGAATCCATTGTTATTCAAGTCCATTTCTTAAAAGAAATAGATAAATTGAGCTAAAGGAGGTTAAAGAAAACGACAACTTCTCGGTATCTCGAGCATTCGAAAGAGTTTTCAAGTTTTTACGGGAAGTGCGATAGGAATAGCCTAATGAAACCAAAACCGAAAAAAAAAAATTTAGTCAGGTTTTATAAATAAGATTAGGTAGGTAGGTAGCATAATGCGAATTGCCCGGCTGAGTTCGGGTGGGTTTCTTCCCCACGTTAATGTTTTTTTTGGGGCCGCCTGTCACCATCTTTGGGATACCTAAATTATTCCCAAATCCGGAGGTTTGTTACGGCAGCCCTTGCTCGCCTTATTCGCGCACCCCACTCGCCCTGCGGCTCACCCTTTCGTGCAAAAGGCACTGTGGCAGGAGCAACCACCGGCTCGAAGTATCAGCGTAGCTGATAAGTTCAGCCGCACATAAAAAAAAAACTATTTAAAAAGAAAGTAAAGGGAAGGCTGAACTTACGGCTTTTCCCGGGGATGTTCCTGTCCAGAAGGGTGTGGTTTGACAGCCATTGGCCTCGTTCGGTGCGCGGCCAATACGCTGTCCAAGTTACCTTTGTAGCGATTTGTTTTCGAACGATTCAGGTAGCTTTCTCGTTAAGTCAGTTGTATTGCATACGCATCTGAAGTTTTGAATCAGTTGTTCCTTACATTTCCAACCGGATCTTAACGAATCCAATAATTTTTGGGTAGCTTGAGATTTGTGTTTGACAGCATATGTTTAGTTCATCAGCCGTTTTTCCGTAGGCGTCACAACAACACCAAGCAATCCGGGTCGGTTAGGTTGCGCCACCGAACGAGGCCATTGATGCACCACGGAAGAATCTCTGGCACACCGCACGAATAAAAAAAAAAAAGTTATAAACATAAAAAAATACTGCATTTGGCAAATGCCGGCCAAATCTAAAATGCAAAATATCAAAACAATAATTTTTTTGGCATTTAATTTGATTTGTCAGAGAATGACAGATAGACTTGATGGTAAGGTCGAAAAAATGGGTTTATACCTTCAAGTCAGATGTTCGAAATGGATCGTAGATGGGATAACCGTTTGGGGTAGAACACACTGGGAGGAGAAAATTTAGGAATGAGATTAAAGAAAAGGGGGGATTGACGGAAAGGGTCGGCCCCTTCATACTAGTGCTGCTAACCCCAAACGGTTCTCATGTACCTAGAGAACCAACGGAGCATGTTTTCCATTTTCGATTAAGTTCGAAAATCGGTTGGGTGGATGTTGATGGGAAAGAAGAGGAACAAAGTTTTTTTGTGTCTCAAGGAAAATTGTGCTGGCGGGAGTTTCAAAAGAAAAAAAAAAGAACAAAGAAAATTAAGAAGTGGTAAATTACCATATCACGTAGAAATTTACGTTTAAAAAGTGACGGGTTTTTTTTTTGTTAAATTTTATGAAAACAGGTTTTTCTTTATCAAAAGACGTGGTTTTTTTATTGGTGAACCTTTTTTGAGTAATTGGATGAGGTCTGAGGGTTCCTGGCGAAGGATTGGCGACATCGACGAGGACAAAGTCGGTGCCGTCGGATTTTCTTAAAGTGTTGGTGCTTTAAAACATACTAAGAAGAATTCCGGCAAAGAGACAAAAAAGGCCCTGAAGTACGCCGTTTCAAGCACCAACGGGATACCGATCAGTATCAGGAAGCGATAAGTACCAATTTTGATTTTTTTTGTTCAATTAAACAAAAATAAATTCTACGTCGCCATTGTGACTGAAACGCAACCCCTTATACGCAAACCATTAAATAGCCAAAAACAGAACCCTTTTCTTCGAAATTTCGAACACTCCTTGTTCCGAATTGTGGAACCTGTAGCAAATGTGGACGGCGTATGTATTCAGCGCACCAACCAACAGTCGAGAGCCGAACCAGCACAAACGCCATCCGGCGGTTAATTTAAATTTGTTTTTTTTTGGTCGTTGGCAAATTATTTAAATTTTAAATAGTTTTTTTGTGTTAAAATAAATATATTTTTTTTATGGTATTACCATTACCTTTAGGAAGTAGGCAATTGTGCGGGCCGACACGGCCATCGTCGAAGTACGAAGTCGACCGGTCGGCGTAGTGTCCTCCGACTGTTTCTATCATTATTGTCTGAATATTTTTTCGTGCTATTACCGCGGGCTTATAGGCCGCCACCCCCTTAAGAGCGCTCTGTAGGCAGGTTACCGGCCAAAGCGAATTAGCCGTAAATCAATTATCGGAGGAGGCTAGGGCTGGCCCAATCCTTAATGGTCGAATAGATGCTTGAGGGTAGTGGGAACCTCTTTCGGCCAAAAACCTAAAGCTGTTCCAACCCGAGTGAGGCGCAAAGGCCCGCCGACGTTATCGGCCGCGCGGACATCGCGCTATTGTTTGCGTCCTGATAACTTACATTTCTGTTTTTGATCACATTTTATATTTTTTTGTTATAGATAAATTACTTTTCATTTTCTTTATTTATTTTAACTTTATTTTTGATTTACTTTAACGTTTTTAATTTCTTATATCTATATAATTTCATTAAAATAGCATTTCATTTTTTTTAAATTTATATTTATTTGCGGCGCTACGAACTGTAGTCGTCGATCTATTGAGATCTGTGAATTTTTGTTTTGGTTGTCTGTAGGAGAAATTTCTTTTTGCTATTTTTCTTATCTGTTTTTGTTTTAAAATTCATGGGTAAATAAAATGACTTGCTTGTAAGCCACGCCAACATACTGCTTTTCAATGGTCTGAGAAAAGTACCAAAAATGCATTAAGGTTTTGAAAATTTCAGGGGGTGCGGAGGACAGCCAGGGCATGGACGGAGCGGATTAAGCCCTTCAGCAGTGGTAAGCGTAAGGGGAGTCGGATGTAAAATCGGCCTCCCGGCTCCAGGAGTGGTGAGGGAAGCCATCGGTTTGAAAACACCCTAAACCGTATCGATGAGTGGTAGCCAAATTCAAACGGGGTTGAGTCAAGAAAAATTGGCATGAAGATATTTTTTTGTTATGAGGTGAGGTCCGACGGAGGGACAAGATCCCCCCCTATATCCGGCGAGCTAAGCCGTGCGACGCCAGCATGCCACTGTTCCGACCGTTGGACATTCGGACCCTTCCGTTTCCCATCCTATCCACATCCCCCTATCGTACCCATACCACGCCCCGGTCCTCATCCAGTTGCCTCATTACAACTTTTTCGATCAAATTCACCACTTGAATTTTGTTGTAGAAATTGTTTAAATGGGGTTTAAATAAATTCTTATAGCTTAAAAAAAAGACAATAAAAGGTTGATTTTAAGCGGCAGTTCCTTTAATAGATCCTGCGGCGGAAACTTTTAAAAAGAAACACAACTATTGGAAATTTTCGGGAAAGCTAAATACAAAGCAACGCACCAATTAAATGTATTGTTCTTTTATTTTTTTATATTTAAATTCTCTATTTTATTAAATTATTTATGGTTGTAATTTTGATTTTTTTTTTCGGAATCCCCGTAATTAGCTTTTGACAATTTGTATGGGTAAGTCATTTGTGTAGCTAATTTACAAACTGTCACACAAACCTATGCCTAATATTCCCACATTAGATGCAGTTTCTTTTTCTGTTTGCATTGGTAGGTCAAATGAAGAGGCTAGGCGAAACTATTCGAAAAAAACTCGGATGATTTTCCCTTAACTGGGCAGCATCATCCGATCCACATCTCTGGGAAGGGCATACGTAAACAGTCAACTATATTACCCAAACACGCCATCATTAAATGCCTTAGTATGGGTGAACAAAACAACCAATGACAATTATATTTCTTTTATTCTTTCGAAATTCGAGGGCCGTGTTCACAAGCTAGGACTTTTTAAGATTACCTCAAGATAGGTCCTCGTTCGCAGATGACGTTGACGCAACTTTTTCTTGTGTAAATTTATGACACCAATTAGAATAACCACTTTTATGCCCTAGAAAAAGAGTTCGTGTCGTCTCTAATCTTTTTACAACCTCTAATAACAGGGTGAGACTTTTAATATCTCTACCTGAAAATCTTATACAAAATCGTATTTGAACGTAACACTTCAACAAAAATAAACTTTCACGACACTAGTATAAATATAAGCGCGAGACATAAGTGCATACAACGATAATGAGTATAAAAGAAAAATCCTGTTCACTATATACAAAACTAATAGCTTTTGACCCGAAATAAACCTAACAAAAAGTCTCCGCAACTTTAGTCCAGTAGTCCTGCGTAAAAGTGGTAATACATTCTCAAGTCCACCCAACCCGGAGCGCCACAGTGGTCCACCACCCTAAATACCCAGAAAGATGAGGCAGCTCGTAGACATGAGTGCGCTGGTATCATGCCAGTGCAACCCTTCGAATCCCTTTTAGAACGTCACATTGAGTGACATTCACAGTTTATTAATTGTATTAAGATAGCAGGCACAAAATATCTCTTACATTGTTTCCACACGACCGACGCCATGAAAGCTTACCTTAAATTACTCTGATAAACGTCAATGACGGTACCAGCGGCCCTCAGGTCAACTATCAATGACCTCCAAAAAAAGACTGTTCTACTTATATAGAATATACCAGCAACATCCATTGTATTCTATAGATCCCCGAACTGTCGGAACCCATAAGCATTAAAGTCATGAATCAAAGACAAAATCTGCAAATTGTTGTTTAATGTATTTTGTTTCACATATGACGTCAATAACAAAAACAACACAAAGAAGTGTCGTTTATCCTAATTCATGGGTATTATTATCTCTGGTTACAAGTAGTCTATCTCTTTCTCTGTTTATCTACCATATTGTGACTTGACTTTACGAAACAAATTTGTTGTGACGGGTTCATTGGTTTGGTAAGAGATTATTTGTTTTTAATTATTATTACGTTTTAAGTAGTTATATTTATATTTCTTAGATTAAATTCTATTATACTTTAATTTATTTCATTTCAGGGTTCGAATGTTGGATTTGGACAGGCGCTCGCAACAAAACATAATTAAATGTTTTAATGCTCGCTATCTATTTGAGAACTGTCAGATTGAGTTTTGACAAATAAACAAAAAAAAAACGATATGTCAGGTTGAGTAACGGGGTTTTTTAATCCACTACTCAGATGTATTCACGGAAAGGAAAAAATGAGAAATTTGAGAGAGCTTTCTCTTACTCACCTCAAAAAAAAATTGCGGGCGTTTCAGTCAAGTGGGGTACGAGTCGCGCCTCTATGTAATTATTTTCTGTACGATTGAAATGCGCATATTTAGAATGATGTATGCATATTCCTGGAGTTATTTTTTTTAATACAACTTCTGTGCAAAAAATGTTGATGCTTCCTTTGAAAGTATGAAGTGCTGATTCTTAAAAGATATCGCTCGACATTATTGGATAACCCGTTCCAAAGATATACGCCAAAGTATTTTCTGATTATAAATATATTTCAAAGTGGACAGTATATAGCTTTTGGGGTATATCTTTAGAACGTGTTGTCCAATAAGCGATATCTTTTTAGAATCAAAACTTCATACTTTTACAGGAAGCATTAACAAAACCAAAAGTAGTTTTGTCACCAAATTACTTGTATATGGGATTTTTTTGTCACCAATTTACTTTTAGATGTAATTTTTTTTTTTGAATAATTCTTGGACTTGAAAATGGTATGCGGAATTAGTAAGAAACCAGAAATAAGAACTCAGAACCGTATACACCATCCTAATGAAAAACGAAGTTTTCGAATTATAGAGTGGTTTACCTCCCAATTTAATTGATTTTCGTAAAATTGATAGAAATTTCATCAAATCGGCAGATAAACCAGATTATAAATCCAAAAGTAATCGCGTAATTTGGATCATTTAAACGGTTCTGAGTTTTATTTTAAATCCTCTATGTGTAACCAGAACCATTTTTAAATCCAAGAATTATTTCAAAAAAATTACATCTAAAAGTAATTTGGTGACAAAAAAAATTCTATCTAAAAATAATTTGGTGACAAAATTACTTTTTTTTTTAAAACTTGTTAATTGTTTTTGAGAGCTTACAGAACGCTCCGCAAATATTTTTCCGCTGTTGTTTTTGTTAGCATTTGGCTCTCCTAGTCGAGACCACCGAACAATTTTGTTTCGCATCAGCAGCGTACTAGGCTTAAGAAAAAACAAACAAACTAAACGTCAAACCAAAATCACAATTAAGCCATAATAAGGATTGGAAACCTTCGTACGTTTCACCTTCCAAAACCCATTTGCTTACATTGTTGTATTTGTAGCATTGAAACTCTATCCATGAATAGATGGGAAATCGAAAAGCAAAACAAAAACAAATTACTAGGGCTGTGTTGGCTATGCGTCTATAGGAAGAGGAACAGAAAAGATTCTTGTGTGCGTTTTTATCAATGTGTCTATTGGAAGAGGAACGGAAAAGTTACTTGGGTGCGTGTTTCAGCCTGTAGGCAAATGTCAAATGAAAGCAGAGGTTTCCGGTCCTTACTTTATTAGTTTATGACCAAAATGCACAAGGAGTAAAGATATCATAGATCTCGGACATTTCTATGAGGTAAATTTAAAAAATACCATAGATGTCACACCTTTCTGTGGATGAAATTCAAAAATGTCGGTTATTGCTTATTGCTAAATGCAAATTTTTGAATTGTATGAAAACAGATGACGCTCAAAATTTCAAGTAGTTAATTTTTTTCCTTAAGTGGCGTCACGAAAGCTAGCATCGCGATCTAAATTTTGGCGATATTTTTTTGACAATCGTTGTATGAAGCTGACATTAGACCATAAACTAATAACTTAAGGACCCGAAACTTCTGACGTCATTCGCATTTGCCTACAAGCTGAAACACGCACACAATTAACTTTTCCGTTCCTCTTCCAATAGTCACATTGATAAAAACGCACACAAGAATATTTTCTCTTCCTCTTTCTATAGCCAAATAGACAATTCGATTCTCAACACCAATTTGTCGGTTAGTTTGAAAAATCGGTGGGTATGTTCAGAAATTATTGAAAAATTAATGAACTACTTTTTTAGTGCTAACCTCACCTTAAATATTAAAAAAGTATGTCCTACACCTAATAAAGTTTTGAACACATCACCAAAAACAATAACTGTTAATATTTTTCCGAGGTGAATTTTATAGATGTCAAAAAGTTCCGTTCTGCTAGCTTATTTTATGGTGAAAAACTGCTTGTGCAACAAACTAAAATCTTATAGTATAGTAAATTGAAAAGAACAAAATATTTTCTGTAAGTTGCATATTTAATTCGATTTGATAGTTCTTTTAAAATATTTATTGCGACAATGAACGATTGGAAGAAAATGAACGATTGGAAGAAAAAGCCATATGTAATGGGCAGTGAAAGTTACAAAACAAAATTTCGTCCTCCAGACAACAACGCGTAAGTTTTCACTTTTCCTATAGGTATTGTATTCTAGTTATTATTTTCTAAGGCCCTCTAAATACGAAAGCTCTTTCCGATTTATGGGTAACCCTTTGTGTCCTAGGTCCAATTACTTATATATATATATTATAAAAAACAGATTCGTATTGAATCTCTTTTCCAAGACGGATTCAAAAGAATTTGTACACAGATTCTTATAAACACTAAAATATTTGTTTTGAAGTTTATCAAAAGTTGTGTTGTCAAATTAATTTTTATCTTGTGGCAGTGTAGAGAAAACGTAAATTTATATTATTGAAAAGTAAAAATATTGTTAAACACTTGGAAGCAAATACTAAAAAGTGCAAGTGGATTAAGGGATTCCCCCCGGAGGAATCAGAAAATAAAACTAAATAATGATGTATTAACGAATTGTAGATTTTTTTTAGAGCTGCCAAGCAACACAGTCGCAAAAAGAGATTAGATCCGTAATCGTTCTTTTTAAAGCCAAAAAGTACTGGTTTTAGTAGCGCATCCTATTTATTGGAACGAAATCGGCATTAAATGATTATAATAGAAAGTCATGAACACTCCATACACACTAAGCTTTCATTCTCAGCTGTTACATTCCATTACCCAATCATCGTTTGTAAAACCTTCTTCTTTTTAGAGTAAAAATTTCTGGATTTAAATAAAATTAATAAAGTATACCCATATAATAACATATTGGAATACTAACTTAAAAGAAACAAATTAACACGCATTCTTACTAAAATATAAGTTTTATCCAGAAAATTGATCAAAAAACTACTATAAATAAACTTTCAGAGCACTGCACGATATGCTTGTTTATCTACAAGAAAAAAGAATGTGTTAATTTGTTGGGTATCTAGCTATCAGGTTAGAATTGTAATTATATGGTTGTTCATCATCATGAATCAAAGATTCATGGTTCATAGTTGTTCATCTTGTGTTGGATTTACGTTGTTCTCGCTTCTCGTCCTCCTCTTCGTAAATTTACTATCGGCTCATTTCTTAAATTTAAAATTGCTAAATAACTTGCAAAATAATACAAGTCGAAAAATACGATACAAACAAATACTCTCATTATGTTATTGTTTGTGCAAGTAAAAAGTAAAAACCCAAATTTGGATAGCATTGCAATTGATATTGCTAGTGCCCCTTCTAGATTTTCTTCTGCAGTTGGATTCAAATGCAGTATGGATTGAGGTGTGTGAAGTAAACAAAAACTAGCCTAAACGGGATTGTAGAAATAATTCAACTAGGTACCTTTGTATACTGAAAATTAAAAAAAATGAAGTAAACTAATTTTGTTTTCTAATGGTTCCTTTTTCCTGACAGAAATGCCCTTTTCGTGGGAATTGATGGCAGCGAAATAGATGATTTGTTTCCACCACATTCAAGCTGTCGGCTCAATGGCTGCTTAACAATAGAATCTAACAAACGTACGAAAGTGCTGCGGCCCAAATCCAGTCAACGACAGCCACCAACATTTGCAAGTATAAGCAAGACGTAGACATTATCTCCGGATTTCCCGATTGTAAGAGTACAAATTTTGCAGGTAGCAGTTTTATTTGGTGACTGTTCGATGTTGAAAACGGAAAGTAGGCTATTTTAAAGCAGAAAAGCAAATAACATCGGATCAGTTCTGTCTGGAATACATTGTAAATGTCAACGATGACAAGAAAATTCAATGAATTCAAAACCAAATGAAAAATGTTAATAACTAAATCTTTATTTATATTTCAGATACAAATACAACAAAAGTTAAATAAATTACTGATGTATAGTTCAATTTTCGTGGTATTTAGTCCACACAAACAACCTTTTTTGCCTTGGTGATAGCAGAATTTCAAAAAAGGTGTTGTCTTGGAATTTGCTTTAGAATTTAAAATCAGAAAAATATGTAGATATTAACAGTGCAGTGTGTAGTTTTTATTCAGAATAAAGCTAATGTGGATATGTCGCTAAAGCGCACTTTAAAAACATTATCATATATAGGTAAATTTAAATTAATTAAATAGGCTTAGAATGGGCCAATAAAGAAGAATGTGACTTTTAAGCTTTTCGGCAATCCATTCGTCGTTTAGTATAACAGAATATTTTAAATAATTACAACTGTACTTTTTTATTCCAATTTTTTATAAAATATAATTCACCTAATATATACATAATGTACTTCCAATTCGAATTCGAATTTTTAATAAATTTGAATTTAACGTCAACCCAAGCTTTTATTCCTCAAACGGAAATATTTATTTGTTGAACTATGAACTATGAGATAAAATTAAACCAAACTATTTTAAATTAAGTTTTCTTATATATACTATATAAACATTTGAACCTAATTTCAATTTTTACAAATAGCAGGGAAATATGGGGCAAACTGCTTGGCTTACCCCAACTTTGCAAATACCTACAATCGTTTCAAATGCTAGGAAGAGGTACAAAACTTCGCCGAAAGGCTATACGTATTCAGACGATATGAAATTACTGGCACTTTCAATAAAATGTACTTCTCCAGTAACATATAGGTTAATGACGGAGACATTGGGATTACCATCGGAAAGAACGTTGCATACGTTTATTTCTGGTTGGCCAAATCAACCTGGCAATATTGATTTCAATATCAAAAGCTTAGAGCTAAAAATGAGCCAGCTTCCCGATGAGATTTTTAGGTATTGTTCAATTTCAATGGACGAAATGTCTTTGAAGACTCATTTAGATTATTGTAGAAAGACTGATAAAGTAATAGGTTTCGAAGACTATGGTTTAGATGAACATAGGACGAAATGGCCTGCCCATAACGTTTTAGTTATTATGGCTCAAGGCATTGCGAAAATTGCCATTAATGGCAAAAATATTACTAAAAACTTTTCTTTCATAAAGGGCTGGCTACTAAACGTATCATCCCTTATTTGTATGTGGGAACAGCTGAAGTCTCGTGGATTTAGTTATATTGTAACTAGGCATCTAAGCCAGGACTGTTTGGAGCATTTTGTCGGCAAAGTTCGAAGTGCCGGTGGTAACAACCGAAGGGTTACAGCGTATTCCTTCATGATCCATATCCATATTCCAGCAGTTGTGGGGTCGTAATTATTTAGAGGTAGTGAAACATGGAAACTGCGAGCAATTAAAATTTTTGGATTTAGATAATTTTTTTTAAGCAAAATGCAGGAATACGTGTTTGTTTTTCACCTGACCAAGAACCTGCATGTATCATTACAGTTAGACTTATTGAAGATTTAAATGTAGCTAATTTCTTACAAGAAAATAGTTTTGCGTATGTCTGCGGTTGGCTCTACTGAAAGTGTTATAAAAGACACACTTGCGAATTGCCGTCGCCTACACTCTACAATTCTGATGGAGCAATTAACTTATTTTTTTTAAATTTCAAGCAGTTTGATAATTGTAACTTGCTGGCCCCACCTTCAAATTTCATTGAGCTAATTCAAGATCTTGAAAAACAGTTTTGCCATTTATTTGGCCCTATAGCTCACGAGAACAATGTTCTTAAAAAATTGTTTGATGGTTTAAAACCAAAGGGCAATTTCGTTTGCTGCAGTAAAATGATAATTTCGTCTTTACGTTCTTTATAAGGATTAGGATTCTTTTTATTATAAGATTTTGGAATAGAGACTTAAGTAATCCTTCTTTTAGAATTAAAGTTTTATGTGTCACTTATCTTTAAACACATTATTAATCACTTTTTTATTCCAACATGGGTGCAATAGGCCTACAGGGGAAACCGAAACCCAAAAGAAAAAAAATCGGTTAACGCGCCAAAATGTATACCTCTTGTCTAAATATTATTTTCCAAACATCTCTTGAGTATTCACACATGTTCTGTATTTCACTTTTTGTGAATTTGAGGAACGAAAGTGAATTTAGATGTTCTGCATTCCACATACAAATGTTCTGTATTCCACATAAAATAAAGTTTTTAAATAGCTCATCCAGAATGTGGAATTTTAGGGTTCTGAATATGAAAATTCGTGTTCTACATTCCTAATATGAACCGTTTTATACAAATTGTATGTAACAGGTGATTTTGACAATTCGAAAATGAATTCGAAGTGAAGTGGAAGGAGTTGATTCCACACGAAATGCAGAACACGTTATTTAATTTTAAGTGAAATTGAAATTCGTTTGGAATTCTTTTCAGTCGGAATGCAGAATATTTGTTTATATATATAAAAAGTGTCATGTATAGGAAATAAAATGTTAACGTTGGGTGGTGTGGAAATGCATTGGAAAACTTATATTTACTTATTTATTTTAATCTTTTATTCCTTCAAACTTAAAAACAGGAATATCAAAATTGATTTATGAACTTTCCGGGACGGAAATCTATTCCCGAATTCGAAGACTCAATAAGATGTGAGACTTCAATTGTGTTAAATTTCGGCCGTGAAGCAATCGAAGCAAGTATTTCGCGTCAATATTGTACAGCAAATTTGATGCGGACATATGAGTCATTTAAAACTGCTAGACTGAACTTACCTTTAGTATGCTTGTAAGAATAATTATGCATTCTTTCAAATAATAATATACAACATACAATCATATTTTCCAGAATAATAGATGAAAACAAGAAGAATAAATTGGAAACCATGATGATAATATGTACAATTTTTATTAGATTATAGAATAGTTTAAAACAAATTGCTTTATGATATGAGTAATACATTATATTTAAAAGAAAACCTAAAACAAACAAATTGAGAAAAATATAACTGTGGATGTTTTTTCGTGTAATCAATGGTTAAATATTTTAATATTATATTTAAATAAAGACGTGAAATTAATAAAATTTATAAATTGTTTGTTATTTTTTTAATAATTTTATTCTTTCTATTTATTTATTCCATATACGATATAGCTCCACGCAATTGTATCTTATACTTTTGTATGTTTTATTTTATTTAGATCAAATTTAAAATTATGATAATGGTAGATGGATGGATGGATTTTTGTTCAAACTAGGTCCAATTGTTGTTTCAGTAAAATACCAAGTTTTTTTGCTTTTAATTTTTTTAAAGCAAAAATAACTATGTAGCTGGATTCCAATTTTTTTGCCAAATAAGTATATCTTATTTTTCTCCAAGGATTTTGATGGAAAAAAATAAGTTAATTAATAATAATAATATTTATAAATAATTTTGTTGGTCAAAAATTTGGTTTTCAATTTTCTCAACAACAGTTCAGTTCCACAGTCCATTTACTTGAAACTTTGTATTTAGTAGATTTTGACATTTTCTAGAATACCTGAGTAAATAATGATTCTTACATGCAAATGTTCAAAAACAGATCCAATAATTTTGGTTTAGCTCAGTGCACTCTTAATTAATAAAAGCGTTTCTATAAATAGTACTTCCAATGGAACCACTTTACATTTTTCGACTTTCTTATTATTTGATGAATTGATTAATTTTATTAAATACATGTGCTGCTTAAAAACATGAACAATATTGCATAATTCAAAGTTCATTTTTTTAAATCATTTTTTGCAATTACTTTTTGGCGATCTCAATTCACAAATTGCTAAATAAAAGATTTTTAAAGCAAGTCTCGTGCTAAGCAAATGCACGAACCCTTTTGAAATCGATAAGCAAAGCTCAGTTCAGTGAGCAACATTCCTTTAAGATTTGCACAAATGTAGTGGCTTTTGAGCAAGGAAAAAGAATGAACTGCGTTTCGGACTTCCTATGCAGTTTCATCTCTTATAAAATTGGCTTGCACATTGAGATTTCGTGGAAGTGGTTGCTACCAAAACCCCGTGTCGGTAATGGTTTTGGTTTAGGACTTTCACAGTCAACTGTGATAGGCGACAACCGACAAGGAAATTTGACAGTATAGCCCGCCACCAGCAGCAGTCATATTGTTCACAGGAAATTATTCCCAATAATCTTTTTGGGTTTTCTTCGAAGGACGAAACACGCCTATACCTTTACATAATGTACGTCTGGATTCGATTCCATCAAATTAAATAGTTTTGCAAATTGATTTTCATTAGTCGTTATGATGAGTTATTTTTTTTTCTTTTTAACAATATTCACAATTTGCACATAAATGCCTTTTTATTTTGTAGGTCATTAAGCAAAATAAACTTTTATAAACAATAAATAGAAAATGTTTTCCGACAGAACAATTCGCTAACGTTATAAGTAAAAATTTTAGTTCCATAGTATATCACACTTACATGGATTATATTAGCGAAGATTCGCTATTTGTATTCCCTCGATAATCACATTCGCTAAAGTTTTGAAATTTCACGCGAGCTAAATTTGACCAAATCGCTATTCGTAATACAAAATTAGCGAAATCGCAAGATTTTAGGTTCTATTCGCTATTCATAATGAAGGCAAATGATCTCTATACAAATGCCCATAAATTAGAACTGCGCACAGTGATGACGAGTTTTCTCTTGATGATTTCTTTTATTACTTGTTTTGAAGCTAACAGGTTGCAAGAGATGAATTGAAATAAGGCAAAAGGATAGGAGTTGGAGGTAGGTAGGGTGGAAGTAGAAGCTGCATAAAACAAAGAAAAGTGAGTAGAAATATATGAGGATGGGAAGCGGGTAGGATGGGACTGAGAGGGGGTAGAATGTCCGCTATGGAGGCGATGGCATGCTTGCTACGCTCGACTCAACTCGCCGGATTAGGGGGGGATCTTGCCCCCATAGCCAGACCTCGCCTATTCCAAAAAAAAAAAACAAAAATCATGCCAAAAAACACTACAACTTAGCCACCACCAAATAGTCCACACTTCAGGAACGCTGCGGCTGATAATGCAGCTTGGCCTATACCCGCCCTACCCGGAATTCATTCGGCCCGAATCTCGAATTCCCCTTAGTCGTTAATCAGATCGGATTTACTATCGCGATCGAACCATAGTATCTTCAGGCTACTGTATGTCCGTCGCTAGCCCTTCCGCACCCCCTGAAAGAAAATTTATTGCACCATATTAAGCCCCTTGGAAGCTCATAAAAACACGTGAAGTTTCATCAGCATTTGTCGTGATTTACAGCTTGATTTTATTACTCTATGCAACTTACATAACATATACCAAAAATTAAAACTTAACATGGATATAATGTTCATATAGGGTTTGGTATTAATCTTTAAAAACTATCAAATAAATTAGTTAACTTTTAAAACCTATATATAATTTAAATTCCCGGTAAATCGGCTAAAAGTGACGACGCAAGGTTACCGGCGGTCGAAACGGTGTCTGCCCTGCTCCCGCTAGGTTTAAGTTTCCAGTTATCCACATGCCTTTCTAACTGACCTTCTTTTTTTGAGTGAAGGTATTATCAACCCCCGTTATCCTACCTACATAGAGCTCTCTGTGGGTAGCTAAGGGTTCGCAAAATCTTGCTATCCTAGCAGGGGATTATGAGTAACTTAATCCGCACGGGACGGACGACCCCCAAAGAAAAATCTTATATCGGCGTTCACTTCTATCCAACCACCCAGCAATTAAAATAGGTAGGTATATAAAAAAAACTAAAAAAAAGCTATAATAAAAATAAATGAAAATCAACACTTAATTATAACATGAAAATCTCATTATCACGCCAAGATTTTTTTGTTGTTTTTTTTTATATATACAAACGGCTTCTGCCAATAAGCGTCGATCGCAAACCACCGGCGGACGGAATAATTAAATAAGTGTGCCCGGAAGCACCAGCCGTTACGAGTATATAGCGATTGGTAGGTAGTCGATTAAAACCAATCGAATTGTAGGTATTCTCGTACCGAAATAATTTTATGTATATTAGGATAAGTTTTACTTGTCCGTCCGGGTCTTGCACCGACTTAAATTTTTGTGCGGCCACAACACCAGCGAGGTAGAGGACCCCTTCTTAGTCCTAGAGGAGTTCTAGCTTGGCAATATGAGTCGTAAGGCGAGCTCGTTCCCACTTTTCAATACGCCGAGAGCAAATGCACTAGGGGGATATCCACGGTTAGACCGTTAAAAAAAAACCAGCGGCGGCAACAACCCACTGTCTACGTCGTTAGCCACCGATTCCTCCTCACTGGTGCACGTCACTAGTTAAATCCACTTTTCAGTTGGCAACAACAAGATTAATATCCGCTAAAGCACTTAATTTAGCAGAATAAACACTTTTAATCCCAATGAATCCGAATAGGAACTCCGCGCAAACTTATCTCTTCAACTATCACCTCAAATTTTAACGACGACGTGAACACTGACTGATTTTAAATCGTAATGACAAAGAGAATCTGTCCTACGGTAATCACTAGCCTAACCGTGTCAAATTTTCTTTGTTCTTACGAAAAGTTAGTCTGATTGGAGGTTTACCACCGATAGCTCAACGGCTCGCACAAATACCGGAAAATGAGAATCCGTAGCCTATTCCAAACATTACCATTCACTACGTTCCTATTAAGCTGAGAAAAAACCTATTAGGTACGCGACCCATAAATTTCGAAAATTTTGACTCACATTGTGAATCGTCCACACTTTATCCACCAGCTTTCCTGAATAATGTCGTCCTGTTTCAGAATATGCTTCCCTTTCAAATATTCCCCTATTAGGTGAAGCAACAAACGTTCACATTTCATCATCCTGGCTCCTTCCTCGTATTATAAACATCATCTCCTTTCAGAGCTTTATACCTACGAGTATGCCTGTCCCGCTCTGTCTTCCCGTCAGCTTGTGTTTAGATCTGACTACTGACAGTCATTCGCGCACATTCATTTTTTATTAATTCGTTTTCCTATTACGGTGGAAGTATTTTTTTTTTCTTTATTTAGCTCCGAGTGAGACCGGCGGGAAATTGTTCAATAAAAGAAACCAAACTAACCTCGTGCCAACAAAATTAGTGAAAAGAAGTGAAAAGAAAAACAACTAAACAAAACACAAGTGATCAAACAAAAAAAAAACAAAAAAAGTAACAAAAAAAACAATAGAACTGAGGTATATAAGGACACCCAAAAAAAACCAGAAAACGACTACCTACTCAGTGGGCTAACTCAAGATCGCCCAAAAGCCACCCACGTCTGCATCCTGTGGAACTCCCTCCGGACCCGTCTGGCAAATCCTGGATCTCAGGCGGACGGTTGACCAGCTCGGACACCGGTCAAGAGCCAAGGAACTGGCCTAGCACTAGGGGTGGGTTCCTAATCAACAGATGTAAGTAGGTATTTTCTAGGTACTGTATAATGCTCTGCAATAAACATCTTAATATTATGTATATAAACATTTTTGTTTTATTTGAATAAAAAGGAGGCCACAACAAATCAGCGGACTCAGAGGTTTCTTAGGAAACAAGGGGGACGGTGACAAATGGACACCTTTTATATTAATTATCATGTGGGGAAGAACCCATTTAAACACAAGACGGGCAATCTGAAGCACGTCTTCCGTAAGTGCTACACCTTGATGTCGTTGGATTATGGAATACCAGTGAGCTGTACTTATATCATCAGTGATCGCTTCTCATGCCAGTTATTTTTAACAGTAGTCTTAGCATCCCTACTTGGTAAGTCTCCGCTAAGTTGGTTTCCCCTAGGATTTTATTACTTAATACTATATGTATGTATGTCTATATTATTTGCATAAATATACTATTAACTCTATCTAAGCCTATCGTGTTTGCGCTACTTCCATCGGTCTACATAAAAGCTACGATTATTGAGGGTTTAACGTCTCGTAGTTAGATTCGAATAATTAATTAGCGTACCGTGCCTCACTTGAAATATATTTATGGATAGACACAAAATTATCGCCAGACTGCCCTTACATAATAAACATTCATGGTTTAACGCTTAACCTTTAGATATTCTCTAGAATTAAGTAGGAACCGTATTTATGATGGAGTGATTCGGTTACAGCGAACCAATACCACGCTAACACCCGTAACAAAACAAATAATTTTAGTTGCAGGCAACTATTTTAAATATCGGCCTATGGTTAAACTATCCTCCGGATGGATATGGTGGGAGATGTTATCGACCCACCGAGTTAGCTGTGTATGTGTATGTATATATTTAGTTAGGTTCGTAGGTTCGTTTGGTTTTTTTTTTTTTTTTTGCTTAATTACCCCGGCAATCGCGCTGAGGGTTTCCAAACCAATCAGGCATAATGTTTTAGCGGTTATAAAACGAAAAAATACGATTGCATATTACGACAAAATTATCACAGATCTTGAACAAATATAGAAAATTTCTTACTGACAAAAAAAATTAAATATCACAGTAGTTAAGTTAAGGGATTGGTTATTATCACAGATGTTACGTGACATTGTACATACTGTTTAATATAATTGAAATATAATTTGTATTTTCTTAAAAATCCTCTTCTCTAATTCGCTTTCTATAGTCTAAAGCACTTGCAGTGTATCGGTAAATAACATCCCAACCAAGATCGCCATTCAATATTCTTATTAGGTCCTCCTTTTCAAGCGTCCTTACACCAAAGTACATCATACGAATTGCATTTAAAACTGGGCACACAGCAATAAAATGGTAAATGTCCTCCCTCTCTCCAAGGTTGCAGAGATCACACAATATAGGCAGCTCAGGTTGGTGCGGCACATAGTTTAATTTTAAAAGTTCGCCTCTTATCATAAAGATAGTTCTTATCATCTCAGTCTCATTCCTATCCACAAAGTATGTATTTTCATATAGGTTATAGTTAATGCTGCTGTAATAAATCCTATGTTGTGAAGACCGAGCTTCATTAACATATCTGTTGTATTGGAATGCAATAGATTTTTCTTTGATGTTCTGAAATTTTCTTCTCAATGTAATGCTTCCTTCACTAGGATAAAAATTGAGGTCACATCCATAACAATTCGCAAGTTCTTGCCAATCCTTGACGTAGTTTGCATTATTTGCTAGCGTATGTTTCAGTACAATTTTCGGTAATCGATTTTCTTCCATTTCCATAACTTTTATTATATAGTCAAAGTGCAGCTTTAACGTTACTAGAAAAAGGGGTGAACAACCTGTTTCCAAATGGATCATATAATTTGGCGTATTATTTGGTAGTCTAAATATCCGTTTTATACAATACCGTTGGAACTTTTCGACTGATTCAAAACAAGCATGTCCCCAAACTTGAGCAGCATACAAAAGAACAGTTTGAGCAGTCGCTTGTATGATTTTTTGCTTAGAGCTGTAGGTTGCATACTTATCTTGAATGCATACTCTCCAAACTGAATTTATAGCGCGCTTTGCTTCAGATAATTTGCTTTTTAGATGTTTTTCCATGTTGAGATTTGCTGTTATTAAAACACCGAGATAATTATACTCTCTAACTACTTCGACAGGGTGCCCTTGGTAAGTCCAGGTTTCGTTCCTCGAGAATCTTCCTCCACCATTTCTAAAAACCAAAATTTTCGTCTTTTCCAGATTTATCGTTAGATTCCAGGCTTTACAGTACTTTTCAAGTTTGTTAATCTTAAGTTGCATACTATTAATTGTATCAGCTAGGAAGACTATATCATCAGCATACATTAGGCCTGGTATTGTTGTATGGCTAACTTCCACTACACCCGCAATATTATCGGTTATGTCATTAATAAACAGTATAAAAAGTAACGTGCTTAAAATACAACCTTGTTTCACTCCCATCGACGTTTGAAATTCATCCGACAAGGAGTGTCCATCCCATACCGCAGCATTATTGTTCTCGTACAAGGCTCTTATTATTTTTATCAATTGACTGCTTATGTCCATCCTGAAGAGTTTGTAAAAAAGCGCTTCACGAGGGATCGAATCAAAAGCTGATTTGAAGTCTACGAACAATCCATAAAGTTTTTTACGTTTTCGCTTATATATTTGCGCAATGTTTAGCAGCGTGAAAATTTGGTCAACCGTCGAATAATTCTTTCTAAAGCCAGCTTGGAATTCGTGCAAAATGTTTTTATTTTGAATCCATTTAGTAAGTCTGCCGAAGATTAGAGCTGTAAGTAATTTGGATACGGAGTTAAGGAAGGATATCCCTCTATAATTTGCAGGATTTGTATAATATCCCTTCTTATGAATCGGATATATAATAGATTTCTTAAAACTTTGTGGAAAATCTGCACTCTGAAAAAGTCGGTTAAACTCATCCGTAAGGGCTTGGGCGAATTCAAGTGAACAGTTTTTGTAAAATTCGAAAGGCACTCCATCTTCTCCGGGTGCCTTGTTACTTTTGGCATTTTTGATAGCTTGAAGTACTTCTACTAGTTCAAATGGCACATCTAGATACTCATGAATTATTTGAGGTTCCGCGTAGTGAATACTGAGATATGTTTGTGGGGAGTTTAAAAGTGTTCTGAAGTGAACGTGTAATTCGTGTGCTTGAAGACTTGCTGCAATCTGATTTTTTCTTCCATTTAATCGTTTTACAGCTTTCCAAAAGTCTGATGAAGATCTGGAATAATTTATAATTGAAATATTATGTTGCTCGTACGCTAATCTTTTTGCATGACATAGTTTTGAAGTTTTTGTTTGCTTTACCGTAGAGGCTTTTAAAAATAACTGTATTGTATCTTCTAAGCAATTTAAGAAAAGCAAACGATTGGTTTCTTGCCTTCATGCAGTCTTTGTCGAACCACTTTTGTTTACTTTGTCCGTTCCTTCCTCGAAATTGTGTTGAACTCGTTGCAGATTTTTTGATAATTCTTGTTAACTGATCAAGTTTCCTCGACTATGTACAAATGGAGGAGTTCGCAGTTTAAATTTGTTTAATAAGAGTTTAACATTTTTTCATTCCAGAACAATTTTGGTAAGGGAGTAAGCTCACATTTATTGTTCATGTTTCCATTAGTTGCCAATTGAAACCTTACTTACAATGGCATGTGATCCGAAAAGATTTGTTTTCCTATTCGGAAATCCGAAAGCATGTCATGCCAACCTCCAGAAGCAAAACAGTAATCAATGACAGAACATAATGTGCCTCTGAGAAATGTATATTCACCACTAATATCTCCGTCACAACTTCCGTTCAAAACTTGGCAATCGAAAGCATCTATTAGCTCCATTATTTTGCATCCTTTACTATCACTTAATTCATCTTTGGACTGACGCTGCGAATATAAAAGTGCTGAGCATTGCATTTAAAACTGGGCACACAGCAATAAAATGGTAAATGTCCTCCCTCTCTCCAAGGTTGCAGAGATCACACAATATAGGCAGCTCAGGTTGGTGCGGCACATAGTTTAATTTTAAAAGTTCGCCTCTTATCATAAAGATAGTTCTTATCATCTCAGTCTTATTCCTATCCACAAAGTATGTATTTTCATGTAGGTTATAGTTAATGCTGCTGTAATAAATCCTATGTTGTGAAGACCGAGCTTCATTAACATATCTGTTGTATTGGAATGCAATAGATTTTTCTTTGATGTTCTGAAATTTTCTTCTCAATGTAATGCTTCCTTCACTAGGATAAAAATTGAGGTGACATCCATAACAATTCGCAAGTTCTTGCCAATCCTTGACGCAGTTTGCATTATTTGCTAGCATATGTTTCAGTACAATTTTCGGTAATCGATTTTCTTCCATTTCCATAACTTTTATTATATAGTCAAAGTGCAGCTTTAACGTTACTAGAAAAAGGGGTGAACAACCTGTTTCCAAATGGATCATATAATTTGGCGTATTATTTGGTAGTCTAAATATCCGTTTTATACAATACCGTTGGAACTTTTCGACTGATTCAAAACAAGCATATCCCCAAACTTGAGCAGCATACAAAAGAACAGTTTGAGCAGTCGCTTGTGTGATTTTTTGCTTAGAGCTGTAGGTTGCATACTTATTTTGAATGCATACTCTCCAAACTGAATTTATAGCGCGCTTTGCTTCAGATAATTTGCTTTTTAGATGTTTTTCCATGTTGAGATTTGCTGTTATTAAAACACCGAGATAATTATACTCTCTAACTACTTCGACAGGGTGCCCTTGGTAAGTCCAGGTTTCGTTCCTCGAGAATCTTCCTCCACCATTTCTAAAAACCAAAATTTTCGTCTTTTCCAGATTTATCGTTAGATTCCAGGCTTTACAGTACTTTTCAAGTTTGTTAATCTTAAGTTGCATACTATTAACTGTATCAGCTAGGAAGACTATATCATCAGCATACATTAGGCCTGGTATTGTTGTGTGGCTAACTTCCACTACACCCGCAATATCATCGGTTATGTCATTAATAAACAGTATAAAAAGTAACGTGCTTAAAATACAACCTTGTTTCACTCCCATCGACGTTTGAAATTCATCGGACAAGGAGTGTCCATCCCATACCGCAGCTTTATTGTTCTCGTACAAGGCTCTTATTATTTTTATCAATTGACTGCTTATGTCCATCCTGAAGAGTTTGTAAAAAAGCACTTCACGAGGAATCGAATCAAAAGCTGATTTGAAGTCTACGAATAATCCATAAAGTTTTTTACGTTTTCGCTTATATATTTGCGCAATATTTAGCAGCGTGAAAATTTGGTCAACCGTCGAATAATTCTTTCTAAAGCCAGCTTGGAATTCGTGCAAAATGTTTTTATTTTGAATCCATTTAGTAAGTCTGCCGAAGATTAGAGCTGTAAGTAATTTGGATACGGAGTTAAGGAAGGATATCCCTCTATAATTTGCAGGATTTGCATAATCTCCCTTCTTATGAATCGGATATATAATAGATTTCTTAAAACTTTGTGGAAAATCTGCACTCTGAAAAAGTCGGTTAAACTCATCCGTAAGGGCTTGGACGAATTCAAGTGAACAGTTTTTGTAAAATTCGAAAGGCACTCCATCTTCTCCGGGTGCCTTGTTACTTTTGGCATTTTTGATAGCTTGAAGTACTTCTACTAGTTCAAATGGCACATCTATTATTTGAGGTTCCGCGTAGTGAATACTGGGATATGTTTGTGGGGAGTTTAAAAGTGTTCTGAAGTGAACGTGTAATTCATGTGCTTGAAGACTTGCTGTAATCAGATTTTTTCTTCCATTTAATCGTTTTACAGCTTTCCAAAAGTCTGATGAAGATCTGGAATAATTTATAATTGAAATATTATGTTGCTCGTACGCTAATCTTTTTGCATGACAGATAGTTTTGAAGTTTTTGTTTGCTTTATCGTAGAGGCTTTTAAAAATAACTGTATTGTATCTTCTAAGCAATTTAAGAAAAGCAAACGATTGGTTTCTTGCCTTCATGCAGTCTTTGTCGAACCACTTTCGTTTACTTTGTCCGTTCTTTCCTCGAAATTGTGTTGAACTCGTTGCAGATTTTTTGATAATTCTTGTTAACTGATCAAGTTTCCTCGACTATGTACAAATGGAGGAGTTCGCAGTTTAAATTTGTTTAATAAGAGTTTAACATTTTTTCATTCCGGAACAATTTTGGTAAGGGAGTAAGCTCACATTTATTGTTCATGTTTCCATTAGTTGCCAATTGAAACCTTACTTCCAATGGCATGTGATCCGAAAAGATTTGTTTTCCTATTCGGACATCCGAAAGCAGGTCATGCCAACCTCCAGAAGCAAAACAGTAATCAATGACAGAACATGATGTGCCTCTGAGAAATGTATATTCACCACGAATATCTCCGTCACAACTTCCGTTCAAAACTTGGCAATCGAAGCATCTATTAGCTCCATTATTTTGCATCCTTTACTATTACTTAATTCATCTTTGGACTGACGCTGCGAATATAAAAGTGCTGAGCTTGCCCCGGATATAAAGTTGTTCTGTGAAAGTCCTATTCGACCATTGAAGTCACCAATTAATATCAGATTAGTTGAACTTAGAGTATATAGCAGTTCGCTTAGGATATCAAAATCACGTTGCCAATGAGAACAATTAAGATAAATAGGTAATATATAAAAATTTTCCATGTTTACTCTAAGTCTTACTATACAAGTATCACTTATCATTTCAAACTCCAAATTTATTCCAATATTTTTACGAAAAGCAAAAAGCTCTCCACCACTCGCTCTTCCAAATAAGTTTCTTTTTACAGCAGGTATCCATTTGAGGTGATAATTCATAAAAAAATTATTAAACCCGCTTTCTTCAAAATTTAATAAATGTGTTTCAAATAATAGAAATATATGAAATTCCTTTAAATAATTAAAAAAATCGATATTAGGTAATTTATTTTTCATTCCAGCAATATTATAACTTAAAATTTTTAAAGTTTTATTTTCTTGATTTAGGTAGACGGCGGGTTTTCGGAAAATTTGCCCATCTGAATTCCCAGTTACGTTTACAGCAGATGTTTTGGTTTTTGTATTGACCCCTGACAACCCTGAACTTGAGGCTAGTATCATGCTTGACAGTTCTTGTGGTTGCACGTTATTGACATTTTCATTTTCATTCATAAAATCACTAATAATTTTTATCACACCTGTTGGTAGCTTTCCTAATGTTTGTTGCAAACCTTGCCTTCCGTCTAGATTTCCACATTTTAATCCCTCTGATGTATCCCAAGTAAATATCTTATCCTCAACATGCAGCCTATCATCCCTCAAGACAATCTTTTTCTTTGGATTTTCCAGTCGCAATGGTTTCATCAGTGCATACAATTTTGACCTTCTTTGACGCACGTTCTGAGGGAGGTCTTTGCTTATGGAGATACCTGTTGACTTCAGCTTACCAGAGTTACGCAATACGCTGGAAGCTGCTTCACGGGTTTTCATTTGCACAATTATTGTTGATTTGCCAGGATCTCGGCCTTGTACTTTGAAGGCGCTTTCAATTTCGCTGTTTGTATTAAGATTAAGTAGACTCGAACAAACGGATTTAGCTCTTTCTGTCATGTCAATATTGTTCTCAACAGGTAAGCGTACGATCAGATTTTTTTCAGTATTTTTTTGCATCAGTTTATCAATTTGGGATTGTAATTGTAATCTCCAATTGCACAACTTTAGCTGAAAGTTCTCCATGTTTCGTTTTTAATTCTGCTATTTCTGTGAAAAGATGCTGGAAGTCATTTTTGGTGGGAAGTTCTCTGACAAGCTCGGCATTATTTTCGCGCAGGATTTCTTTCAATAAGTCCCTATTAAAAACAATATTATCTTTGGCCATGGTGTGGTAGTAGCTAGATCCTCTTTTTTCTGCTTCGAATTTTTCTGGAGAGGTGTCTGACAGTCCCCTCTTGTTCATTTGTTTAGGTTAGAGTTATGGGTTTGATGCAATTGTTTTTATTTTGCGATTTAGTGTCTTAATCTCTAGAACTTACTCAGATTTCAATGTGGTTAGGTTTTAAGCGATCACTTTCAATTGAAATGAGGCAATAGGAGAGGATTGTGGTGTAGGGATCTCTGTATGCTGAGGGACTTATGAAGATAAGGGAATCCGCATATCAACCCTCGAAACCTTCAATGGGCCCGGGATAGGCAATAAATGGGTGTGTATGGACCAAAAATACTGTTGGGCCCAAAGAAATTGATTTAGAATCCACAGAAATACAGATTGATACAGGAACTAGGACGCGGGGGCTTAGGGGGGGTTAGATGAAAAGAATGTCTAGCTGAGGGAGCTAAGGCATGCACGCGAGGCACGGCTAAGCTCGTCGGAAAGGGGGCGGTTCTTACTCCCACAGGCAGACCTCACCTCTTTCAAAATATACACATATCATGCCTTTTTACTTACACCACCACAAAAATATTAGTACCACACTTTAAAAGCCCTGCAGGTCTTATGGCAGGAAGGCTCTTGACCCACCCATCCTGGAATTCGGTTGGCCGATGATGCGAATTCCCCTTCGCTCCTTTCGTATGCTGTCGTCAGGTCATCGGGTTACTCTCGAATCATTCCCCTACCGCACCCCCTGAAAATTAACTTAGTACGCCATTAAGCCCGTTTATGACTCAGTAAAACCCAATAATTTCAACTGTCGTTGGCGTGGTTTACAACGAAATTTTATTATTCCACAAAAACACAATGCACGCATAGTGACATTACGCGCCAGATATGTACGGTTGCAGAAGGCGACCTGTACCTAGCAACAATAAGAAAACTTACGTCTATAGAAACGTTCACTCAGAAAAAATATTTAAGAAATGGTAGCTTAAATCAAAAATGAGGTATATATATGTAAATGGTAGCAACAATAAACAAATTTTGGCAAAATATCAATAATAAAAAAATAAATTTGTTTGTATGGGGTACGTATAATAATACAAAAAAAAACCATTAAGGGTTCTTCTACAATAATTATAAAAAAAAAACGAAACGAAAAACTGAAACGTCTTCACAATGTGACTTTCATACAAGACGCCCTTCTTCTTGTAAACTGTTATAATCCTTTTTTTTTGTATTCTTATACCGAGTGTCTCAAAACAAAAGATATAGATATTTTATTTTTTTTTTGGTTAGAACGTTTCGGATGGTTTTCGAAAATCCACAAATGTTTAGGGCGTGGTCCACGATTTGCTCGGTTTTGTGTCCTCCAAATACTGGACGGCGGGTTCCCCCCAATTCCTTATGCTAATATTGCCCAGCTCACCGAGACAGCACTAATTTTCGCCCCGTACACCCTACCTACAAAGAGCTCTTGGTTGGTGGAGTTCAAAAGGGGGAAGGCCAAAGATTGCGGCACCCAGATAAAGCGGAGAACCTTTTATTTTATAATCGCGGAAAACTTAAAGCGAAGGAAACTCACACGGAAAAACAATTCGGTCACCCTTTGCTTGTGGATTTTTGAATCTTATCTATCTGTAATATACTGGCACTAATTTGAGGAAAAAAAACAATTTTACAAAATTCTCTTATTCGGACGGAATCATGATCCGAAGTACCACACCAATCTTAACGGGTTATATATACCAAAAAAAATACAAATAAAAATATAAATTATGGATTTAGGATTTAAATCCTCTGCTGCTCCTTGTTAATCCCAATTGACTTCCACTTTTTGGCACGATCTGGGCGGGACTTCTTCCCGAATAAATTAAAATTGATGAAGATTGGAAAGCGCGGGGTGAATTTCTGATCTTGCTTTCTATATTAACTCATATAATAGACAAGAACTCGCGAGCCCTCGTGCATATGTATGTATATGTGAGTATATATGTTTTGGATACCTTAGCCTATATAATTCAAATATAAGTTGCTCTAATCTGTTACTTGTGTCCCCGGGTCAGTCACGGGTTTTATCTATATTTTTTCGTGTTTAATCAAGCGACGGGGGGTTCGAATTTAGATTCCTGCTACACATAGACTATCGCTCCTCCCTTACATCGGGCGACTGGGTGAACAATTGCCAAGTCACAAAACAAAGTCCCTCTTGTGCCGTGGCTGGAACACTCACGTCATCGGCTGTGCCGGCTAGAAACCGTGTCGGTGGCCGCAGAAATTCACCTTTAACCAAAAGTATCTATTATGCAATAACCCATAAAAACCTTTTTGTTTTTGCTTACCCCTATTAGCGCTTAGTAAATTTCACAAAAAAAACGTAGCTCGGATTAGGGATATACCGCCGATATGCTAGCAACGATCTATTAATCGAATCAAATTAAAAATCGAATTTAACACCGAATTTAATGTAAGTTAGTAGGTACTGATTTGACAAGCGAGTACCTTTATCGGAGTCACTATTCTATTTTTTTACTTAGCCGAGTTGATACTTCGCCGGCGGTTTAATTGAAAGTGTCTTTCTCATGCTTAATGCACCATTTCCCAGCTTATTGTTCGCCAGCTTACGGTAGATCTACATCAGCTCATTGTTCCGCTCGTAATGAAACTTTTACAAGTTGAACGAACTTTGTTGACCTACATTCAATACTAGACAATATTTGAAATGTACCAGTTATTCTTTTAGGCGTTAGAAACTTTTCAAACCGGATAATTTAGCAGCTCTACCTACCTAAATTCGAATCCTAGACACCAACCCTATCCATTCATACTAATCCAGTTTGACGACCTCTGAATGCGAAACTAGCTTACCTACATAACATTCTGACACTACTTGACAATGACATTTCCTTTCCTAGTTTGTTTTTTGTGTACAAACCTTACTTGTTATTGTTCAGCTTCGTTTGTAAATTTAAAAAAAAAGGAAATGTTTCAGACCGGACACTTTTTCCGGCTTTTGCCAAAAATAAAAATACATCCCGCGGTCCTACGAACAATTCCCTCCGGATACCCATTTCGTACGCATCAATTGGGGCCACGACGTTTGGACTTGCGTCGCCTCACCTGCAGCTGCTGTTCGCTGCTGGAGGCGGAGTCGTGTGTTGCTCACCCTTGCACCTACTCCAACAATAGCCATCACTCTCTCAATAGACTCCACTCTACCAATTCTCGGAGTAAGTAACCAGAATTGATGTCCAAGGATGGCTACCCATTCACATCGGCTAGTATAGTCGCCCGAGTCATATGAAGGACTTCGCCAATCCTCCTCCGTGCCATCCCTAGGAAGCCATAACAAAACACCGGACCTGAAGGTTTTAACTTACAAGATACAGGGACGGTGAAAGGCTACCATTTTGCGCCGAATTAACACGCACGTGGGGAGAACTCACGTCTACAAGCCGGGCATTCTCGTCAACCATTTGGGGTTCCTGATAATATTAATGCCACCCTCAAGCTTCATCTATGCCTATTAAGACTAAATCAACTAGCACCATTACCTGGGCGTATCGCGAAGCTGACGGGACCATCTCCGTGATAATGGTAACACCGTAAGTAAGTCCATAGTAACTTTTGTGTAAGATTTACCTGTTCTTATAAATAAAAACATTTATGCCTTTTCGCCATATGTAACGACGAATCGAAGTTTTTTTTAAGGATTTTGCATTTATTGAACCAATCAATCGAACATGACTCTATTTTTGATTTCCTTTTTTGCATAGTCTTCGCTTGTCTTATCAAGTTCTTCATGTAATTGAGTACCCTTTTTCACCTCCTTGTGGGGAGGAATGTTTCTTGTATAGGGATTGCTTTATGGACTTCTAATCTTAAAGTTTCTTATCGACTTTTAATCCGAATGAGATATTATTTGAAGTCTTTGAATATATGACAATTACGACACAAAATAACTTCAAAAGGACTTCTATAAGTCTATAACAAACAACTTACTACTAGTATCACAGTTGGAATTGGTCTCTTTGAGAATCACAGATCATGCATGTGTAGGAATGGTCCGACCATCTACGCGGTTATCCACAGGCAGGTTAAATAAAATAATTAAATCGTATGGACGAAGACAACTAAAAAGAAATATCACAGATAGTGTAGGAATAACCCTTATTTTGTCAGGTACCATAAGTAAGGTGTGCAGGATTAGTTGAAAAGCAACTTATCACAGAGGCTGAGGGTATTCGTTATAAAATCAGGTACTTAAGACAAAAAGGTCCTAAGATATACATATCCGTAGGTAATTCGGTGGTTAACGATTTTAAAATTCGCTTTGTTGACGGAGGGATTCAAGAGATTTAAGATTACTAGCATACGACATCACATTTGGTATCGTTCGAAATTCAGAATTCGGATACGGGGTATAATTATTTTAAGACTACTAGGGCGCATAAGGTCTTGTTAACTAGGACGATTAAGTTGATGTGAATTTTTCACGATGGAAATTCTAGTTTAGTTTTTTTTTTGTAATTTTGTTATTATTATTATTTTGGGCTTAAAACCTTCTTTTTTGTAATTTTGAACTTTTACTTTTAACGCTAAGTTTCATTGCTTTAGGTCTTTTGCATGGAAGACCCCAATTTTCTTTCCGGACAGGTTTTCTAACTCATACATATTTTTGCCAACCGGATTGACGATACGACATTTTGTATATTTCGGACAAAGTTTTGAAGCGAGGTGTTTTGAGGTGTCGCTAAGGACGAAATTTCTTTTGTAGACCTCTTGGCCAGGCACGTAGTTCACGTTTCGTGCTCGAGTATTATACTTTTTTGCGCTGTTCTCATTTGCATTTAATATTCGCTCTTTGATACGAGAGCGTATAAATCGTAACCTATCTTGCCTCGGAAGAGTCAATAGCTCGCCATCCCCCACGGCCCTTAGCTTATCTGCCAACTCGTAGCTGCTACCGTGTGCCATCATATTGATTCCAAAAAGGGCGAAATATGGCGACACACCTGTAGCAGTGTGAACTGAGCTTCTCAACGCGGCTGCGATATCACTAAGGTGAATGTCCCAGTCGCGCTGATCCTCTTTTAGATAGGAACGGATGGCGGCTAGAAGAGTTCGGTTGACCCTTTCCGCGGCATTCGACTGCGGCGAATAGTTGGCCGTTCTGAAATGTCTTACTCCATAGGTTTGCAATAGATTATGAAACTCTTTGGCAAGGAATTGTTTGCCGTTATCGGAGTGTATTATTTGCGGTACCCCAAACATATTAAATATATCATCACGCAAGAATTTTATTACACTACCTGAGTTCGCCGCTCGCAGTGGTTTAAGAAACACGAATTTGGACATATGATCTAGTACTACTAACACATGAGCATTTCCCGTTTTGGATCTAGGATACGGGCCTATGAAATCTACATAAAGTCTTTGAAAGGGGCGATCAGTGCTATAGTTGTTTTGAATGGGGGGACGGTGGACCTGATTGGACGATTTGGATGTTTTACATGTATCACACTTAGAGATATATTGTCTAACTTGAATGCTCATGTTAGGCCAAAAAAAGTATTGTCGTATTCGGTGCAATGTCTTGGCTATACCTCCATGGGCAGCCTGAGGCGGGTTATGTGCTTTCGCAATGAGACTTTCCGTCAAGGCAGATGGTATCCATAAGCACCAATTATGCTCCACTAGAGATTCATCGGAACCAGTTGGAATGGTCCGTTTGTAGACAAAGTCGCCTTCAATCCTCAGGTCAGGTAGTTCGTCCTTGTGACCTCGAACAGCCCCTAGGAGGGATTTGTACTCATCTGACTTAAACTCTTCACTATCTACATCAATTAATGGAGCTATGTGCTCCAGATCGAGACCATCTACGTGTGCCCGAGAAAGAGTGTCCGGCACTACATTAAGCGATCCTTTCCGATGTTCTATGTCGAAGACATAGGACTGTAGTTCCAAACTCAATCTGGCAAGGCGTCCACTCAAGTCCTTCATAGTCATTAACCACTTCAGACTTGAGTGGTCAGTTATGATCGTAAAATCCATGCCCTCGACATAGGGCCGGAATTTCTTAACTGCCATTACTGCTGCCATACACTCCCTCTCGGTCACACTGTAGTTCTTTTGGCAGGCGTTCAATTTTTGCGAGAAGTAAGCGATCGGTAGTTCTTCATTTTCATCGTGTCTCTGGAACAGCACCGCACCGATTCCTGAGTCAGACGCGTCACATTGTATATAAAACCTCTTAGAAAAGTCTGGGTGAGACAGAACTGGAGCAGTTGTTAGAGCTCTTTTCAACTCTTCGAATGCTAACTTAGCATCTTCGGTCATAATAAACTTGGCGTGTTTCATCTTTAAGGAATCTGTCAAGGTAGCGGTCATGGTAGAAAAATTTTTTATGAATCTTCTATACCACCCCGCCAGACCAAGGAACCTCCGTACCTGCCGGGCATTCTTAGGTAAAGGGAAGTCTACTACCGCTTCAACCTTCGCCGGATCCGTCTTCAATTTCCCACCACCAACTATAAAACCCAAATACTTTAATTCTTTAAAGCAAAATTTGGATTTTTTAAGGTTGATGGTGAGGTTAGCTCTTCTCAGGCAGTCGGCCACCTCGTCCAGCAGAGCGATATGAGATTCGAAGTTAGGCGCTATGATGAGCAAGTCATCCAAATACACAAAAACACGATCCCGCAATCGCACAGGGATCACCTTGTCCATTAAACGGCATAACCTTTGTGCTGCATTACACAGTCCAAAGGGCATGACCGTGAACTGGTACAAGGGTCTCCCCGGTACCGCAAACGCAGTTTTCTCCTTACTCTCCCTCGCCAGCGGTATTTGCCAGAATGCCTCCTTCAGATCTACGCTACTTATGAAGTAGGTATCTGGTAGCCGGCTGATAAGCCCTTCGATATGGGGGAGAGGGTTAGCGTCCTTTTTGGTAACGGAGTTGACCTTCCGAGAATCCAGGCAAAAACGATACTTAATGGTGTTGTCCGGGCCTGGCTTCTTTATAAGGACAACTGGCGAACACCAAGGACTCTCGCTCTCCTCGATAACGCCAAGCTTAAGCATCCGGTCTATTTCCTTGTACAGAATAGCTTGCACCGCTGGCGAGACAGGGTAATGTCTCTGCTTTACCGGAATCGAATCTCCGGTATCGATGCCGTTTTACCGAGACCGTTTCGGTCGTAATCCAGGAATCTTTGCTTGACCGCCTCCAGAGCGGAACGTTGGTCAAGTGACAAGTCATGGGTGCCCGTTAAATCTGCGTCTTCCTCCGGAATCGATACGGAACTGATCACGCTCGGAGCAATTTGGAACGTCTTCCAAAAATCCACTCCCAAGTACAGTTCTTGGTCCAAGTTTGGAACTAAATATAACGTTACCTCCTGTGTGTTATTTTTATACTTCACCAAGGTTTGAATTTTGCCTACGATGGCCTGGTTTTTTCCGTCGGCGGTCTTGACCCCCGCTTTATAGGGCTGAACTTAAATTTTAGCGTTTTCAACAAATTTTAAACAATTTTTGCCCAGTATGCTAACGCTGGCCCCACTGTCTAACAGTCCAAGGAAATCTGAACCAGATATAGTGACTTTGGCGTATGGCCTCGGATCCGTTTTCGTATCAATAACGGTTGAATCTATACATTTTTTAATCTGTTTCCTAATCTTAAATCTTTCTCGAGCTGTTTGTATTCTTTTAGATATGGCACTTATATTTCCATTAAAAATCTTACTCCTTGCTTCATTATACTCTCTTATTCTATCATGCAATGGCTTTATCCGTTTATCAATATCGTGTTTTACTTTAGTAAAATTTTGGCTCCTGTCTCTTATTAAAATTGAAATCTTTTTAGGGGCCAAGGTAGTTTGTGTTTCTATAGTGGTTTGGGGACATCTGGGGCCGTTTGGGTTGAACGCGACTCCCCCAGACCTCTCGCGTTCCAGCTTCGGTTTTCCGGCTTACATTGAGAACATTTCGGAGTAATCACTCCCTCTTGGCCACATCTAAAGCAAAAAATGTTTCTAGTTGAGGATGGGCAATCCATAAAAGAGTGACCCACGACACGACAATTCCAGCATGCAACACCTCTAACATTCTTCGGGCGTGTGCCCGAAGTTTGAAACGCATCTACATGTTCTTCGTTAAAAAATGTCGGCTCCAGCTCCAGTTCATTAGCTGCATACCGGGCTGGTGGTCGCTGGTGTTTGGGCCCATCACGGTCTCGACTGGGGAAAGCGTACTCAGCATCTTTGCACGCTATTCTCAACTGATCAAGTGTGTAAATTGTCTGAGGGTACACTAGGTTCCCTATTCTAGCATTCAGGTTCTTTTTCAAACCTTTGACTAGCTCCGCTTCAGGCACATGTATCCTGAGCTGAGACCGTAACTTATTTATTGCAGCAAAGTACTCATCACTAGACTCCCAGGCACCAAGTTTGCGGTCCATTATCTCCCGCATAATGTCTAGATCTGATTTCGAATTGCGAAACTGTCGCAATAAAGCATCTTTCAAAGTTGTCCAGTCCGGACGAAAATTTGATCGTTGGTATTGCCAGTACCACTCACTCGCCGTGCCCGAGAGCATAAGATGAAAATCCCTTAGGATCTCCGCCCAGGAACACTCATGCTGATACTGCAACTTCTCGACCCTAAATATAAAATCCTCTACCGTGAGTTTTTCAGGCTTTCCTTCAAACTTCACACCCCACCTATCGAGTCGAATTTGTGGGCGCGCGAATCTGTTAGTATAGAGGGATGGTGAATGATATTGAGTTGGCTGGTCTCTGGGTTGAGGATGCCTCCTGCCCCAATACGGTTCTTGTTGCGAAGTCCCATGCCGTACCCCACCATCGAAGACTGGTTCCAAATCGCGACTGGGATTAGAACAAGGCACTTCCTCTCGGGCATTTGGAATGACTGGTCTAGACTGAGGATCTAGCTGAGATAAAACTGGTGGTGGCGGCGGTGCCGGCATCGGCGACTGGACCGTGGTAGGAGCGGAACGAGGATGGCTCGGCGGTGGACGAATTCTTTCCTCCGAGGGAGGGATCGGACGAGTAGTATAATTAATCTCTTTTAAGAAATCTAAGAGCCCCCTTTCAACTTCGGCTCTTACGGAGGCGGATATGCTTCCTTGCATTGCATTTTTGTAAGCATCATACGCATTGACTACAGCTAGATTTATTACTGTCCTACGCTCGGCTGATATATTTACCGGTTCTCCCACTTGACCCCTATTATCCAAGTCATTAGGAGAATTAGTACTTTCGTGTCTACCTGTGTTGGTGGTATCATTTCCTCCCTGATTTTCAACTGGAGGAGTTACTCCTGACACGAGCTGATTGCCTTCACTTCGACCGATAACCGCGCCTGTCCCACTTAAATCGCTAAAGGAAGGCGCTGATGGAGAATCTTCAGATCTACCTGATATGCTCACGCCCGCAGGCATCGCTGAAAATGCAGTTGGAGGAGGGTTATTTTCAGGTTGCTTATTTACGGGCCCAGCAATTACTGCGGGAGGAGGAATGGAAAACAAGGGATTTCCAAGAGTATATTGTTCTACGGATGGCGAACCTTGCTCAAGAGCTTGAGAGCTTTTCGGTGGCGAATGTTCTACCGGCATATCGTGGGAGTGATCGACAAATTTTCTGAGTAAGGAGCGGGTGACCTTTCTGTTTTCTAACTGAATTCTTATAATATTCGCTTTTTCTTCGTCTTCAGAGGTCAATCGGTTCCACATTAAAGAAACTGGATAATAACTTTTTCGAATATTAAGGAATACAATCTAATATATCAAAATGATAGTTGCTTATCTTCAAAATGTTTAACAAAGATATATTAAATTATTATAAGGTAGATATATATATAGGTAACTTAAAAATAAGAAAAAAAACGATGATAATAAGGGCTAACTAATATGGTTTTAAGTGATTGAATATAGGTATTATACACTTTTAACAATAGAAACGATGGATATAAAAACTAAACTCGTAATTCTATGAGAAGCGACAATGAACACTTTATCCGTGTATCCTCTAATGAGAAACTAAATATATTATTATATAATGTATTTATATTTATATAATATATTTCGCTATCTTTTTTTTTCAATCTCAATGAAGAAAACGAAATAGCAATTACTGCAACAGCAAATATATATTTTTAACGTAGCAATACTCTTGTATTACTTATGAAATAACCAAAACCAAATAAATAAATAAAGTTTAAATCAACGAAATTTATTTATTACTAATTCCGATTTTCCGCTTAAAAGCAAACAATGTAACTTGACCGTTAGCGTACTTTGAAACCGTTTCTTAATTGTAACTAATTCCAAAGGAGATCTTAGAAGGTGACGAATTTTGTCTGATTATATTTTTGTAAATTTAGTTGCTTTTAATTTTCTCTTCTTTTCGCACTTTTGCAACGCTATTCTTTTTATTTTGTTTGTTTTTCATATTACATTCGGGGGTGTTTTGGGGAAATTCTTCGGGACCCTCTAATTTGTGTTTACATATCGACTCAACAGCAGCCTACTAATTCTCACAATTTTTTTTTTTTTTTTTTTTTTTTTTTTTTTTTTTTAATGTCTTCATTTTAACAGTGTGGTACTTATCTACACAAAATAAATTTTACAAAACAAACACAAATCCCAACTGCGGTCACCGTCGAGATTGGAACCTGTCGTCGCAACTGATTAGGCATTCTTAAGAGCCACCCTGATCAGGACATACGCCACGTCCTCGCCCCGACCGCAGCCGCAGCTGGAACAGGAAACATTTATCGCTATCACGAACGAGTCTGCAAAAACCTGTAGCAATTCACTATTACGTTTAAGAACCTTACTATCGAAGACATACAGAATCCTCAGCCTCGTCCATGCCAGCAATATGGGACTACACAACGAATGTGATCTCTGTACCCGCTGGCAATGCTGGTGCTCCTCGTCGCAATTAGTCAGGCGTGCTAAAGAGCTATCCTGACCAAGACTTACGATGCGCGTCAGCATTGAGAGCGAAAACAACTAACACATTTGGGGAATAAACTAGGTCAAACGATTTAAAACACATTGGGCGCCATTTGAAATGAGGCAATAGGAGAGGATTGTGGTGTAGGGATCTCTGTATGCTGAGGGACTTATGAAGATAAGGGAATCCGCATATCAACCCTCGAAACCTTCAATGGGCCCGGGATAGGCAATAAATGGGTGTGTATGGACCAAAAATACTGTTGTGCCCAAAGAAATTGATTTAGAATCCACAGAAATACAGATTGATACAGGAACTAGGACGCGGGGGCTTAGGGGGGGTCAGATGAAAAGAATGTCTAGCTGAGGGAGCGAAGGCATGCACGCGAGGCACGGCTAAGCTCGTCGGAAAGGGGGCGGTTCTTACTCCCACAGGCAGACCTCACCTCTTTCAAAATATACACATATCATGCCTTTTTACTTACACCACCACAAAAATATTAGTACCACACTTTAAAAGCCCTGCAGGTCTTATGGCAGGAAGGCTCTTGGCCCACCCATCCTGGAATTCGGTTGGCCGATGATGCGAATTCCCCTTCGCTCCTTTCGTATGCTGTCGTCAGCTCATCGGGTTACTCTCGAATCATTCCCCTACCGCACCCCGCAATAATTTCAACTGTCGTTGGCGTGGTTTACAACGAAATTTTATTATTCCAAAAAAACACAATGCACGCATAGTGACATTACGCGCCAGATATGTACGGTTGCAGAAGGCGACCTGTACCTAGCAACAATAAGAAAACTTACGTCTATAGAAACGTTCACTCAGAAAAAATATTTAAGAAATGGTAGCTTAAATCAAAAATGAGGTATATATATGTAAATGGTAGCAACAATAAACAAATTTTGGCAAAATATCAATACTAAAAAAATAAATTTGTTTGTATGGGGTACGTATAATAATACAAAAAAAACCATTAAGGGTTCTTCTACAATAATTATAAAAAAAAAAAACGAAACGAAAAACTGAAACGTCTTCACAATGTGACTTTCATACAAGACGCCCTTCTTCTTGTAAACTGTTATAATCCTTTTTTTTTGTATTCTTATACCGAGTGTCTCAAAACAAAAGATATAGATATTTTATTTTTTTTTTGGTTAGAACGTTTCGGATGGTTTTCGAAAATCCACAAATGTTTAGGGCGTGGTCCACGATTTGCTCGGTTTTGTGTCCTCCAAATACTGGACGGCGGGTTCCCCCCAATTCCTTATGCTAATATTGCCCAGCTCACCGAGACAGCACTAATTTTCGCCCCGTACACCCTACCTACAAAGAGCTCTTGGTTGGTGGAGTTCAAAAGGGGGAAGGCCAAAGATTGCGGCACCCAGATAAAGCGGAGAACCTTTTATTTTATAATCGCGGAAAACTTAAAGCGAAGGAAACTCACACGGAAAAACAATTCGGTCACCCTTTGCTTGTGGATTTTTGAATCTCATCTATCTGTAATATACTGGCACTAATTTGAGGAAAAAGAAACAATTTTACAAAATTCTCTTATTCGGACGGAATCATGATCCGAAGTACCACACCAATCTTAACGGGTTATATATACCAAAAAAAATCCAAATAAAAATATAAATTATGGATTTAGGATTTAAATCCTCTGCTGCTCCTTGTTAATCCCAATTGACTTCCACTTTTTGGCACGATCTGGGCGGGACTTCTTCCCGAATAAATTAAAATTGATGAAGATTGGAAAGCGCGGGGTGAATTTCTGATCTTGCTTTCTATATTAACTCATATAATAGACAAGAACTCGCGAGCCCTCGTGCATATGTATGTATATGTGAGTATATATGTTTTGGATACCTTAGCCTATATAATTCAAATATAAGTTGCTCTAATCTGTTACTTGTGTCCCCGGGTCAGTCACGGGTTTTATCTATATTTTTTCGTGTTTAATCAAGCGACGGGGGGTTCGAATTTAGATTCCTACTACACATAGACTATCGCTCCTCCCTTACATCGGGCGACTGGGTGAACAATTGCTAAGTCACAAAACAAAGTCCCTCTTGTGCCGTGGCTGGAACACTCACGTCATCGGCTGTGCCGGCTAGAAACCGTGTCGGTGGCCGCAGAAATTCACCTTTAACCAAAAGTATCTATTATTCAATAACCCATAAAAACCTTTTTGTTTTTGCTTACCCCTATTAGCGCTTAGTAAATTTCACAAAAAAAACGTAGCTCGGATTAGGGATATACCGCCGATATGCTAGCAACGATCTATTAATCGAATCAAATTAAAAATCGAATTTAACACCGAATTTAATGTAAGTTAGTAGGTACTGATTTGACAAGCGAGTACCTTTATCGGAGTCACTATTCAATTTTTTTACTTAGCCGAGTTTATACTTCGCCGGCGGTTTAATTGAAAGTGTCTTTCTCATGCTTAATGCACCATTTCCCAGCTTATTGTTCGCCAGCTTACGGTAGATCGACATCAGTTCATTGTTCCGCTCGTAATGAAACTTTTACAAGTTGAACGAACTTTGTTGACCTACATTCTAATGTCCTCAAAATAGCGAATGATTCGGACAATATTTGAAATGTACCAGTTATTCTTTTAGGCGTTAGAAACTTTTCAAACCGGATAATTTAGCAGCTCTACCTACCTAAATTCGAATCCTAGACACCAACCCTATCCATTCATACTAATCCAGTTTGACGACCTCTGAATGCGAAACTAGCTTACCTACATAACATTCTGACACTACTTGACAATGACATTTCCTTTCCTAGTTTTTTTTTGTGTACAAACCTTACTTGTTATTGTTCAGCTTCGTTTGTAAATTTAAAAAAAAAAGGAAATGTTTCAGACCGGACACTTTTTCCGGCTTTTGCCAAAAATAAAAATACATCCCGCGGTCCTACGAACAATTCCCTCCGGATACCCATTTCGTACGCATCAATTGGGGCCACGACGTTTGGACTTGCGTCGCCTCACCTGCAGCTGCTGTTCGCTGCTGGAGGCGGAGTCGTGTGTTGCTCGCCCTTGTACCTACTCCAACAATAGCCATCACTCTCTCAATAGACTCCACTCTACCAATTCTCGGAGTAAGTAACCAGAATTGATGTCCAAGGATGGCTACCCATTCACATCGGCTAGTATAGTCGCCCGAGTCATATGAAGGACTTCGCCAATCCTCCTCCGTGCCATCCCTAGGAAGCCATAACACAATATTAAATAGACTTAAAATTGTTTTTATTTCGTTTTTCTGATAATTTTTCAAGGAGATCTTATTTACACAACTTATTTGACAGTTCGACAAATGTCAATCGAGGAAAAAGAGGATTGTAAATATCACAGTTGGTCAGGTTCTCGTGGTCATCGCCCTCGCTCACTTATGGGCGAGGTCAGTCTTATTGCAGTCACGTATTGATACACATACGGACATCAGTACACACATATAAAACAACTATTTCAGTCTTATCGCAAGACAGGATTAAAAGTGCTTATACTCCAATTGAGCTAATATTCGCAATAATCACAAATTACCGCAATCAATCATAGACTTTAATCCTTCGCAATTACAGGAATGGAGTATAAATATACTCAACTATGCTTAGAGTTTCTCTTCGATATTATTTGGACCGAACGATTCTATTGCTTCAAGTCTTTCGTATGAAAGATGCCAATGCTTTTCCCAGCTAGGTTCTCTATCTCATACATGTTTTTACCTACCGACTTAACCACGCGACACTTTACATATTTAGGACAGAGTTTCGAAGAAAGGCGCTTAGAAGAGTCACTAAGGACAAAGTTTCTTTTGTAAACTTCTTGCCCTGGCACATAGCGAATATTTCCGGAGCGAGTACTGTAAATTCTTGCACTATTTTCGTTCGCCTTTAGAATTCCCTCTTTGATCTTGGCGCGTATTATCTGCAGCCGTTACTGCGTTATCCTATAAAATCGACACGGCACTCGCAACATTCGGAGCGATTTGGAACGCCTTCTAGAAATCCACTCCTAAGTACAATTCCTGATCGAGATTGGGCACCAAATAGAATGTAATTGATTCTTCGCGATTTTTATAGCTGACTTCCAACTTAATTTTCCCTATTATAGCCTGATTTTTACCATCTGCTGTTTTAACCCCAGACTTGAAGGGATGAAATTTCACTCCAATCTCATCTAAGAATTTCAGGCAATCTTTCCCTAGAATACTCACACTGGCCCCGCTATCCAACAAACCATACACGCTTTTGTTGGCGATTTGAACTTTAGCGTAAGGGCGGGGATCAGTATAAGTATCTATAACCGACGAAGAAATGCTCATACGCGTTTGTTTCCTTAGTTTATACCGAATTCTTGCTTTACTAATTCTTTTAGAGACTGCACTTACTTTTCCTCCGAATATCGTCTCTCTTGTTTCGTAATAGTTTCTAATCCTCTCATGTAATGGTTTAATCTCAAATCGATTTCCAGTTTCCTTTTCTACAGCCCTATCATTACTTTTTCTGGCCAGGATTCTAATTTTTGTTTCTTCGAAACAGGTTTGTGACTCGGCATTCCTTACTTCTCCATGTGGGGGGTTTGAGTCGAACGTGACTCCCCCGAAGTCGTCGCGTTCCGGTAGCGGTTTTCCGAAATGCAACGCGAACATTTCGGCGTTATCACACCTTCTTGCCCACACCGATAGCAAAAGATGTTCCTCTGGGTCGCCGAGCAATCCACAATAGAATGTCCGGGCAACCGACAGTTCCAGCAAACCCCGGGACGGCTTTCATTTTGGCCACTCGAAACTTATGGGCGAACGCCCAAGTGTTGTAGAGCGTTCACTTGTTCGTCGTGTGACGGTCTCATGTCTGACTCATAAAACTGCGCTAACTCATTCGCCACGAAACGAGTTGGAGTTCTATATTGCTTCGGACCGTCCCGGTCCTTCTTCGGGAACGCATACTCCGCCTCCTTGCAAGCCATTCTCAGCTGATCCACGGAGTATACTGCTTGCGGATACACCAACCTTTCCAACCGTTCATTCAGGTTCCTTTTCAAGATTCTCACAAGCTCAATTTCGGGAATCGGCACCCTGAGCCGAGATCTAAGGTTCGTAATGGCCGCAAAATACTCATCACTTGACTCCCAGGTGCCTTGCTTCCGTTCCATAATTTCTCGGATGATCTCATAGTCCGACTTCGAACTTCGAAATTGACGTAACAACGCATCCCTTAGCATGGGCCAGTCTGGTCGACCATTGGAACGATGGTAGTACCAGTACCACTCACTGGCAGCACCTGAGAGTAAGAGATGGAAATCTCTCATGATCTCAGCCCAAGAGCATTCATATTGGCATTGTAGGGTCTCCACTCGGAAGACAAAATCCTCCACACTGAGTGTTTCGGCTTTGCCATCAAATTTTAAACCCCACTTGTCCATTTTGATGGGCATTCTCATGGTAGAATGTGGGAAATAATGAGATCAATTACTTGGGAGTGGAGCCCGTCTACTATTATGAACCCTCGCCTCGTTGTGAGGATCCTGAAAAGGACTCAGTTGTCGCCCGCCACTCGGCGGGTATCCACAATCTCCAACTGGTCTCGGATTAGGATCCCTTGGTTGAAAAAACCTTGGCCTTGGGTCTCGCTGAGGATGCCTTGAATGTGCGGCAAATTGTTTCGGAACTGGCGTCGCTGCCACTGCTGGATTGCCCGTCGGCTGTTGGAAACCTTCTTCACCTGGTTGAGTAACATGAAGAGTCGTACTCATTTCCTTCATGAGACTCAAAACCTGTTGCCTAATCTCGTCCCTCAACGTATCCGAAACTTCCCTATCTACGGAGCTTCTGGATAACTCCAGTTGCTCAGACCTAACCTGTTCCATTGCCGCTCCTACTTCCGCACTAATTAAAGAGCCTAGCGTTGCTGGATCTACCATAACCTTTTCACTCCGCGGAAGCCTACTGTCCCCTGCGGCTCCGGAGCCCGCACTAGCGTTTAGTTGGTTCGTTGCCTTTGGCAAACCCTTACCACCTACGGTCAAATCGCTGTACAGAGGCCCGAAAACAGTTTCGGATCCAGTACCACTTCCAGAGGGATCACCATGGCGACTTTAAATATCGGTAAAACCTGTTGCCATACCGGACCCACTAGGACCACCAAGAGTGCGGTTCAAATCCTCTCCAAAAACTTGCCCTATAAAGCTGTGCGGCTGGTGAGCGCTATCGGTGGAAAATTCCCCAGTCGGCCCAATCTGTGGTTCAGTAACTTTCCTTTTGATCGGTGAATGTTTAACGAACGACATTTCCGGCAAATCTTGCAAAAGCCTATCGCGCAGTGCTCGAGTAAGTACTCGGTCCTTTACAAATTCCGTCACACAATTAATCTCTTTCTCGATGATTTCCTCTTCTTGCCGTTTCATGAAAACTAAAAAGACTGTTGGACGCTACCACTCTCCGCCTACCCCTAACGTTATACGGAACTCAAAAGCCCTCAAACTGAAAATAATAAAATATATAAAACTATAGTAATATAGAACAAAAAAAACCGATGACCATTCAGCCACTACGTTTAACTTAACTTTCAAACAGCATACAAAATTTTAATCTTCTTTCTCCCAACAATTCAACTACTTGGCTAACCCTACAAAAACAAAAATTAACATAAACAATATTTCCACGGCTAACCTATACCTTATCTAAACCTATTCTACCTACTTCTATAAAAAAATTTAAATTCTTGTATATAAAATTTTTTTTTTGTATTTATCTCTATCAGTTTTCTATACCTAACTTAATTTTAATTTACTACCTACTCTTAAATTCTTAAACTAGCACTAATAATAACTAACAATGAATGACACGATCTACTAACCTAATAACTAAAGCCTATATAAGTTAAACCTACAGAAACTAATATACTTATTTTTTTTTATGTATTTTTTTTATTTTCTTTTTTGTTTATTTTTTTTTTGTTTTAATTTTATATCTATTCTATTTATTCTAGCCCTACAAACTATGCTTAACTCCTAAACTAACAAATAACAAGAACGAATATATCTACTTAAACAAAAACTATACTAAACAACATAAACTTACAGAAACAACTCTACTTGAATATTCTCTTTTTTTTTCTATTTATTTCGTCTTTTATATATATATCTTTTGTTATTACTTTACCTTTACCCTATACCCGATACCTTCAAATTACATCTAACTTGCTTAACTCTATCTTCATAAATGAAAGACGTTTTATATGGGTGAGTATTCTTAAAAGGAATTAAGATTTTAATTCGAACTATATCGACTCAACAAAAAAAAAACATACAAAAATACACTAAACAATGAAATACCTATTCTATACTCAAACGCTATATAAATTGCCGAACAAATAACGATTTACTATCGCCAGCAAAATTGATCATATGACTTACCCTTGAATGAACTAATAATGCCACAAAAATTTAAAAAGGGTTATTATATATATGTATATTTTTTTCAAATTAATCCTAAAAATAAAATGTGTCGTACTATATGTATGTGCGTTTGTATTTCATATGAATGTGGGGGTGCTTCAGGCTGCAATACGCGGTAACTTTTCACCTCGATCTCCATGGTTCGACAGCGAATCCTTTTATTCACTACCATTTCTTTTTTCTTTATTATTATTACTTTCCGAAGTGTGGATAACATAAAACACGAGGAAACCTACGAGGACACACACAACATTATCAAGCAAAAAGGAACAACAAACCGAACAAACAGAACCGAATTTCCTCGTCGCGATTGGATGGACTTTCTCACGAGCAATTCCATCCAAGACTTACGAATCGACTCCGCCCTGATTACGCGCTATCGCAGTTCTCATGACACCTTCATTATCCGATCAAGAGTATTCTGTCGCGATTCCAGTGGTACGTAACAACCTTCCTCAGGAAGACTTACAGAATCTCTTTTTCGGACAATGAGGGCGATATCATTCTGTAGTCTCGGTTTCCGTCTCGGACACCCACCATCCACTCGTCCCGCCGCAAGTAAACAAGCATTCTCACCAGCTATCTTGTTACGACATACGTGACGAATGGATGCCGCCCTCGACGTCCACCGGACCCAATAATTATTTAATTTGAAATTCAAATTTTTATCCAACAAGTTCACTATCAGTTCCTTCTAGCCTCTTGGACCTCATCCTACCGATCCGTCGCAAGTAAACCAGCATTCTTACGAGCCATCTCGTTTACGACTTACGTCACGATCGGATGCCGTCTCCGAAACCTTCCAAAACTGACGAAATCCTAAACGAAAGACTAGACAATCACACAAAGTACGTATGGGTGCCATTTGAACTAAGGCAAAAGGATAGGAGTTGGAGGTAGGTATGGTGGAAGTAGAAGCTGCATAAAACAAAGAAAAGTGAGTAGAAATATATGAGGCTGGGAAGCGGGTAGGATGGGACTGAGAGGGGGTAGACTGTCCGCTATGGAGGCGATGGCATGCTTGCTACGCTCGACTCAACTCGCCGGATTAGGGGGGGATCTTGCCCCCATACCCAGACCTCGCCTATTCCAAAAAAAAAAAAAATCATGCCAAAAAAACTACAACTTAGCCACCACCAAATAGTCCACAATTCAGGAACGCTGCGGCTGATAATGCAGCTTGGCCTATACCCGCCCCACCCGGAATTCATTCAGCCCGAATCTCGAATTCCCCTTAGTCGTTAATCAGATCGGATTTACTATCGCGATCGAACCATAGTATCTTCAGGCTACTGTATGTCCGTCGCTAGCCCTTCCGCACCCCCTGAAAGAAAATTTATTGCACCATATTAAGCCCCTTGGAAGCTCATAAAAACACGTGAAGTTTCATCAGCATTTGACGTGATTTACAGCTTGATTTTATTACTCTATGCAACTTACATAACATATACCAAAAATTAAAACTTAACATGGATATAATGTTCATATAGGGTTTGGTACTAATCTTTAAAAACTATCAATTAAATTAATTAACTTTTGAAACCTATATATACTTTAAATTCCCGGTAAATCGGCTAAAAGTGACGACGCAAGGTTACCGGCGGTCGAAACGGTGACTGCTCTGCTCCCGCTAGGTTTAAGTTTCCAGTTATCCACCGGCCTTTCTAACTGACCTTACTTTTTTGAGTGAAGGTATTATCAACCGCCGTTATCCTACCTACATAGAGCTCTCTGTGGGTAGCTAAGGGTTCGCAAAATCTTGCTATCCTAGCAGGGGATTATGAGTAACTTAATTCGCACGGGACGGACGACCTCCAAAGAAAAATCTTATATCGGCGTTCACTTTTATCCCACCACCCAGCAATTAAAATAGGTAGGTATATAAAAAAACTAAAAAAAAGCTATAATAAAAATAAATGAAAATCAACACTTAATTATAACATGAAAATCTCATTATCACGCCAAGATTTTTTTTTGTTTAATATATACAAACGGCTTCTGCCCATAAGCGTCGATCGCCAACCACCAGCGGAAGGAATAATTAAATAAGTGTGCCCGGAAGCACCAGTCGTTACGAGTATATAGCGATTGGTAGGTAGTCGATTAAAACCAATCGAATTGTAGGTATTCTCGTACCGAAATAATTTTATGTATACTAGCATAAGTTTTACTTGTCCGTCCGGGTCTTGCACGGACTTAAATTTTTGTGCGGCCACAACACCAGCGAGGTAGCGGACCCCTTCTTAGTCCCAGAGGAGTTCTAGCTTGGCAATATGAGTCGTAAGGCGAGCTCGTTCCCACTTTTCAATACGCCGAGAGCAAATGCACTAGGGGGATATCCATGGTTAGACCGTTAAAAAAAAACCAGCGGCGGCAACGACCCACTCTCTACATCGTTAGCCGCCGATTCCTCCTCACTGGTGCACGTCACTAGTTAAATCCACTTTTCAGTTGGCAACAACAAGATTAATATCCGCTAAAGCACTTAATTTAGCAAAATAAACACTTTTAATCCCAATGAATCCGAATAGAAACTCCGCGCAATCTTATCTTTGAAAAATTATGCTCTTCAACTATCACCTCAAATTTTAACGACGACGTGAACACTGACTGATTTTAAATCGTAGTGACAAAGAGAATCTGTCCTACGGTAATCACTAGCCTAACCGTGTCAAATTTTCTTTGTTCTTACGAAAAGTTAGTCTGATTGGAGGTTTACCACCGATAGCTTAACGGCTCGCACAAATACCGGAAAATGAGAATCCGTAGCCTATTCCAAACACTACCATTCACTACCTTCCTATTAAACTGAGAAACAAACCTATTAGGTACGCGACCCATAAATTTCGAAAATTTCGACTCACATTGTGAATCGTCCACACTTTATCCACCAGCTTTCCTGGATAATGTCGTCCTGTTTCAGAATATGCTTCCCTTTCAAATATTCCCCTATTAGGTGAACCAACAAACGTTCACATTTCATCATCCTGGCTCCTTCCTCGTATTATAAACATCATCTCCTTTCAGAGCTTTATACCTACGAGTATGCCTGTCCCGCTCTGTCTTCCCGTCAGCTTGTGTTTAGATCTGACTACTGACAGTCATTCGCGCACATTCATTTTTTATTAATTCGTTTTCCTATTACGGTGGAAGTATTTTTTTTTTTCTTTATTTAGCTCCGAGTGAGACCGGCGGGAAATTGTTCAATAAAAGAAACTAAACTAACCTCGTCCCAACAAAATTAGTGAAAAAAAGTGAAAAGAAAAACAACTAAACAAAACACAAGTGATCAAACAAAAAAAAACAACAAAAAAAGTAACAAAAAAAACAATAGAACTGAGGTGCATAAGGACACCCAAAAAAAAAAAACCAGAAACCGACTACCTACTCAGTGGGCTAACTCAAGATCGCCCAAAAGCCACCCACGTCTGCATCCTGTGGAACTCCCTCCGGACCCGTCTGGCAAATCCTGGATCTCAGGCGGACGGTTGACCATCTCGGACACCGGTCGAGAACCAAGGAACTGGCCTAGCACTAGGGGTGGGTTCCTAATCAACAGATGTAAATAGGTATTTTCTAGGTACTGTATAATGCTCTGCAATAAAACATCTTAATATTATGTATCTAAACATTTTTGTTTTATTTTAAAAAAAGGGGGCCACAACAGAATGTATGGATACTTAACGAATTCCAATTAAAGTAAAATATTTTAGAACAGGCAAATGAATTAACCAATAAATTGGTGTCAACATATTTAACATCCATTGTTGCGGGTGTGACACACTTATTATAATGATGAACACTTGAGATTGGATCCTTATTTAAACATGTTTGCTATACAACGGCATTCGAAACTCGGGCTCGTGTGCAAAAGTTGGCATGTTGATCAGATTTTTAATGATTTTCCTCATGAGGATAATCGTACAAATACTTTGGTATGAGCTTTCGCGCTGTCTTTTCTGAAAAAGGGTTGGTATGTATCATCAATTGTCCCCCGTCGTCTCAAGGTTTTGCTGGATCTTTGTTGTCATTCATAAGAAGTAAATGTAGTACTTAATAAATAACGTAAGTAGAATTTAATTTCTGTAATTATTGAAATAATTTAGACATTTAAAAATTCTCCGAGCGTTGAGAAAGGACTTATTAGAGAGGCGGTGGTTATAAGAGAAAAAAATGATGTACATATTTTATTTCAGCCTACAAGTAGGTACAAGAGTTGACTTATGATTCTGACCAAAGGAATCAGGCCTTTTACATTGCAGACATTTCAACGATTTGCAACCTTCTCCATAAAGATCGAACGCTTTGCAGGGTAGAGAGCCTGGAGCTAACAATCCGAGGCAATCGGGTTGAGTGATTTTTGCCACTTTTGATAAAAATATGTTAGTACACAAGTAGGTAGCAAAATGTATATGTTTACAGATTTCTGAAATAGTTTTTATATGAAAAATCTAGAGATATTAGAAGTAAATATATTTATTGTGCTTTTTAAACTATAATTTAATGAAAAAAAGTATAATTAAATCACAACCACTCGACAAAAAATTAAAATTATTAAATCGCGAACAAAAACATAGACTTTACCACTGCAGTTTCACAAAAAAAAATAGAGTTGTCAAAATGTATCCAACTCTCCGCATTATATTGTTGTTGGATTTCACATCTACTCATGGATAGATAGTCAAATTTACAAAATTCCAATGTAAGAATTGGGTTTTGGGGGATGAAATGTACGAACGTTTCCCATCTTAGTATGGCTTAATTGTGCATTAGACTCACAATTAAGCCTTTCTAAGATCGGAAACTTTCGTACGTTTCACCCCAAAACCGATTAACTTACATTGTAGTATTTGTAGCTTTGAAACTCTATCCATGAATAGATGGGAAATCGAAAAGCAAAACAAAAACAAATTACTAGGGCTGTGTTGTCTTAGGAAGAGGAACAGAAAAGATTCTTGTGTGCGTTTTTATCAATTGGTTTATTGGAAGAGGAACAGGAAAGTTACTTGGGTGCGTGTTTCAGCTTGTAGGCAAATGTCAAATGAAAGCAGAGGTTTCTGGTACTTACGTTATTAGTTTATGATTAGACTAGCAGTCCATATATCACAAACTAATAACTTAAAGACCCGAAACCTCTGCTTTCATTTGACATATGCTTACAAGCTGAATCACGCACCCAAGTAACAATTCCGTTTCTCTTCCAATAGACCCATTGATAGAAACGCACACAAGAATCATTTCTGTTCCTCTTCCTATAGCCAAATAGACAACACAGCCCTAGTAATTTGTTTTTGTTTTGCTTTTCGATTTTCCATCTATTCATGGATATAGTTTCAAAACTACAAATATAATTATGTAAATAATTGGGTTTTTGGGGAGTGAAACGTACGAAGGTTTCCAATCTTATTATGGCTTATTTTTGCCATATATAATAGGTCCATAGCATATATATTCCTAAAACATGAATCATTGAAAACAAGATTACGACACTTCTTATTTTGTCTTATTTTATTGACCTAACCAGAGATCGCAATCCATAAATTCACATCGTACAAACAACAACAGTTTCACTCTTTTTGATCTATGGTGACATCCATATAATAAGCCAAAAAAAAGAAGTGTCGTAATCTTGTTTTCATTGAGTCATGCACCTATAGTACACTCATGCATGAATCAAATAAAACATGGTTACGACACTTATTTTTTTTTATTTTATTGGCGTCATATGTGAAACAAAATCCATTAACTCACAAATAATAAACAACAACAACTTGCAGATTTTGATTCACAATGACGTCAATAAAATAAGCAAAACAAGGAAGTGTCGTAATCCTGTTTTCGTATGTGGTTTTCCATTGGTAAATGAAGAATTTGATTTTTTTCGTGGCGAATGGAATGTTATATGGATTTAATTTTTTTTGTTAAGGTGTTGGCTTATATTCGCTGCTTTGAAACTGGTAGATGTCAAAATAAATGCTTCCAATTGCACTTGTGTTTAGTTGTGTTAGTAAAAGAGGGGTAGATTCGCCAAAAAATATGGATCTGCGAATTGGATTCAGAATCGAAAAAATATTATTTTTTGTTGCCCAATTAATGGAATTAATTGTCAAAATCCATGTTTTGATAGATTCGTATCAAAAACGAATTTGATTCTTGTACCAATAGAAAACCACATTAAATTCATGAATCTAATGAATTTGTTCGACTATGGCGGCATCTATTATGTCCGAAGATGGTATTGCTCTTTAATAAAATTGTAGAGTTGGGAGACAAGAGAATATGGATATAATCCAAAGAAATGGCAGTATAGGAATACTGTATGCTAACTCATGAGAGATCGAGCGAGAGAAAAAAAACATTTTGGATCGAATCAAGTAAAATGCAAAAATAGAAGAACGGGAAAATTAAAGGAGTGCAAGATTGTATTTGAATTTACACATGCATAAATGTAGGCACAGAAAAATAAAAGATTGAAAAAGGGCAAGATTTTGGTTTATGAAGTCTTTTTAGCCTTGTGGACGATTTGAAAATATAAAAAAAACCTACATAAATACATAGTAAATAGTTATGGAAAAATAAATTTAGAATCATTTTTGCTTTCCACTCACAAGAAATATTTTCTTGTAATAAAGAATGTTTTATTTTGTAGGATATGTATTTATCATGTACATATATTCGATAAAATTGAGGTAATTAGGTAGTATACATATGTGGGTATATTCATACATAATGTAGGTATGTAAAATAAACAACTTGTATTAATAATAATTTGACCAATTTTATATACTGTAAATGTAAATGTTTAATCGGGCTTTTTTGGTCACTCACTTTTATATGCAAATAAAAAACTTTATTTCATAGTTTTTCCTTACGTTTCGTCGGTCTTTCTCGACTTCATCAGTGGTAGTTTATTAAATCTATATATAACACAATATTAACAATTTACACTCTTAATCACTTTTGAATTTCGACTTATGTACATGAGAAAAACTCTTATATTTTTATATTTGCATTTAAGTTTTTTATTATTTATTATAAAGTGAGTGACCAAATAAGGCCGATTAAACATTTACATACACAACTTGTTTTTTTTTATAAGAAGCGGTTCTAAAAATCGCAAGTATCTTTAATATTTAAAGTGTTTATAAAATTTGAATACGTAGGTAGGTACCTACCTGAATTAATTTTGTGAGCGACAAAAATGTTTTTGCGAGAGGCGATGAGTACCTAAATGGTTTTATTTCGGAAAGATTTGATGAAGCTTTAAAGAATGTTGAGAGTGCCAAGCAATTTTGTTTTGGAAGGGCAAACCTTTTTTAGGATAGATGATTTTTCATGTAGACTATGTAGGTACTAATTACTCTAAATTAACAAATAGACCGAACAAAATTTATAAAAATATATTAGCGTAGTAAATATTTCTATACCTACATACTTAGTACATTCTTGGAAATACTAGAAATTTGTGGGTTTTCATACTTTTTAATTAAAAAATCGGCAAAATTAATTTAAAAAAAAATTAATGTGGCAATCATGGGTACATACATATATGTACTTCTTATATTCTTTTGATTTTTCTTATAGGTACGTATTGGTAGGTATGTGGGTATATAAATATGTATAATAAGACGTATTCCTACCTACATAATTAAATTGTTTTGTTTACAACTGAATATTAACTTGCGATATATGAATGTAGGTAGGAAAAGTTTTGCATTTGCAAAAAAATCGAACTCGATATTTTTAATCAAACTTGATATAAGGGATAATGATGATAGAGAACACAGAAAAGTGGGTCTCGCAATTCCCCCTGTTTGTCTATCCTCGAGTTTGCAGTCTAAATGGTTGGATGGATTTGCTTCAAACTTGGTACCCATAGGTACATATTGTTTTTTCAGTATGTAATATGCTCACACGTCTTTTTATTTTTTTAAGACGAAAAATGACGGTACCCTCCATATATTTTTTTGACCTAAAAGATAAATCTTATATTTCTCAAGAACGGCTCCAACGATTTTTACAAACAAAAGTTCATTAATAAAGGCAAAACGTACTTTTTGATCATTTGTTTTTGTATTGTTATAGTCTTGGTTGGGGTCCAAATTCTTTTAACAAATGTCTGCTTTTCAAAATTCTGCTCATCAAAATTCATGATGATTTGCAGAGTTTTGATAAGCGGAGCATACTCTTACGTTTTTAAGAGTTAAATAAAAAAATGTTTTTTTTGTCGGTCAACTTCTTAAGGCAATTTCAGTTAGTTTCTATTAAAGAAATAAAACGCACTACAGGATCGTACGAACTTGCTCTTGTAGCTAACAACTTTAGTGTCAAGTAGTAGCTAACCACTGAATTTGTTAGTAGGTATAGGTAGTCTAGTTTAGTTATCCTGTGCAGGTTTAAAGCCTAAGTAGGTAAGATTACCTTGATTCTTAGTATAATGAATTGCCGAATGCATATGATTAAAGGAATTAAAGGTGACATAGGTACCACCCTACAAATGTATATTTAAAAAGATTTTAATTATGTAAATTTGGAGGGTAATGTGTACCTACCTACATAGATGGCACCTAGGTATGTAAATATATGTACATAATTATGTACATTTTATAGTTGAACTGTCGTGTCTGTCGGACGTGTTTTTCTTTTGTTCCCTGTTTTTCATATTTTTTTTTCTTTTCAAAATAAGTTTAATATTTAAACTTCTATAAAATGCCAACAAATTGTGCGCTTTGTGGCTTAAGATTGCATCGCGATGGTTTTATTCATTGTGAAGGTTTTTGTGGATTGAGTTTTCATAAAAAATGCGCAGAAGTTCGTGAAGAATCTGACATAGCACTTCAATCAGATCGCAACCTCGCGTGGCGATGTAATAGCTGTAATTGTGTTAGTAGCTCTATCCTATCGCTTATCGTTAAACTTAAAAATGATGTTGCTGATATAAAGTCGAAGCTTGAAAATAGCGACTTTTTAAGAATTGAACCAAAAACTAGAAACAAAAATAAAACAGCAAAAAGTGTCATTCATTGTGGGTACAAAAAACACTCATGACTCGACATTAATTGCAGAATCCCCATCAAAAGCTGCACCGTCATCGTCATCGTCATCGTCATCGTCATCATCATCATCGTCTTCGTCATCATCGTCATCATCATCTTCAACATCGTCATCAACTGAGTTTCAAATAATACCAATAACAGTTCCAACAAGTTGCCCCTCCAGCGTTCCATCTGTTCTATCACCTAACGTAGCTAATGAAGGTGCTCCTTCAACGGACGATTTGTCATCAATCGCAACACCTGAAAACAACAACACTTCTGAGTCGTCATCAAATTCAATTGTTGTTATATCTGCCGCAACACCTGAAGAAACACCTTCAATTCAAACGTCATCATATGTTCAACCGATCACTGAAAATGCAATCGACTTGTGCCCAAGGAAGGTGCAGCAGGACAAAAGCCAACCAAGTCAGCGCACTTCTAAATTGATTGGTAACTGGACTGCAACTGAAGGCACAGCTGATTTCTCATTCTCATCAGTTCTTAAGATTAAATTTCTTCATCTGTCTCGTGTCAGTACGAACGTCACCGAGAAGAACATTACTTCTTTTGTAGCACATAGACTTGAAAGTGTGCTTCTTTGCAAGAGATTAGTTAAAAGTAAAGTCGATGTTTCAACTCTGCATTTCATTAACTTCAAACTTGGAATTCCAGAGTTTGCATTTGAGAAAGCATTTAATCCTTCTATTCGGCCATTGGGTGTGCAGATTAAGAACTTTATCCAACGTCCAAAATCAAAAAACGGGAGTGGTGCGAACAAAATTTCAACAACATAACATGTGCTTCATCGTCTTCCCTTAATCCGTCACAGCTTAGAATTTATTATCAAAATGCTGGTGGCTTGCGAACAAAAACAAATGAGTTTTTCATCACTTCAATTGCACACGATTATGACGTAATAATATTAACAGAGACCTGACTGCACCATGGAATCTATTCTTCCGAGCTATTTGATTCTTCATATGTTGTCTATCGAGTGGATCGTTCTCTAGACATTGGTATGGATAGAGGCGGGGGAGTATTAATTGCAGTTCATACTTCACTTAATAGTAAACAATTAAATTTTCATAAAAATTCTATTTATTTTGATCAACTATGCGTTCTTGTTAGTTCAGAGCATTTAGCACATAATGTAAACAGAGCTGAATATTGTTTTATTGTTAATTATATTAGACCAAAGAGTAGCTTAGAATTATATGCACAGCTTGTTTCAAATATTAGTTGTTTATTGAATGGCTTATCTTCTAATCAATATCCATGTATCTTTGGTGACTTTAATCTTGGTGACATTGATTGGCGTTATCTAGAAGATGAGCAAATCCTTGTCCCTTTTAATGTTTCTAGGGATGTGGAAGTTGAATTAGTTGATAACTTTTCCTCGTTAGGATTAATCCAAATTAATCATGTAAATAATACTTTAAATAGGTTTCTCGATCTTATTTATAATTAAGGATCTTAAATTTATGGTCTCTGAATCAGACTTTCCTTTAGTAAGAAATCAAATTCATCACAAAGCAATTATGGTTATATTTGAACTTTATAATTTTCAATCTGTTATTACAAATAACTGTTTTATATTTAATTATAAGAAGGCTGACTTCATTTCGCTAAATAATTATTTTAATACCATAAATTGGGAGCAACTATTTGCAGATAAATCTTTAAATCAGATGTATACCATCTTTAAAACACTTTTTTTTAAGGGTGTTCAGAAGTTCGTTCCGGTACTTCGAAAGGGATCATCTTTTAAATCTCCCTGGTTCAATAAAAGACTAAAGAATTTAGAAAATGTCAAAAATAAGGCTTTAAATAGATGTAAGGTAACAGGCAAATCTGAAGATAGAATTCGTTTTATGCAACTGCGACGGGAATTTGATTTTTTGAGTAGATTTCAATATTCACAATATATAAGTTCAGTTGAAAGGGACATCAAATGCAACTCGAAATCTTTTTGGGTTTTTTTAAATTCAAAACGCAAAAGTTCTGCGTTTCCTAGCTCAATGGAGCTTGATGGAGAGACCTCCCATAGTACTGAAGCTACATGCAATCTTTTTGCTAAGTTTCTTGAAGCGAATTATAATATAGACATTATACCTAATAGTGAAAACCTGCATAATGATATTAGTTCTCAAGTTGATTTTAATGTGTTTTCGCTATCTGATCAAGAGTTATTTAATGGCTTAGCTTCTCTTGATGTTAATATAAAAGCTGGAGTAGATTTGATTCCTCCTCTTTTGATATCGGAATGTGCTGTTTCGCTTTGGAAAGTACTACAAATTATTTTCAATAAATCGCTCCATTCTGGGGTTTTTCTAGAAGAGTGGAAAATATCATCCATCAGCCCTATTTATAAAAGTGGTATCAAGCACTTAATTAAGAACTATAGACCAGTCTCAAAACTTTCCGCGATTCCAAAACTTTTTGAAAAGTTGGTGTTCAATAGACTTAGTTTCACGGTGAAAGACATAATATCTTCGAGACAGCATGGATTCTGTAGTGGTCGCTCCACTACTACGAATTTGTGTCTGTTTACAAGTTTTTGTTTATCTTCTTTGGAAAAAAGAATGCAGGTCGATGTTTTGCACACGGATTTTGTGAAAGCGTTTGATAGAGTCCATCACAGGCTTCTATTAAGAAAGTTCGAGAGGATGGGATTCAGATTCGGTTTTCTTAAATGGTTAGAATCTTATTTGTCAAATCGAAAACAGATTGTTAAAATCGAAGGTAATCAATCCTTTTTTATTGAAGTCTTATCGGGACTGCCTCAGGGAAGTCATTTGGGACCCCTCCTTTTCAATCTTTTCGTCAATGACATTCCGGACTGTCTGCAATTTTCTTCAGTTGAAAATTGTGTTAACTTTCAAAAAGATATTGATGCGTTTTTCAATTGGTGTAAATATAATCATCTCGAGCTAAATATCTCTAAATGTAATATATTTAGAGCTTCTCGTACAACACCTAAAGTGCTGTTAAGTTACAGCCTCGGCAATGAAAGTCTTTCAACCGTGAGTGTAATAAAGGACCTTGGTGTTATTTTTGACACTAAGTTTTCTTTTTCTGAACACATACATTTTATTATTTCAAAAGCGAATTCGTTGCTAGGTTTTTTAAAACGCAACACGGGGGTGTTTAAAGATAGTTATACTCTGAAAACGATTTACATATCTTTAATATTACCCATACTGGAATACTGTAGTGTTATTTGGTCTCCTTTTTATCAAAATTCCTCAGACAGGATTGAAAATATTCAAAGAAGATTCACGCGCTTTGCTTTAAGGAATTTCAGGTGGTCAGATGGTTTGCCCAATTATGGCTCTAGGTGCGCATTGATAGATTTAAAATCTTTAAAAAGCCGTAGAGAAACCCTTGGGGTTCTTTTTATCAAGGACATGCTCAATGGTAAAATAAAATCTTCGGACTTACTAGCTCTTATGTCTTTTTATGTTCCTGAGAGATATCTAAGAAATAGGGACGTTCTCTTTTTGAGTTTTAGTCACAGGACGAACTATGGACTTAATGAACCCATAACTCGTAATTTATCTTTTTTTAATTTAATTCATAGTGAAGTCGACCTTCAAATGAATAGGCATATGGTTAAGAGTATTGCTTTAAACTTTTTTAATGATGTATAATGATAAATTATAATTTTATTGTAGCCAACAGATTATGTATCCATTGATGAATAAATAAATAAATAAATTTATTTTATTTTATATATTATACATATGTATAATAATGAAAGTGAATGGTGTATAGGTGGGTAAGAATCGGGTTTTAAACTGACAAAAAGTGCTAAAACGATCACTTCAATCAGTTTCTTGAAAAAACAACCATTAAATACCACGGGTCAATGAAAATTTTATAAAAAAGTATCTCAAAATTGTAGGACGGATTTTGATGAAATCCGGTTTTTCATTTTTTTGAAATTTTGGTATGCAGTTTTGTACAGTTCATTAATATACATATGACTATAAAATTTAAAATTATTTTTTTTGATTAGTTTTAAAAATATTGATTTTTCAAAAAAAAAATTTTAATTTGCAGAATTAGTTTGGCTACCTAGATCTTCTCAGATATAAAATTTGACAGAAATTCAATGAAAAGTTGCCGAGTAAGCCCGAAATTTAAAAAAAACTGTTATATGAAAAGTACTGTTAATAGACCTTTTCGTTAACTAGATTCATATCAAATGATAGCTATTACTAACAAAAAAATTCTCAATTTTTTTTATAAAAATCGTTGGAGCCGTTTTCGAGAAAAATAAGATTTCCTTTCAAGGTCAAATGGCACGTACCGTTATTTTTAGGCCTAAAAATAAAATTTCAATTTCCCCCTCTGAGGAATGCCAAAATAATCACAAATACCAAATTTGAAGGTAATCGCTTAAGCCGTTTAGGCTCTAGCTCGATATACATACAGACGGACAGACTGACAGACAGACATTTTTTGCCGATTACTTTTTTAGGCTTCTCTATTATCGTAATGTCATGTTTGATTGTTAGAATTTTTTTTTACGAATGCATAACTTGCCTTATAGTACCTATAATCGCAAGTAAAAAAGGAAAGGTGTTTCGAAAAGCAAACAAATAAAAAAAATCATAAAACAGAGAACTGAATCTAAGTCACATTTGCCATCTTAGTAGCATGTCAAAAAACATTGTTCTCTTTGATTTTTGCTTGTTTGCTTGTTTTTTTCTTTAATTTTTTTTCATACTTAAGTTTATCTAATGGACTGTTTCGTTTTATTTTGGTTGTTGTTTTTGTTCTCTGTAAATAACAAGAGTTAAATAAAAATTTAAAAAAAATAAGCAGAGTTTTTTTCTTTTCTGCTTACGGATAGAATTTTGAGAAGCAGAATTTTGACAAAGCAGAACAAATGAAAAAATCAGAATTTTGAAAACCAAAATTTTCATTTTAAAAGCAGGATTTTGAAAAAAACCGTATTTTGAATCCAGAATTTTGACCCGCTCCCTAATTTTTTGTGTAGGTACCTCTATTAGAACCATTTTTTTGAATTTTTTTATGTAGAATCTCCTAGATAGCCTAAACACTACCAAAATGTTTCAATTTTGTTTAACCATTGTCTTAAAACATAGCGATCCTGTTCTAATATGGACATCGATTCTAATAAGGAATTACTCGTATAAGTCAAAGTCATGTCATCAGCTAATACAGTTATACTGCTTTTAAAAGATTGTTTAAATATAGTATTAGCATACGCTAAGAATAGCCGGCTTTGTAAAGTTTGTCCAAAAGTAACTTATGATTGACCATGTCAATTGCTTTAGTCATGTCAATAAACAGCTCTAAAACACATTTATTTATATTAAAGCATTCACTTAACTACAAAACTTTAATATTACATCCTCAGTGCATTTACGTTCGCAAAATCCCAATTGAACAACACCTGCACCATAGAGAAAATATACTACAGTACTCTTAGTAGTATACTTTCTCTATGGTCTACAGCATAAGAATTATAACAATTTCTATACCTATTTGATAACCAGGTATATTATAATCTGGAAGTTCAAGGCCGCTGGTAAAATTAAGGCTTCAAAGTGAGATAAAAAGGAATCAAAATGTTTCCTCATATTTGATGAATTATTAAAGCTGACAAGTTTTCAATACTACTAAAATTATAATTTTTTGCATTAATTAAGAGTTTAGTGCACATTATTTTAAATCAAATTATAAAATATTTAAGTCATCAGAGCAACTCACTCTGACAACACTTTTGCTCAAAAAAAATATATTGCTTATCATCCATAAAAACTTATATTTGTTTGTCATCTTCACCTTCTTAGCTACATTATAGAGTTCACGTGCTGTTGTTGATGTAGATATTTGTACTATCATAATCATCTCCAAATATTTTTGTTGTTAATACCGCTCTCCTCTTTTGTTTCATCATCGTGATAATCTGTTTGGTATTGCGACGGGTCAAACATAACTAAGATGTTAGCAGTTGATGACGAGTGGACTAAATTAGTTTAGTCCACTTTATGTACAAAAAAATTATTTTGCGTAATTATTAACGGTACTTCGCATAGAACCTCTTTTCATATTTTCGACTTTCTCCCTTTTTGATGAAACGGCTAAAATTATTTTTTGTATGCAAATGTTCCCTAGAAGTGAATAAAACTGCATACTCAAATTTTAAAAAAATGGTTTTTGGATTTTAAAAAAAATTAATAAATTTTTGTTTTTTGAAAAATCGATTTTTCAAAAACCAGTCTCTGATTTTTTTTTAAATTAAATTTTTATATGTATGGTAATAATTATTTTGAAAAGGCGTTTCAATTTTTTTTCTAAAAATGTTTTTAAAATTTTATACAAACACATTTTTTTTAAAAAAGCCTCTCCAACGATTTTTTAATTTATTTATGATATATTCATATTTGTCTATTAATTCTTAACTTAAACAAAATCTCTTATCAGTTTCATATGTACCCAATAAAAACTGATTTCTTTAAATCAAAAAACATTTTCTTAAAAATGTGTATATCCAATATTATTTATATCTACTTTTAAGGAGCACTTGTTTAAAAAAAATAATTTTAATCGACGAATAATTAAAGTTTGAAAATATGAAAAGTAGTTCTATGGGAAATAGGCGCCTTATCTACCTACTTACCGTTAATAAGAACGCAAGAAAAATGTATTTATGTAAATGTAAAATGCACTAAAGACTCTCATTTTTTTATCAAACTATTTAGGTCCGTTTTTGGTTAAGCAAATGACGTTTCTAAATGTTTATACAAAAAATGAAAAGAACGTGCCGGCATAGGTTAATACCTATGTCGGCATGTTCTTTATTTCTCGTCTTCGCTTTCATCATCGTAATTATCAAAATTGATCAAAATCTCAAGTTTAATTTTTTTACGAATCCAAAACTTGCAATATACCTTTCTAAATACCAACATAATTTATATAATGCAGGTAAGTACCAACTTTTTAAATGTTCAAAATTGTGTCTTTCTGAAAAAGAAAAATGATAATATAACTAGGTATGTAACTACATAGATACTTACACCACATGATGCATAATCTTTTTTTTAAATTCATAACTTACCTATATAACCTACATAGCCAAGTAATCAGTACAAATGATATATTGCAACCTTGCCTACAATTCTCATATCTCTCATATGTTGATGTACATATATTGAATATTACCTGCAATGCTGCGTTAGAAAATCATTTTATAGGTTTTATATACAAAGGCCCAGCTGTCTATATACTCGTATATCAATTTTTTTTAATTTCATAGTTATATGAAAACTTAACCTTTAAAAATTATTTTATTTCATTTTATCTAAGTATTAAATTTTTTGCGTAAAATTTTATTGAAAAAATATTTTTAAGACTTTTTCCTTCGTTTATTATGTTTTACAAATCGAAAAAACCTTGCGTATTGATATACATACATATTTCCATAAGAAACAATTTTTTGCTACCTCTCACTTGTAGAACGTGATAAAATTAAAACTGTAGAATTGTTAGGATTAGTTGAGCTAATTTTTACCGGTGTTATCTTTTTCTGCTTAGTTAATTTCGAGCCAATTTGTACAAACTAACTTAATTTAGACTCAATTTGTACACAAATTTGTTTTAGACAATCACCTAAGACACTTAAATAGGTAGGTACCTACCTAGGTAGGTACCTATACCAAGATTGAAGAAAATCGCTTCAGCCGTTTAGGCTGTAGAGCGTTGTTCAGACACACAGACGGAATTGAAAAGTTCGATTTCTTTTCCAAATGCAAAACTTGTCATATACCTAGTACCTACATACCTACCTACATACATATATCGCAAGTAAAAGAGAATAGTAAATAAATAACTTATTAGATCTACTGACATACGTCCTTGAACTTAAAACAAGAAACCTTTTCGTAAAAAAGATTTAAAACATCTAATTTACGAATAGGTTTCTTGTTTCAAGGTTATATACAAATATCAGTAAGAATTTGTTTGCCAACAATGCAAAGATAAAAAAAAATTGTAGGTAAAAAATAACCTAAACCATTGTATATATATAGTCTTATTTAATGCTCTAAGCAGATACATAGTTATACAGTGAATAAGGTCTTATGTAGCCCTTCCATAAATTCCTATTTATAAAACATTTCCCATAAAGTATAGTTATGCAGGGTATTTTGTCCAAAAAGTACCAAAAACGGGTAATCTATTCCATTTGGCTGCCATGATCAAATCAGCTGTTTGTCAGAAAACGCAACTAGAACTTTTGTTGATGTTATGATTGTGATTTAATGAAAACAAAATAAATACTAATACAAAATAATAATAAATATTGGATCATAGTTTTTCATCCCTAAGACTGTTTAGATTGGTAGTACCGCCACTATATCATATGTCGAGTATTATACGAGTATGTAAGAGTAGGGTGACGGTGGTTTCAGTTCTCGCACGGTCAGGTTCGCACTTTTTTGGTTTTTGTTTTCGAATTTGTTTTTTTAAGCACAACAATTTTAGGTTCAGCTTTAATGTATGCATGTTGGCTACTGGCTTTCGCCGTGGACGCCGTCATACAACCAAAAAAGGTCCAAGCGAACAATTTCTATAATTTAAGCATATTTGCTTTGAAAACCTGTATTTTTTGTTTAAGTCTCCATTTCTATGATTCATTGGATTGAATCATTTCTTATACAGTTTTCTTCTTGGCGTTGGAAGTTTTGCATTTAAATTATTGAAATCATTTAAAAAGGATACAAAATTTAAAGGCATTTCCTTTTTTTTTTTTTAGTTTTATGTCCAAACTCAAAATGACCTTATGTGGGCTCTATTCAACCTATAAGCGGGTTTAGCTTATAATGGATCCATTCAACGTTGTATAAGTCTTATAATTGAGATTTTCGAGTTCGGAGGCATTATAAGGTGTGCATAGCTTATACTCGCTGTAATGATATTATAGTGAAAGTTGTCCCACGTCCAACAAATGTAGTGAACAAGCAAGAGCATTTAAAGGCTGGTTTGACAAGGAGTGTGAAAATACTCGGAACCTTTCGTTTTCTTTGCTCGCATCATTTCGTTCGCTCAATAATTCCTCTTTCAAAATATTGTACGTAGAATCTAACAAAAAATACAAAACATTGTACAGAAGAAGGTAGGCTACAACATGAGAATGGTGGACTCTTTGTTATGGGCTAGATCTTCTGCCGATTTCTGGAGCGCATTAAAATTGGTAAATGGAGCGAAACCAATCATTGCTTGTGAGCTTAAAGCGTCAGTTCTAAAGAATTACTTTTCTTCACTTCTCAATACGGAATGCAGGGCCTCAATGTTCCACTATGCCATCCCCCTAATTGAGGATGAATTACTGGACTCAAATTTCAATGAAGAAGAATTACAATTATCATTACATAGAGCAAAAAAAAAAGGAAGCAGCAGGAACAGATAGAATACCTTTGGAATTCTTTAAGTACGCCTCGAATAATTATTTATCTTCACTTTTGAAATGCTACAATATTATTTTCGATTCCATGGTCGTTCCCCCATCGTTCTTGTCATCTGTTATCTTCCTGTTGTTTAAAAAAGGAGACTCTTCTGCCCCAAATAACTATAGAGGAATATCATTTTTGAACTCAGCAATGAAGTTGTTTACAAGTATGCTCTTTTCCAGACTATCCGAATGGGTTTCTGGTAAGCAAAAACTTAGTGAGCTTCAAGCAGGGTTTAGATCTGTTTACTCGACAACAGACCAAGTATTCCTACTTACAAATATTGCGGAATTGCATCTTCACCAAGGGAAAAAACTATACGCTTTCTTTATCGATTTTAAGGCTGCATTTGGTAGTATAGAAAGAGAGGCGATTTTTTATAAGCTCTCAAACATCGGTATATCTACCAAAGTAAGCAAAATACTACAACCTCTCTACGCCAATAATTGCATATATGTCTGGACGGCGACAGTTTGTCAGATAACTTCAATTCCTCAATGGGGCTTAAACAAGGCTGCGCTCTGAGTACTCTCCTGTTCACTCTATTTATTGATGATTTGGTGGAGCATGTTGGAGGGGGAGTGAAGATTTCTGACGAAACTATACCTGGCCCACTATACGCAGATAACATCGTGCTTTTGCAGACTCGCCTACAAGATTTCAAGAAAAGATAGTGAGACTGGAAGAATATGGTGTCACGTGGAACTTATCTGTTAATCTCGAGAAATCAAATATAATTATTTTTAGAAGGGGACAAGGAAGGTACTCTTGGGAGGAGAAATGGAACTTTCAAAGACAGGAGATTAATATAGTAAGAATTTAAGTACTTAGGAGTGACTATAACAAGTAATCTTTGCATGAAAAAACACGTCACAGCTAAACTTCAAGAAGCCAAAGCTACTCTTTGTATTTGATGGAGAAATTACGTCGCAAACAAAGCTATCCATCACTCTACTAAGTACAAACTCTTTCAAGCACTAGCCAAGTCGATTATGCTTTTCTTCTTGAAGCGGGTTTTATCTCTTCCTTCAACGACCGCAAATTACATGCTTCATATTGAAACGGGGTTACCTCCGCTGTTTATTGACACCATAAAGCCCATTTCGATTATGTGCTCAAAATACTAAAAATGAGCTCATCAAGACTGATTAAGAGCCTGTTAGAATATCTGATCTCAAACAAACTCAACTTTGTCGGCGTTTCACTTGATATTTCTAGTTCCTTGGATGAAACGCTTGAACTAAATATGGATAATCAATCAGTTTTAAAACAAACTTTGTATCAGTTGTTGGCCAAATAAGATGAAAAAATCCATCAAAGCTTCATCAGCAAAACCAAAGCATCACAATATAGAGAGTAATACAGCAATCTGCAGCTTGAACTAGGTCCTCAAAACTACTTTAACGATAAGAATCCCACAGAGATGATATCACTTATACTACGAGCAAGAGGGGAAATTCTGACTCTTAACTTCATACCACATAGACCAGACTTGCCTATCGAATGTGAAATCTGCAACATGCGCGCTAGAGAAAACGTGGCTCACTTTCTAGAATCATGTCCGATTCTTCAAGAAATTAGACGAGATATTTATGGAAAAAACCAGCTGACTCCAGACGAAGTCATACTTATTCTAAATGGGGCAAAAAGTTGCGAAAATTTGTACAAATTTGTTCGTTTGGCACCAAGATATAGAAAGATAATCGTAACAGAAAGCTTTTGGTCTATATTTTCTTTTAATATAAACAAAAAAAAAACATTGCATAAAATTTATATTAACTGCTATTTTATTATATCAATCTGACCGACGGTTTTATACCAGGTCGTACCCGACTTGTATTCAAACATTGTAATTTGTAATTTAAAATCGAATCTAATCTACTGGCTGTAATGCAATTATAAATAAGGCTGATAATCTATAGTACTAACATGGAACAGAAAAATGTCTTTATTGTAAATTGCCCTAAGGGGTCGCTAGTATCGCTTTTTGTCCCTTTGCAGAAATTAGTTTGTTAACGAGGGCAGAGGAAGAAAGGGGGAAAAAGAAGAGTTGAGGTAGTTTAATTTCGTTACGTAAGAGTATAAGAGAGAAAACCAAATTTCGTTTCTTTTTTGACATCACATGTTTTATTTTTTTTATGTTATATGAGGAGCAAGAAGGAAAGCAAAGTTAAACGTTCGTATATACGATAACATTTCAATGTGTTTTGCTTCTCGTTTTATTTGTATTTGTAGCAATTTTATTAATTTTGCTACTTCCATCTCATATAGATTTTGCATTCATGAATTACGTACTTACAACTGGAGTTTGGTTGTATGTACATATAATATCCAATGATATGGATTTTAGTCATTTCATTGTAGGCAGGATACAATTGGATTGTGATTTGTATTTGGTGATATAGGTAGAAGCTCAGTCAAACGCTCACAAGATTAAATTCTAGGTAAATTAACATTTGTTAAGATAATTTAGAGACAAATGTACTTATGTACCTACATATCCAACTAATTTTTTTATTTAACAGGTCACAGCTATTATCCAGGTGTTTTGCGGTTAAGTTCAAGCTGTAGGTACCTACCTACTTACCTACTTACAACAAATTATTTGTGTTTTTTTTAACTAATCTATACCTACATTAATATTAAGTGTGTCTAGGTATTAGAATAAATTATAATTTATTAGAAAATAAAAATAAAGAAAATAAAAATAAAGTCTTCATTTTTACTTGCTATATATTTAGGTGCATTTGGTATGTTTGTATGTATTTAGTTAGGTACAATTTGGTAGAGTAATAAAAAAAACTCATTTCAATTTTAATTTATTTTATTTCAATTCAGTGTACAAGTAAGACTTAGTCCTTTATAAAGATTTAAAATTAAAATGATAAATGACTTAAGATTCTGATCAAACCCAGTATTACAGTGATAGAAGCTGAAGTGATTTTCTTTAAACTTGGTAGGTACATACATACTTACATAGTTCATCATTATAAAAACCGAATGTTAGAAGAAAAGTGAACGTTTTTTAACTCACTGACTTTAATACATTGAGTGAATATTGGTTTTGTCCAATAAATGTGTAAAAATTAGTTGAATGAAATATGTTAGCTTTCACTCTAATTGGACATTAATATAAGATCATGTTATTTTGCTTTTAGACACAATTTAATTGAAATTGCTGATCTTATAATTTGAAAAAAAAAAATATATTATAGGTATATGTATATACAATTTTTAACATAAGATGATTTGGTTTTAGATACCTAAGTATAAATGTTGAAATAAATAAATTTTAACGACATTTTCCAATATCTATGATCTTACAAATTAGCACCGTGTGAGGGGTTTATGAGAAGTATACATTACATTACATACATTCGAACAAAAGTTCAAAATTAAACTTCTGAGTTACAAGCATTCAAAAGTTAAATCATTTGTTTTAAATTCAATTCTGAGTACCTACCTAATTAGCTCATGGAAATTTATTGGGTTTAAAAATCAAATCGTTACGACCCGGTATGTTGTTATGACACATGTTATTATTTTCTTTCTAAAATGTATTAATAAAATGAAATGTATGTGCTCTCAAAACAATACCATGTGCATGGATAACTCCAACGTGTTGGTAGGTACATTATGTCATTTTGACCAAACATTTTAAAACCTTTGTATAAATGGAATTATTAAATAAAATTTAAAATAAAAATACTGTACGGTATAGTAGATACTTATTTATATTTAATATTTTTCAAAAAAGAAACCGTCATCCGCATCAATTACACATATTTTACAAAATACTTACCAATGTTAAGAGGTTATCTTTAATCAACTTATCACCAACTTATTTTATCCGCAAAAATAACGATAAATGTCATGCAACCGATATAAAAAGCTTACCTATCATGAAATCGGTTCTATGGATTCTGGATTATGTGTAAAGTTTAATACCTAGTTATGTATGATTTTGGTCAGACCAAATCTAAACATAAAATGTTAATTAATTTATTTAAGCTAAGGTAATAAGCAGATGATAACATATTTTTGTTTTATTTTTGACGAAAAACTGATGAGAAACTTGAAAGGAAATGAAACACACAACTTGGACACTGAGAACAGACTAGAATAAAATATAATTTATTTTTTCAGAATAAAATTAAAACTTACAGAGAAGAAGTGATTGCTTAAAACGGAGTGTTTATATGCTGATTTGTTATTATGTTTATACAACAATTTTCGCAAACAAAAAAGTAAATGCATACAAAAAAAAGAACCATTGAACAGTTTTTTTCAATTTTCGAAAATAGAAACATTTTCGAACAACATATTTTTTGTATTTTTGAAAAAAAAAAAAATATTTCAATTACTTAATGATTAATCGTATGACAATCTTCCAAACAGTTTTAAAAATAAAAACAGATTTGTTTATTTTAACAAAAAGTTAAGTGCTTTTAATAAATAATAATATTAATATATTATTTTTATTTTATTTTTTATTTTAAATACATAGGTGTGTAGTTTACATTTTTTTAATTTGATATAATTGTTCCACAAGCCAAACTAGATGCTTCTTTTAGGTTTCACCAGTAGGCCTATTCCTCGTTATAACTATTTTTAAAAAATTAAAATAGGTAGGTACCTACGTATATAATAGAATAAATAATTATAATAAAACTTACATGCCTCCTTAGACAATATCATGGATTTAATGTAAATCTAAATGCATTCAATATTTGTGTAAGTAGGTATGTATGTTGGTACTTAGTATTTAATTGCAATATAAACACTTTTTTTTTTGAAGGTATTATTATCAAACATACATATATTCATATATTCCATTATTATTGTGACTTTGAGATATTACAATTTTACTTAATTGCACTTGTTTTGCTGTCGGAATGTCAACTTAACTTGCAAAAGGATAAATTAATTTAAGCATCAGTTTTTTTATTGAAAAAAAGTGCCTACGTCAAGGTATCTTAAAACAATTTCATTGGCTTTATACCTACTATGAAGCAATATTCCTTTTCTCAATACATACACAACACAATCATATTGGCTTGTTTGTATCCATATTCGCATAAACTTCAAAACAACCCTAATCTTCTTTAGTTGAAGTTCAAGGACACACGGAAAAATAACATCTTTTTTTTGTTCGGTATGAACCTAGCAAGTTGAAGATGAACTTCAAAACGCTACGCTGAGTTGTTGTCAAAGTTTTTTTCTTGCAAAATCAAATTTTTTGAACACTTTTCACAATTTTATAAATTTACACACTTGGCAATATTAATATTTTTGTTTGAATTACCTACTCTTTTATAGGTGCATATGTAGGTACCTTAAGTGTATTTCTTGTGACCTTAATATTAGCTTGGAAATAGTTGTAATGTAAAATACAATAACTAGTAATTTTTATAATTTTTTTTCTTAAAAATGCTTTAAGAACACAAGAAAATACGAATTAAAAATATTGGTACTTAGTCTAACCTAAACATATATATGAGTGAAATTTGGAAAGAATCGGTTAAGCCATTTATGAGATAGTCGAAAGCAAAAAAGAAACGGTCCTATTGAAAGTACCGTTTTTAGACATTTAAATTTTTTTTCAACCATATGATCGGTCGTATCTAAAAAGCTGCACTGATTTTTTTAAATTAAATTGTTAGAGCCGTTTCCGAGAAAAATAGGCTTTAACGTAACGGTTATATGGTTTACGTTATTTTTTCGTCTTCGCTATCATCGTAATGTCGTGTGTGATTTATATCTCAAAACATTTTTTCTACGAATGCATAACTTGACTTATAGTACCTATAATCGCAAGTAAAAATAATAATTGTATGATACCAATAAAAGTTCTAAATAGGTATTAGTAAAGATGAATTTCAAAAGGCAATATGTATGTATAATAAAAAAACAGCCGCCGTCAAATATACCAGGCTTCATTTTAAATATATCCATACACCTTTCTGATTTAAATTTCTAATTTATTTTGTATTAATTAAACTTCTAAATTGATGCAATACCACGCACCACTCAACAGGTACATACACTCAACACCGCAAAATTAATTTGAAATCGAAGTCAACATGAAAATAGTTTTATTTTTACATAATACGAACCGGCGACACGGTAGGAAGCTAGGTGCATAATATAATATAATAACACACACAAAACTATCACAAATTGGATTAGTTACATACTACACTCATCATTGAACAGCAAAATTTATTTCAAACAAAAATTGAAAATTAAAAAGGCAATGAATAAATTTTTTTAAAAGAAAACGAACCGATGGCAAACATAAATGTAATACCGAAATCAAAACTGGGTCAAAAATAAATACAAATACAAAGTACAACCAACTCCTTCATATGCAGTTTCTTCAATTTTAAATAAATATGAAGAAAGAAAAATGCAAAAAGTATATTCATTGTATTTATATTTATATAGTACTACCATGGAACATGAAAATCTGATGTGTGTCAAGTTAGCATTACCACTTCAAAATTTTTAAGAAATTCTTATTGGATTAATTGTCGTAAATTTGTCGTACATTTGTCGTGAAACAAAAAAAATTGTCGCGCTTGTTTTTTAAAAAATAACCCCTGGTAATGCTAACTTGACAGTCAAGTTAGCATTACCACCCCTCAAAAACGGTGTATATGAAGTCAAAAAATAAAAATGGGTATGCCATTAACTGTCGTAAATTGATCGTAAACCAATGGCGAAACAAAAAAAATTGTCGCGTTCGTTTTTTTAAAAATAACCCCTGGTAATGCTAACTTGACAGTCAAGTTAGCATTACCACCCCTCAAAAACGGTGTATATGAAGTCAAAAATAAAAATGGGTACGCCATTAATTGTCGTAAATTTGTCGTAAACCAATGGCGAAAGAAAAAAAATCGTCGCCTTCGTTTTTTTCTAGCAAAAAACGCCCTTTTAGTATAGCCTATACCATAAAGTAGGAATTTTCACTAAATCTAGCACTACCATACCAAAAGTATTTGTTTAACTACTTTTTTCATATAAAATTGATTTAAACAATTGTCGCTCGACGTCCTTGATTAAGTTGTGTAATCAAATAATTTGTCGCGCGCCGTTTTCTAACAAAAAAGCCCTTTTAGTATAGCCTATACCATAAAGTAGGAATTTTCCCCAATTCTAGCAATACCATAATAAAAGTATTTGTTTAACTACTTTTTTCCAATAAAATTTGTTTAAACAATTGTCGCTCGACGTCCTTGATTAAGTTGTGTAATCAAATAATTTGTCGCGCGCCTTTTTCTAACAAAAAAACGCCCTTTTAGTATAGCCTATGCCATAAAGTAGGAATTTTCACTAAATTTAGCACTACCATACCAAAAGTATTTGTTTAACTACTTTTTTCCAATAAAATTTATTTAAACAACTGTCGCTTGACGTCCTTGATTAAGTTGTGTAATCAAATAATTTGTCGCGCGCCTTTTTCTTACAAAAAACGCCCTTTTAGTATAGCCTATACCATAAAGTAGGAATTTTCCCCAAATCTAGCACTACCATACCAAAAGTATTTGTTAAACTACTTTTGTCATATAAAATTTATTTAAACAATTGTCGCTCGACGTCCTTGATTAAGTTATGTAATCAAATAATTTGCCGCGCGCCTTTTTCTTACCAAAAACACCCTTTTAGTACAGCCTATACCATAAAGTAGGAATTTTCCCCAAATCTAGCACTACCATACCAAAAGTATTTGTTTAAATACTTTTGTCATATAAAATTTGTTTAAACAATTGTCGCTCGACGTCCGTGATTAAGTTGTGTAATAAAATAATTTGTCACGCGCCTTTTTATAATAAAAAACGCCCTTTTAGTATAGCCTATACCATAAAGTAGGAATTTTCCCCAAATCTAGCACTACCATACCAAAAGTATTTGTTAAACTACTTTTGTCATATAAAATTTATTTAAACAATTGTCGCTCGACGTCCTTGATTAAGTTGTGTAATCAAATAATTTGCCGCGCGCCTTTTTCTTACCAAAAACGCCCTTTTAGTACAGCCTATACCATAAAGTAGGAATTTTCCCCAAATCTAGCACTACCATACCAAAAGTATTTGTTTAAATACTTTTGTCACATAAAATTTATTTAAACAATTGTCGCTCGACGTCCTTGATTAAGTTGTGTAATCAAATAATATGTCGCGCGCCTTTTTCTTACAAAAAACGCCCTTTAAGTATAGCCTATACCATAAAGTAGGAATTTTCCCCAAATATAGCACTACCATATCAAAAGTATTTGTTTAACTACTTTTGTCATATAAAATTTGTTTAAACAATTGTCGCTCGACGTCCTTGATTAAGTTGTGTAATAAAATAATTTGTCACGCGCCTTTTTATAATAAAAAACGCCCTTTTAGTATAGCCTATACCGTTAAGTAGGAATTTTCACTAAATCTAGCACTACCATACCAAAAGTATTTGTTTAACTACTTTTTTCAAATAAAATTTGCTTAAACAATTGTCGCTCGACGTCCTTTATTAAGTTGTGTAATCAAATAATTTGTCGCGCGCCTTTTTCTAACAAAAAACGCCCTTTTAGTATAGCCTATACCATAAAGTAGAAATTTTCACTAAATCTGGAACTACCATACCAAAAATATTTGTTTAACTACTTTTTTCCAATAAAATTTGTTTAAAAAATTGTCGCTCGACATCCTTGATTAAGTTGTGTAATCAAATAATTTGTCGCGCGCCTTTTTCTAACAAAAAACGCCCTTTTAGTATAGCCTATACCGTAGAGTAGGAATTTTCACTAAATCTAGCACTACCATACCAAAAGTATTTGTTTAACTACTTTTTTCCAATAAAATTTGTTTAAACAATTGTCGCTCGACATCCTTGATGAAGTTGTGTAATCAAATAATTTGTCGCGCACCTTTTTCTAATAAAAAACGCCCTTTTAGTATAGCCTATACCATAAAGTAGGAATTCTCACTAAATATAGCACTACCGTACCAAAAGTATTTGCTTAACTACTTTTTTCATATAAAATTTGTTTAAACAATTGTCGGTCGACGTCCTTGATTAAGTTGTATAATCAAATAATTTGTCGCGTGCCTTTTTATAATAAAAAACGCCCTTTTAGTATTTTTCTACGAATGCATAACTTGACTTATAGTACCTATAATCGCAAGTAAAAATAATTGTATGATACCTATAAAAGTTCTAAATAGGTATTAGTAAAGATGAATTTCATAAGGCAATATGTATGTATAATAAAAAAACAGCCGCCGTCAAATATACCAGGCTTCATTTTAAATATATCCATACACCTTTCTGATTTAAATTTCTAATTTATTTTGTATTAATTAAACTTCTAAATTGATGCAATACCACGCACCACTCAACAGGTACATACACTCAACACCGCAAAATTAATTTGAAATCGAAGTCAACATGAAAATAGTTTTATTTTTACATAATACGAACCGGCGACACGGTAGGAAGCTCGGTGCATAATATAATATAATAACACACACAAAACTATCACAAATTGGATTAGTTACATACTACACTCATCATTGAACAGCAAAATTTATTTCAAACAAAAATTGAAAATTGAAGGCAATGAATACATTTTTTTTAAAGAAAACGAACCGATGGCAAACATAAATGTAATACCGAAATCAAAACTGGGTCAAAAATAAATACAAATACAAAGTACAACCAACTCCTTCATATGCAGATTCTTCAATTTTAAATAAATATGAAGAAAGAAAAATGCAAAAAGTATATTCATTGTATTTATATTTATATAGTACTACCATGGAACATGAAAATCTGATGTGTGTCAAGTTAGCATTACCACTTCAAAATTTTTAAGAAATTCTTATTGGATTAATTGTCGTAAATTTGTCGTACATTTGTCGTGAAACAAAAAAATTTGTCGCGCTTGTTTTTTAAAAAATAACCCCTGGTAATGCTAATTTGACAGTCAAGTTAGCATTACCACCCCTCAAAAACGGTGTATATGAAGTCAAAAAATAAAAATGGGTATGCCATTAATTGTCGTAAATTGGTCGTAAACCAATGGCGAAACAAAAAAAATTGTCGCGTTCGTTTTTTTAAAAATAACCCCTGGTAATGCTAACTTGACAGTCAAGTTAGCATTACCACCCCTCAAAAACGGTGTATATGAAGTCAAAAATAAAAATGGGTACGCCATTAATTGTCGTAAATTTGTCGTAAACCAATGGCGAAAGAAAAAAAATCGTCGCCTTCGTTTTTTTCTAGCAAAAAACGCCCTTTTAGTATAGCCTATACCATAAAGTAGGAATTTTCACTAAATCTAGCACTACCATACCAAAAGTATTTGTTTAACTACTTTTTTCATATAAAATTGATTTAAACAATTGTCGCTCGACGTCCTTGATTAAGTTGTGTAATCAAATAATTTGTCGCGCGCCGTTTTCTAACAAAAAAGCCCTTTTAGTATAGCCTATACCATAAAGTAGGAATTTTCCCCAATTCTAGCAATACCATAATAAAAGTATTTGTTTAACTACTTTTTTCCAATAAAATTTGTTTAAACAATTGTCGCTCGACGTCCTTGATTAAGTTGTGTAATCAAATAATTTGTCGCGCGCCTTTTTCTAACAAAAAAACGCCCTTTTAGTATAGCCTATGCCATAAAGTAGGAATTTTCACTAAATTTAGCACTACCATACCAAAAGTATTTGTTTAACTACTTTTTTCCAATAAAATTTATTTAAACAATTGTCGCTCGACGTCCTTGATTAAGTTGTGTAATCAAATAATTTGTCGCGCGCCTTTTTCTTACAAAAAACGCCCTTTTAGTATAGCCTATACCATAAAGTAGGAATTTTCCCCAATTCTAGCAATACCATAATAAAAGTATTTGTTTAACTACTTTTTTCCAATAAAATTTGTTTAAACAATTGTCGCTCGACGTCCTTGATTAAGTTGTGTAATCAAATAATTTGTCGCGCGCCTTTTTCTTTAAAAAAACGCCCTTTTAGTATAGCCTATACCATAAAGTAGGAATTTTCCCCAAATCTAGCACTACCATACCAAAAGTAGTTGTTTAACTACTTTTTTCATATAAAATTGATTTAAGCAATTGTCGCTCGACGTCTTTGATTAAGTTGTGTAATCAAATAATTTGTCGCGCGCCTTTTTCTAACAAAAAAGCCCTTTTAGTTTAGCCTATACCATAAAGTAGGAATTTTCACTAATTCTAGCACTACCATACCAAAAGTATTTGTTTAACTAATTTTTTCCAATAAAGTTTGTTTAAGCAATTGTCGCTCGACGTCCTTGATTAAATTGTGTAATCAAATAATTTGTCGCGCACCGTTTTCTTACAAAAAACGCCCTTTTAGTATAGCCTATACCATAAAGTAGGAATTTTCCCCAAATCTAGCACTACCATACCAAAAGTATTTGTTAAACTACTTTTTTCATATAAAATTTATTTAAACAATTGTCGCTCGACGTCCTTGATTAAGTTATGTAATCAAATAATTTGCCGCGCGCCTTTTTCTTACCAAAAACACCCTTTTAGTACAGCCTATACCATAAAGTAGGAATTTTCCCCAAATCTAGCACTACCATACCAAAAGTATTTGTTTAAATACTTTTGTCATATAAAATTTGTTTAAACAATTGTCGCTCGACGTCCTTGATTAAGTTGTGTAATAAAATAATTTGTCACGCGCCTTTTTATAATAAAAAACGCCCTTTTAGTATAGCCTATACCATAAAGTAGGAATTTTCCCCAAATCTAGCACTACCATACCAAAAGTATTTGTTAAACTACTTTTGTCATATAAAATTTATTTAAACAATTGTCGCTCGACGTCCTTGATTAAGTTGTGTAATCAAATAATTTGCCGCGCGCCTTTTTCTTACCAAAAACGCCCTTTTAGTACAGCCTATACCATAAAGTAGGAATTTTCCCCAAATCTAGCACTACCATACCAAAAGTATTTGTTTAAATACTTTTGTCACATAAAATTTATTTAAACAATTGTCGCTCGACGTCCTTGATTAAGTTGTGTAATCAAATAATATGTCGCGCGCCTTTTTCTTACAAAAAACGCCCTTTAAGTATAGCCTATACCATAAAGTAGGAATTTTCCCCAAATATAGCACTACCATATCAAAAGTATTTGTTTAACTACTTTTGTCATATAAAATTTGTTTAAACAATTGTCGCTCGACGTCCTTGATTAAGTTGTGTAATAAAATAATTTGTCACGCGCCTTTTTATAATAAAAAACGCCCTTTTAGTATAGCCTATACCGTTAAGTAGGAATTTTCACTAAATCTAGCACTACCATACCAAAAGTATTTGTTTAACTACTTTTTTCAAATAAAATTTGCTTAAACAATTGTCGCTCGACGTCCTTTATTAAGTTGTGTAATCAAATAATTTGTCGCGCGCCTTTTTCTAACAAAAAACGCCCTTTTAGTATAGTCTATACCATAAAGTAGAAATTTTCACTAAATCTGGAACTACCATACCAAAAGTATTTGTTTAACTACTTTTTTCCAATAAAATTTGTTTAAAAAATTGTCGCTCGACATCCTTGATTAAGTTGTGTAATCAAATAATTTGTCGCGCGCCTTTTTCTAACAAAAAACGCCCTCTTAGTATAGCCTATACCGTAGAGTAGGAATTTTCACTAAATCTAGCACTACCATACCAAAAGTATTTGTTTAACTACTTTTTTCCAATAAAATTTGTTTAAACAATTGTCGCTCGACATCCTTGATGAAGTTGTGTAATCAAATAATTTGTCGCGCACCTTTTTCTAATAAAAAACGCCCTTTTAGTATAGCCTATACCATAAAGTAGGAATTCTCACTAAATCTAGCACTACCGTACCAAAAGTATTTGCTTAACTACTTTTTTCATATAAAATTTGTTTAAACAATTGTCGGTCGACGTCCTTGATTAAGTTGTATAATCAAATAATTTGTCGCGTGCCTTTTTATAATAAAAAACGCCCTTTTAGTATTTTTCTACGAATGCATAACTTGACTTATAGTACCTATAATCGCAAGTAAAAATAATTGTATGATACCTATAAAAGTTCTAAATAGGTATTAGTAAAGATGAATTTCATAAGGCAATATGTATGTATAATAAAAAAACAGCCGCCGTCAAATATACCAGGCTTCATTTTAAATATATCCATACACCTTTCTGATTTAAATTTCTAATTTATTTTGTATTAATTAAACTTCTAAATTGATGCAATACCACGCACCACTCAACAGGTACATACACTCAACACCGCAAAATTAATTTGAAATCGAAGTCAACATGAAAATAGTTTTATTTTTACATAATACGAACCGGCGACACGGTAGGAAGCTCGGTGCATAATATAATATAATAACACACACAAAACTATCACAAATTGGATTAGTTACATACTACACTCATCATTGAACAGCAAAATTTATTTCAAACAAAAATTGAAAATTGAAGGCAATGAATAAATTTTTTTAAAAGAAAACGAACCGATGGCAAACATAAATGTAATACCGAAATCAAAACTGGGTCAAAAATAAATACAAATACAAAGTACAACCAACTCCTTCATATGCAGTTTCTTCAATTTTAAATAAATATGAAGAAAGAAAAATGCAAAAAGTATATTCATTGTATTTATATTTATATAGTACTACCATGGAACATGAAAATCTGATGTGTGTCAAGTTAGCATTACCACTTCAAAATTTTTAAGAAATTCTTATTGGATTAATTGTCGTAAATTTGTCGTACATTTGTCGTGAAACAAAAAAATTTGTCGCGCTTGTTTTTTAAAAAATAACCCCTGGTAATGCTAATTTGACAGTCAAGTTAGCATTACCACCCCTCAAAAACGGTGTATATGAAGTCAAAAAATAAAAATGGGTATGCCATTAATTGTCGTAAATTGGTCGTAAACCAATGGCGAAACAAAAAAAATTGTCGCGTTCGTTTTTTTAAAAATAACCCCTGGTAATGCTAACTTGACAGTCAAGTTAGCATTACCACCCCTCAAAAACGGTGTATATGAAGTCAAAAATAAAAATGGGTACGCCATTAATTGTCGTAAATCTGTCGTAAACCAATGGCGAAAGAAAAAAAATTGTCGCCTTCGTTTTTTTCTAGCAAAAAACGCCCTTTTAATATAGCCTATACCATAAAGTAGGAATTTTCACTAAATCTAGCACTACCATACCAAAAGTATTTGTTTAACTACTTTTTTCATATAAAATTGATTTAAACAATTGTCGCTCGACGTCCTTGATTAAGTTGTGTAATCAAATAATTTGTCGCGCGCCTTCTTCTTACAAAAAACGCCCTTTTAGTATAGCCTATACCATAAAGTAGGAATTTTCCCCAATTCTAGCAATACCATAATAAAAGTATTTGTTTAACTACTTTTTTCCAATAAAATTTGTTTAAACAATTGTCGCTCGACGTCCTTGATTAAGTTGTGTAATCAAATAATTTGTCGCGCGCCTTTTTCTTAAAAAAAAACGCCCTTTTAGTATAGCCTATACCATAAAGTAGGAATGTTCCCCAAATCTAGCACTACCATACCAAAAGTAGTTGTTTAACTACTTTTTTCATATAAAATTGATTTAAGCAATTGTCGCTCGACGTCTTTGATTAAGTTGTGTAATCAAATAATTTGTCGCGCGCCTTTTTCTAACAAAAAAGCCCTTTTAGTTTAGCCTATACCATAAAGTAGGAATTTTCACTAATTCTAGCACTACCATACCAAAAGTATTTGTTTAACTAATTTTTTCCAATAAAATTTGTTTAAACAATTGTCGCTCGACGTCCTTGATTAAGTTGTGTAATCAAATAATTTGTCGCGCGCCTTTTTCTTAAAAAAAACGCCCTTTTAGTATAGCCTATACCATAAAGTAAGAATTTTCCCCAAATCTAGCACTACCATACCAAAAGTATTTGTTTAACTCCTTTTTTCATATAAAATTGATTTAAGCAATTGTCGCTCGACGTCCTTGATTAAGTTGTGTAATCAAATAATTTGTCGCGCGCCTTTTTCTAACAAAAAAAGCCCTTTTAGTTTAGCCTATACCATAAAGTAGGAATTTTCACTAATTCTAGCACTACCATACCAAAAGTATTTGTTTAACTAATTTTTTCCAATAAAATTTGTTTAAGCAATTGTCGCTCGACGTCCTTGATTAAGTTGTGTAATCAAATAATTTGTCGCGCGCCGTTTTCTTACAAAAAACGCCCTTTTAGTATAGCCTATACCATAAAGTAGGAATTTTCCCCAAATCTAGCACTACCATACCAAAAGTATTTGTTAAACTACTTTTGTCATATAAAATTTATTTAAACAATTGTCGCTCGACGTCCTTGATTAAGTTGTGTAATCAAATAATTTGCCGCGCGTCTTTTTCTTACAAAAAACGCCCTTTTAGTACAGCCTATACCATAAAGTAGGAATTTTCCCCAAATCTAGCACTACCATACCAAAAGTATTTGTTTAAATACTTTTGTCACATAAAATTTATTTAAACAATTGTCGCTCGACGTCCTTGATTAAGTTGTGTAATCAAATAATTTGTCGCGTGCCTTTTTATAATAAAAAACGCCCTTTTAGTATTTTTCTACGAATGCATAACTTGACTTATAGTACCTATAATCGCAAGTAAAAATAATTGTATGATACCTATAAAAGTTCTAAATAGGTATTAGTAAAGATGAATTTCAAAAGGCAATATGTATGTATAATAAAAAAACAGCCGCCGTCAAATATACCAGGCTTCATTTTAAATATATCCATACACCTTTCTGATTTAAATTTCTAATTTATTTTGTATTAATTAAACTTCTAAATTGATGCAATACCACGCACCACTCAACAGGTACATACACTCAACACCGCAAAATTAATTTGAAATCGAAGTCAACATGAAAATAGTTTTATTTTTACATAATACGAACCGGCGACACGGTAGGAAGCTAGGTGCATAATATAATATAATAACACACACAAAACTATCACAAATTGGATTAGTTACATACTACACTCATCATTGAACAGCAAAATTTATTTCAAACAAAAATTGAAAATTGAAGGCAATGAATAAATTTTTTTAAAAGAAAACGAACCGATGGCAAACATAAATGTAATACCGAAATCAAAACTGGGTCAAAAATAAATACAAATACAAAGTACAACCAACTCCTTCATATGCAGTTTCTTCAATTTTAAATAAATATGAAGAAAGAAAAATGCAAAAAGTATATTCATTGTATTTATATTTATATAGTACTACCATGGAACATGAAAATCTGATGTGTGTCAAGTTAGCATTACCACTTCAAAATTTTTAAGAAATTCTTATTGGATTAATTGTCGTAAATTTGTCGTACATTTGTCGTGAAACAAAAAAATTTGTCGCGCTTGTTTTTTAAAAAATAACCCCTGGTAATGCTAACTTGACAGTCAAGTTAGCATTACCACCCCTCAAAAACGGTGTATATGAAGTCAAAAAATAAAAATGGGTATGCCATTAATTGTCGTAAATTGGTCGTAAACCAATGGCGAAACAAAAAAAATTGTCGCGTTCGTTTTTTTAAAAATAACCCCTGGTAATGCTAACTTGACAGTCAAGCTAGCATTACCATCCCTCAAAGACGGTGTATATGAAGTCAAACATAAAAATGGGTACGCCATTAATTGTCGTAAATTTGTCGTTAACCAATGGCGAAAGAAAAAAATTGTCGCCTTCGTTTTTTTCTAGCAAAAAACGCCCTTTTAATATAGCCTATACCATAAAGTAGGAATTTTCACTAAATCTAGCACTACCATACCAAAAGTATTTGTTTAACTACTTTTTTCATATAAAATTGATTTAAACAATTGTCGCTCGACGTCCTTGATTAAGTTGTGTAATCAAATAATTTGTCGCGCGCCTTCTTCTTACAAAAAACCCCCTTTTAGTATAGCCTATACCATAAAGTAGGAATTTTCCCAATTCTAGCAATACCATAATAAAAGTATTTGTTTAACTACTTTTTTCCAATAAAATTTGTTTAAACAATTGTCGCTCGACGTCCTTGATTAAGTTGTGTAATCAAATAATTTGTCGCGCGCCTTTTTCTTAAAAAAAAACGCCCTTTTAGTATAGCCTATACCATAAAGTAGGAATGTTCCCCAAATCTAGCACTACCATACCAAAAGTATTTGTTTAACTCCTTTTTTCATATAAAATTGATTTAAGCAATTGTCGCTCGACGTCCTTGATTAAGTTGTGTAATCAAATAATTTGTCGCGCGCCTTTTTCTAACAAAAAAATCCCTTTTAGTTTAGCCTATACCGTAAAGTAGGAATTTTCACTAATTCTAGCACTACCATACCAAAAGTATTTGTTTAACTATTTTTTTCCAATAAAATTTGTTTAGACAATTGTCGCTCGACGTCCTTGATTAAGTTGTGTAATCAAATAATTTGTCGCGCGCCTTTTTCTTAAAAAAAACGCCCTTTTAGTATAGCCTATACCATAAAGTAGGAATTTTCCCCAAATCTAGCACTACCATACCAAAAGTATTTGTTTAACTCCTTTTTTCATATAAACTTGATTTAAGCAATTGTCGCTCGACGTCCTTGATTAAGTTGTGTAATCAAATAATTTGTCGCGCGCCTTTTTCTAACAAAAAAAGCCCTTTTAGTTTAGCCTATACCATAAAGTAGGAATTTTCACTAATTCTAGCACTACCATACCAAAAGTATTTGTTTAACTAATTTTTTCCAATAAAATTTGTTTAAGCAATTGTCGCTCGACGTCCTTGATTAAGTTGTGTAATCAAATAATTTGTCGCGCGCCGTTTTCTTACAAAAAACGCCCTTTTAGTATAGCCTATACCATAATGTAGAAATTTTCACTAAATCTGGAACTACCATACCAAAAGTATTTGTTTAACTACTTTTTTCCAATAAAATTTGTTTAAACAATTGTCGCTCGACATCCTTGATTAAGTTGTGTAATCAAATAATTTGTCGCTCGCCTTTTTCTAACAAAAAACGCCCTTTTAGTATAGCCTATACCGTAGAGTAGGAATTTTCACTAAATCTAGCACTACCATACCAAAAGTATTTGTTTAACTACTTTTTTCCAATAAAATTTGTTTAAACAATTGTCGCTCGACATCCTTGATTAAGTTGTGTAATCAAATAATTTGTCGCGCACCTTTTTCTAATAAAAAACGCCCTTTTAGTATAGCCTATACCATAAAGTAGGAATTCTCACTAAATCTAGCACTACCGTACCAAAAGTATTTGCTTAACTACTTTTTTCATATAAAATTTGTTTAAACAATTGTCGCTCGACGTCCTTGATTAAGTTGTGTAATCAAATAATTTGTCGCGTGCCTTTTTATAATAAAAAACGCCCTTTAAGTATAGCCTATACCATAAAGCGAAAAATTATTTGATTACACAACTTAATCAAGGACGTCGAGCGACAATTGTTTAAATAAATTTTATATGACAAAAGTAGTTAAACAAATACTTTTGGTATGGTAGTGCTAGATTTGGGGAAAAACTTAATCAAGGACGTCGAGCGACAATTGTTTAAATAAATTTTATATGACAAAAGTAGTTAAACAAATACTTTTGGTATGGTAGTGCTAGATTTGGGGAAAATTCCTACTTTATGTTATAGGCTATACTAAAATGGCGTTTTTTGCTAGAAAAAAATGAACGCGACAATTTTTTTTGTTTCGCCATTGGTTTACGACAAATTTACGACGGTTAATGGCGTACCCATTTTTATTTTTTGACTTCATATACACCGTTTTTGAGGGGTGGTAATGCTAACTTGACTGTCAAGTTAGCATTACCAGGGGTTATTTAAAAAAAAACGAACGCGACAAATTTTTTTGTTTCGTCATTGGCTTACGACAAATTTACGACAGTTAATGGCATACCCATTTTTATTTTTTTACTTCATATACACCGTTTTTGAGGGGTGGTAATGCTTACTTGACTGTCAAGTTAGCATTACCAGGGGTTATTTAAAAAAAACGAACGCGACAAATTTTTTTGTTTCGCCATTGGTTTACGACAAATTTACGACAGTTAATGGCATACCCATTTCTATTTTTTCACTTAATATACACCGTTTTTGAGGGGTGGTAATGCTAACTTGACTGTCAAGTTATCATTACCAGGGTTTATTTAAAAAAAACGAATGCGACAATTTTTTTTGGTTCGCCATTGGTTTGCGACAAATTTACGACAATTAATGGCATACCCATTTTTATTTTTTGACTTCATATACACCGTTTTTGAGGGGTGGTAATGCTAACTTGACTGTCAAGTTAGCATTACCAGGGGTTATTTTTTAAAAAACAAGCGCTACAATTTTTTTTGTTTCACGACAAATTTTCGACAAATTTACGACAATAAAACCAATAAGAATTTCTTTAAAATTTTGAAGTGGTAGTGCTACTCGTAACTTGACACACATGAAAATCTGTTCATCAGCGAGAGCCTGTGCAGACGGCGCATGTGTCGAGAAATTTGCCTTTGCAGATATTTGTGGACATCACATTTGTAGTTTACTATTTTATATGAGGATAAGGCAAATAGGAATATAAATACAATGAACTTGTGAATGGATTTTACTCTTCGTTTTGCCTTAATGCAGCAAAGTAATACTTTTGTTACTTCCATCGCTTATTGGTTGTTCATACGTGAATACGTACCTACAATGATACATACGTATTATAAGTTTGCTACTGAATTGAATTGTTTTGGGAGTTTGGATGTGTACCTACATACAATTGTTTGAATTTTAGTTATTTTACGATTTGGATTTGGTGAAAAAAATAAATTATTCTAAAAAATTTTAAGTACATAGGTATTATTTTATTTAGCTTCGTAGAGTTGATGTCTTTTTTTTTTGTAATTCATTTTTATTTAATCTTAGTTTAAAACTATCTTAAAGCTAGACAAAAATGTTTTAAACTAGCCTAATTATCATTAACTTGCAACTAATTTACTGGCCCTTCGCGGGCGCTCTAAACTAAAATATATCTATTAATACTAGTGTCTTTCGACCTTAAATCTATCTTAATTATTTCTCAATTGTTTTATTTTATTTTATTTTTGTTTTACCAAGAAAACTTTTTTTAAAAAACTCGGTCTCGTATCATTCTTCATTTTTTACTCATAAACTACCTATATCTAGTCTAAAAACAATTAAAACTAGATACAATTAACTTATATACTAACTAAAACTAACTTAAACTACTTAAGATACCTAAAAATACCCAAAACCACTTAAAACTACTTAAGAACTAGAACAGCCACAGCAGCATTTTTTTCGTTTTTTAATTTCTTTTGTTTATATTTTGCATACGCATGCAGACACACAGCTACATTCACCCCATACATACATGTACATACGTACATACATATACGTACGCACATACATGTACAGTTACGCAGTTACATGCACATATGGCTCCACATACATACATATTTTAAATTTTTTTTTTGGTGCCACCCGGACTGTTCCCTATACCTAATTACCCTAAATGTATTTAAGTCGGCCAAGACGTACCATCTTAATCGACTTTAAGTATCACAATGCTATTCAGAGAGTCACCAGAACTGGTTCTCCTGTTTCGCCTTCGGTCCCGATCGGACATAGTCCTACTAAACTGAAGGCGCTCCTCTCCACCTTGAGCGATGACGTCTCGACCATACAGGAGTCGCCTATCTACAGTTTTCCGGCTGACGTTGTAGATGAGCGGAACCGCCCCTCCATCCTGTATCAGCCCTCGACTGGCTAAATAGAGGAATGTATCAGGAGTGATGTAGCCATTTAACCGCGCACACTCAAAATATTCATTATTGGGGTAGTAAGCCCCAATCGCTCTTGCAGTGTGGCCCCGAATCAGCTTAAACAAAAAATTATCAATTCTGTTTGTGTTGGCTCTGTTGTATAGAACCTGGTTGAAATAATAATATGTGTACTCCGACTTTGGTGTTGTCTGTAATTCAAGGCAACCTCTAAGACATTGCCTCTCAAACACCCGAATCTTTTCCATTTGAGATGGGGCAACGTTGAACCACACTGGGCATCCGTAGGCAATCATCGGCCTGATAAGGGTCTTGTAACAAATCACCTTCACCCTGCTGTCAAGACGGCTGCTATAAAACAGTCGTTTTGTCAAGGCAAAGGCTCCCCAGGCCCTGGCCAAGGCAGGATCTATATGTCTGTCGAAATACAGGTACTGATCCAACCAGATGCCAAGGTACTTTACTACACTCTTACTCGCCAGTGGATGTCCATGTGCCCTACGATCACCAGCTTGCGCCAGTTCTTCCTCGTATCCCTTGAGGCGCCAGACAACGGAGTCCTAAGCAAAATAGTTTCTGATTTCTGAAAGTTGATTTTCCACTTCCAGTCATCAGATCGTTGGCGTACGCAATTGCCTGAGTTGGACTACCTATCAGATCGCTGGTGTAAATGCTGAATAGAATCGGCGAGTTAACCGCTCCCTGCTGAAGACCATTATTAATATTAAAAATTGCGAAAGAAGTTACATTGCCACTCTTGACAACAAACTTGCTACCATTTAGCATATCATAAAGCATATACAATAGAGGTTTACTTATACCTAGTCTGGAAAGTTTTAGATAAAGACCTTCTAGCCATACGGTGTCGAACGCCTTTTCCAAATCAACCATGCAGGCACCCGTACACTGCTTTTTAGTTTTGTTCCATTGGATATCAGAAACCAGTTTAGACGCGGCATGAATTGTGTCATGTCCCGCCTTAAAACCGAACTGATTACCCGGAATGATATTTTTGTCCTCCGCCCACTTCAACAGGGCTCTATTAATAACCCTTTCAAATACTTTGCTAATACTCGGAAGAAGACTTATCGACCGGAGATTCACCGGATTGGAGTTGCCCTTTCCCTTTTTTGGGAGAGGGTGCACCACAGCTGTCTTCCACCGCACTGGATAATATCCATTATTCAGCGCGTTGTTAAACAGTGTGGATCTTCGATTATATAGAGGTCATCGTCCAATACGGCATCCTCTGGGTCTATGCCTGCTGTCAGAAGTACGTCTCTGTTCTCTGTCGTCCTCTGGAGCTTAAGACACGGAAGATCGTTTTGATCCTTTCTTCTAAAAATCGCTAGAGTTAACAGCACGAATTTTATTGTCCCAAAACCAATTAATAGACAACCTATAATTTTCTTTGATTAATTGGTTGATGTTTTTGATGGACGATTTCAGTGTCCCAATCTCCAGATCTCGTGTATCAGTAAACCGTCTGTACAAGCGTTTTAGTCTTGTCAGTAGTCCACTTTTTTGTCTGTGTGGTGCGTCAATGGTCGTGTTACGGTACATATTCGTTGCATTACGTTCTTTGTATTTTGGTATTGTTCTGTTAATTGTTCGTAGAATCGTTTCGTCCATTTGTTCTACGTATCTGTCGATTTCTGTATTTGTCAGTTTCCTGTGGTTTGGTGGGGATATACCATGTGACCGAATATCGCTCAATAAGGAGTTGGAAAAGCGTGGCCAGCGCACCTTACTGAAGTTATAAGTATGCATAGGCACATACTCCTCCAAATCCATAAGATCGTTTGGAAGTTGTATTACGGCGGCGAGTCCGCAGCGGTTACTGTCGTACTCGATCGTTCGTAAACAATTTCTTGGTCGTTGACCCACAGTGTCAGTAATTGTGAGTCTTGCGTCTCTCAGCAATAGTTCCAGATAGGCACCGCTTCTTGGAAACGGTGGCCTCTCTGTGGCTAGAAGATCGAGGCGATACTCAAGGTTGTATCGACCCATCCAATTATACAAATGGTTACCTCGAGGATTTTGTATTTGATTTCCCCAATCTATGTGTTTGGAATTTAAATCACCGGCTAATATGTAAAAGTTTTCTTCCGAGCTCAATCTTAAGCATTCAAAAGCTTTTCAAGCTCTGTTATAAACTGGGTAGGCTGAGGTGTTTCCGGTGCATATGCAGCGATCACATAAATTCGCTTCCCCTGTTGGAGATGAATGCATATGATGCACGCCTCTAACGACCGAAATGTGCGCACATCACTATTATATATTACCTTAGGACTAATGCTTTTACGTATAAAGATTGCGACGCATCCTCCTTGAGTGGAGTTGGGTCGGTCTCTTCTTACAATTGTTGTTAGTCAATTTATGTTTCTGGTATCTTAGTTTCGCTAGCCATAACACACCGGGACTTATGTCTTTCAGCAATTGGAATAAATTCGTTTTACGTTCGGTCGTAATCAGTGAATTTATATTCATAGCTAGGATCTTAAAGGGCCTCTCCGGCAGCGCGCCCTTAATCTCTAAGTTGGGTTAAGCTCGGCAAAACAGAGTAGAGATAATCCACCCTAGTCGCCTTCTCCCTGATCTGGTTTTGGGAGCCAGTCAACTGGCCCTGGATGGCCAGCAGAATGCCCATTATATCCGCCTGTGCCGTCGCGCGTTAGGCACGGGAGCCTGCTGGGCGAGCTTTGGTGTAGCCTGTACCGTGCTTCCCCTTCCTGACGCCATTTCGGCGTAAGAAATTTGCGGGTTGACGGGCGTTGTTGTAGGAGGGCGCACTGTTGGACGCTTTTCTACCACTGTTTGCTTTGCTGCTTTATTGTTCTTTATAAGCTAAAATGTCGGGCATCCCCGATAGTTAGCGGGGTGTCTGTTGCCTCGGCAGAGTACGCATTTAAGCTGGGTCATATCTTGGACCCGTTCCTTTCCTAACTTGCATTCATCTGCATTGTGGTTCTCTCCACACTTAACGCAGCGTGATTGCATTTCGCCGTTTGCTGCGGCGTGGCCGAACCTTTGGCAGCGCATGCATTGAAGCATGTCGCCAAGCCTTTTTAATTTGTCCCAAGTTACAACCTGGTAATTAAGGACGGAGATACTCCTCAAACTATCCGGTTTGCTGCTGGGTGAGAGTTGAACAAGGAAGAAGAGAAGACTGCGCTTCTCCCGCCTAGCTCTAACAGTAGCGAACGGTTTGACCCCGATAAAGTCGAGATCGTCATTCGCTTTTTGGCGGAGTTAAGTTGATGTCAAGTAAATTGTTGAATGGTACCTACCTACAAATGTATATTTAAATGGATTTATTATTAATTATAAGGAAGGTAATACCTATATTTTATGTAAGTTTCAATTTCAATTTTCAATTTCACTTTCACAATTTTCATAGTGAAAGTGAAAGATTTAGGTGGGTTTGTATCAGTGGCGAGGCGTGAATAATTTCAAAAAGTAGGGCGAAGAAAAATTAGTTACCAAAAAATTTAATTTCGGAAGTTTACTTGAAATTTACAGCAATTTAAACCAAATTGGTTATACCTTAAGTCATTTAAGTTAAATGTAACAATGATCTTAATGCATAACTAAAGCGGCTTCGAAAGAAAACTTTTTGGCGGATGCAAATATAATATCTTAAATAAATTTATTGTTAAGTTAAAAATTTGCGGGAATGTATCACGCAATATTTCGTTTTCTAAATGGTTATGAAGTGCTAAAACGTCAAGTTGTCGAGGAGAAGAAGTTGTATACAAAAATTTAAGTTCATTTCTTAAAGCTGTAAAATCAAAAAGCCCAGGGCAAAATTTATTTAAGAAGATATTTTTTAATTTTGATTGGAAACTTCGAAATTATCATATTAAGTAAATATAAAAATATACATTCGTGAAAGTGTTATATCTTGTATTTATTTGGGTTATAATATTGTCTTTTATTTCTTCAAAACAACGTTTATAACGTGTTTTGGAATCAATTTCCAGCACGAATTTTATTGTCCCAAAACCAATTAATAGACAACCTATAATTTTCTTTGATTAATTGGTTGATGTTTTTGATGGACGATTTCAGTGTCCCAATCACTTTTTGGCGGATGCAAATATAATATAAAATTTATTGTTAAGTTAAAAATTTGCGGGAATGTATCACGCAATATTTCGTTTTCTAAATGGTTATGAAGTTCTAAAACGTCAAGTTGTCGAAGAGAAGAAGTTGTATACAAAAATTTAAGTTCATTTCTTAAAGCTGTAAAATCAAAAAGCCCTGGGCAAAAATTTATTTAAGAAGATATTTTTTAATTTTGATTGGAAACTTCGAAATTATCATATTAAGTAAATATAAAAATATACATTCGTGAAAGTGTTATATCTTGTATTTATTTGGGTTATAATATTGTCTTTTATTTCTTCAAAACAACGTTTATAACGTGTTTTGGAATCAATTTCCAGCAATCCTCGTTTTTGTTGTGTTTCCGCGCAATCGCTTATGCTTTCCAAAATGTATTTAATTTTATTAAAAAAGTCAGATCTATGCCAAGACTCAAAACTTTCGATTTCCTTTTTTGCAAATTCAAGATCCGTTTGCTAATTTTGAATACAATTGGTTCAAGAAAGTCAGTGTTATCAAAAATTGCAGAAAGACTATTAAGAAAAAAACAAAAATCTAGTGCCTCTCATATAATTAACAAGCTCTCGGCAATAGAAAGCGAGTCAGTGTCCCATTCACTGGGGTTGTCTAATATTCTAATAAAAGTTAGAATTATATCTAATCTACAATTTAAAATGGCGTTTATTATCCGCGAATGATAATACCAGCGAGTTTCCGATAACCTAGGCTTTCGTCGGTTGGCTATTTGTTTTAAAAGTTTTGAACATTTAGTATATTTGTAAAAAAAAGACGGACAATAGTATTAATATTGCCAAGAAAAACTTTTAATTCCGATAAATATTTAAGTGATCGGGATAAAATTTAATTTAAAACGTGAGTTAGCCATTGGACAAGCATCAAGGACTTTCTTTTTAACACCACCCACTTCCCCAGACAAAGCTGCAGCACCATCGTAAGATTCGCCAATTAGTTTGCCCTTGCAGGAGAATATATCAAGTACACGTATTAAAAAATATGCTTTGTCAGCTCATCTGTGTGGCGAGACTCACTAACGTCAAAAAAAAAACAAGAAACTTTTCTTCAATTCCGCCCTCCAAAAGGTACCGTAGAACAGCACTCCAAAGCACTTGGAAAGCTGTTAAAAAGAGGTCAAGGAAACAAAACATTTTATTTAAATTACAACTCCCTGTCAATCAAGTATATATATATATATATATAAGTATACTTTTGTTACAATGAAACGTTGAAATAGGAAACGATTAACCATCTTTTCGTGTTTAATCTATTTTCATGAATGATTTGAAAAAATTGAAACCAATCAAATCCAGAAAATCGAAAGCCAAAAAAATGTTTTTATTAGAGGTACCAAAAATAACCAATTTTTTTCAAAGAAAAAAGATTACGAAAAAGTACCTTTTCCCTCTATTAATGAACTGATTAAAAAAGTGGTGGATTATTTTCGAAAAAAATTGACTTATGCTGTTATGGGCAGACTCCATAAATATTAGAACATAATTTAAAATAAAAACAAAATAAAACAAAAACCTTTATTTCTAATTACGATACATTTGGTGTATATATTTAAGCACAATTGGTTAAAGTAATACAAAAAATCTATATATTAAGATTTTCATCAAACTCAGCATTCCAATGATAGAAGCTGAAGCGATTTTCTTCAAACTTGGTAGACACATACTTACATAGTTTGTTTTGTTCATCATTATGAACATCCAATCGATTGTTAGAAGAAAAGCGAACGTTTTTTAATTAATTGATTTTGACACATGGAGTGAATATTCTACTGAACTATTCTCTTAGCAATTGGTCGAAAATCCAACTCGATTTTTTTTAAATAAATGTATGAATATTAGTAATAGAAATACGTTAGCTTTCAGTGGAATTTTCCGTTAGTTATTCATAATGACGACAATATTAACTTACGCAGGCAAACTCTAGTGCATATTAAAAAGAACCATAGAATCATTTTTTTACAATTTTCGAAAGTTAAAAATATTCCTAGGCAAGCTTCCGAATAGTTTTTAAAGTGAAATCCACTCCTGGTTGCAGTTGGTGTACGTGAAGTATAATTGCCCTACTGGAAAAAGAGATAAATGGTTTGCTATTAAATGTTTGTTGATGCTTGAAGTTGAAACAAGATAAAACAAAATATACCATTGTATATATATTCCATAGTACTATCATGAAGCGGAACGCCCGAGGCGCCCTCTGGTGAAAGCGCTGAAAGGTATAACTCTGCAGATTGTGCAGACTCTCAGAGATTGACAAATAAAAAAAAGTAAGACGAATAGCTATTGAGGGAGAAGAATGCAAAAAGCTAAAGCAGGAAAAAAGAAAATATATTTTTTGCATTTGGCTTTCACATTTATTATGAACTGGAGCAAATACCTATGTAGGGAGAATATACCAATTTCAATTTGTAAGTATCCCGTTCGACCTACTTTTGGTTTAGGTACTACCTAGGTATATTTCGCTTTGTTTTGGTTTTTTTTTAACCAAGATTTTATGTAATTTTTTTTTTGGACATTGTAGGTACTTGTGTGAAATATATTTTGCCGTCGGTTGTGTGTAAAAAAAAGATTTAATTTGATTTCGTACAAATGCAATTAGGTATTTTTTTTATTTTTGTATGATAAAGTGTTTTTGTGAAGTTGAAGGTAATTAGTGATGTTCGGTGAAAAAATTGTGAATAGTAGTTACCTACCTATAGGCAGGTAGGTACATACAAATATTTTGTTCAGACCAAAATACTAAGGTATGTAGGTACCTACTTGCAGTGAGTAAAAATACTTGCTTACTTAGGACCTATTATGTCCGTGAGGTTCCCCTTGCGGGGCATAGGGCCTACACTACTCCTACGCGCCATCGTGTGCGGTTTCTGGAGATGTACTTCAGCTCTCTCCAACTCTTCCCCAGTTGTGCTGATTCCTCTTCCACCGTCCTTCGCCAAGTACTTCTAGGTCGACCCACACGTCTACCTCGCTGCGTGAGGGGGTTCCATTGCATAGCCTGACTCGCAACGCACTCTTGACCTTTTCGAAGCGTATGTCCAATCCACTGCCACTTTCGTTTTCGTATTATAGAGTAAATGGGTTCCTGACCTGTCCTCGCATGAAGTTCATCATTGGAGATATGGTTTGGCCAGAAAATCCTCAAGATATTTCGCAGATATCTATTCACAAACGTTTGCAGCTTTCTTGTAACAATGGGTGTTACTTTCCAAGTGCTGCACCCATACAGAAGCACGGGCTCAACATTGGAGTGGAACAGTCTTAGCTTGGTCTTAAGGCTTACAGAGTTGTTCTTCCATATTTTGGACAGCATTCCGAATGCAGACTTTGCTTTCCCGATTCGACTTGTTATGTCTTGTTCGATCCCGCCATCAGTAGAGACAATACTCCCAAGATATTGAAAACTCTCTACCATCTCTACTGGATGTACAGAAATATCTATTTGTGTAGATGATGAAGTTCCCAGGCTGATCCTTTTTGTTTTTGCCCTATTGATCTTAAACCCGACAGTTTCAGTTTCTCTCTCCAATCTTATTGTCATGTGATGGAGATCCATGATCCTATGAGAGAGTAAGCATACGTCGTCCGCGTGGTGCAGATGTTTGAGGAATGATTGCAGATTCCACTGAATTCCACCATTTGCCGTCGACAGAAATGGATGCAGCACATCACTTATCACCAACATGGACAGTATTGGTGATAGTATATCACCCTGTCTAACCCCACTTTGGATTTCAAACTTCTCTGACAACCTTCCTTTATGCAGCACGTGACATTTGGATCCATCATACGTAGCCCTAATAATAGCAATCAATTTATCCGGGATTCCCCTCCTGCGCAAAGCAAGCCAGATAAATTCTCTATTAGCACTGTCGATTGCCTTTTCGAAGTCGACGAACAGCAGGTGAAGTGGTGATTGATATTCAACAGACTGTTCGATGATGATTCGCAAGGTGTTGATGTGGTCCCCACATGAAGAGCCAGACCGGAATCCTGCTTGGTGGGCGTCAAGTGTTTCTTCGAGGTGGTGTTTTATTCGTCCCAGGACGATTTTTGCTATTACTTTGGCTACTGCAGGCAGCACGCAAATTCTTCTCCAGTTTTTGCACTGTGTAAGGTCACCTTTCTTTGAGAGCTTCACAATCATTCCCCTTTTCCATTCCTCAGAAAAACTATCTGTTTGCCAAGCTTTCTCATTGAGTGGGTACAGGAGCTAACTTGATGTTGTCGGCGGTGCTTGTAAGAGCTCTGAGGGAATACTGTCAAGTCCAACCGCTCTGTTGTTCTTCAGTGCTTTGATTGCGGTCAATATTTCTTGCCTACTGGGTGGTACGTCGCGTATTCGGGAATTCGTTACTACGGACAGGTCATTGCGTATTGGGATACCTTCACTGTGAGTAAAAATGCATTCTTATAATAATAAAATGCGCCACTTCTGGATCGTACAAACTTGATATTGTTGCTAACAACCTTAATGTAGGTAAGAATTAAAGCTGGTAGAAAGTAGGTATTCTAGTTATCAATTGAATATGCAATTTATATAGGCAAAATTATTAAACATTCTAAACATTTCCATTTAAAAAAAATATTTGGATCGGTTCATTCAAAAATGATAAAGTATAAAATATGAAAAATGGTTCTATACCTACATATTTGAAATTTGAAGTGCACATATTTCATTATATATCAAGCCTTGAAATTGAATTGAAATGTAATGTAAATAAATCCGAAAGGAATACCTACATATAAAAATATTTTATGCATTTACAAACATTTAAAATTAAAATTAAGAAATGTTTCCATTATATATTAATAACAAACATTTAATAGCAAACCATTTATCTCTTTTTACAGTAGGAATTTGAAGTGCACTTATTTCATTATATATCAAGCCTTGAAATTGAATTGAAATGTAATGTAAATAAATCCAAAAGGAATACCTACATATAAAAATATTTTATGCATTTACAAACATTTAAAATTAAAATTAAGAAATGTTTCCATTATATATTAATAACAAACATTTAATAGCAAACCATTTATCACTTTTTCCAGTAGGACAACTATATTTCACGTACATCAACTGCAACCAGGATTGGATTTGAATTTAAAAACTATTCGGAAGGTTGCCTAGGAACACTTTTAACTTTTTTCAAAAATGCAAAAAAAAATTGTTTCATCGATAAAGAAAGTGGAAAATAAAATAATCGACAATTTCGAAAATTGTAAAAAAATGATTCTCTGGTTCTTTTTTGTATGCACCAGAACTTAGAGTTTGCCTGCGTAAGTTAATATTTTCGTCATTATGAATAACCAACGGAGAGTTCCACTGAAAGCTAACGTATTTCTATTACTAATTTTCATACATTTATTTTAAAAAAATCGAGTTGGATTTTCGACCAATTACTAAGAGAATAGTTCAGTAGAATATTCACTCCATGTGTCAAAATCAATCAATTAAAAAAACGTTCGCTTTTCTTCTAACAATCGATTGGATTTTCATAATGATGAACAAAACACACTATGTAAGTATGTGTCTACCAAGTTTGAAGAAAATCGCTTCAGCTTCTATCATTGGACTGCTGAGTTTGATGAAAACCTTAATATATAGATTTTTTTGTTATTACTTTACCCAATTGTGCCTAAATATATACACCAAATGTATCGCAATTAGAAATAAAGATTTTTGTTTTATTTGCGGATAAATTATAATTTATAATTTATTTATTTGTTTTGTTTTTATTTTAAATTATGTTCTAATATTTATGGAGTCTGCTCATAACAGCATACCTCAATTTTTTTCGAAAATAATCCACCGTTTTTTAATCAGTTCATTAATAAAGGGAAAAGGTACTTTTTGGTAATCTTTTTCTTTGAAAAAAAATGGTTATTTTTGGTACCTCTAATAAAAACATTTTTTTGGCTTTCGATTTTCTGGATTTGATTGTTTTCAATTTATTCAAATCAATCAACCTTCCATGAAAATAGATTAAACGCAAAAAGATGGTTTATCGTTTCTTATTTTAACGTTTCATTGTAACAAAAGTATACTTATATATTATATATATATATACTTGATTGACAGGGAGTTGTAATTTAAATAAAATGTTTTGTTTCCTTGACCTCTTTTTACCAACTCTTCAAGTGCTTGGAGTGCTGTTCTACGGTACCTCTTGGAGGGCGGAATTGAAGAAATGTTTCTTGGTTTTTTTTTTGACGTTAGTGAGTCTCGCCACACAGATGAGCTGACAAAGCATATTTTTTAATATTGTACTTGATATATTCTCCTGCAAGGACAAACTAATTGGCGAATCTTACGATGGTGCTGCATCTTTGTCTGGAGAAGTGGGTGGTGTTAAAAAGAAAGTCCTTGATGCTTGTCCAATGGCTAACTCACATTTTAAATTAAGTTTTATCCCGATCACTAAATAATATATCGGAATTAAACGTTTTTCTTGGCAATATTAATACTATTGTCCGTTTTTTTTTAACAAATAAATTAAATGTCCAAAATTTTTAAAACAAATAGCCAACCGACGAAAGCCTGGGTTATCGGAAACTCGCTGGTATTAGTGAATGGCAAACTGACTCGCTTTCTATTGCCGAGAGCTTGTTAATTATATTAGAGGCACTAGATTTTTGTTTTTTCTTAATAGTCTTTCTGCAAATTTTGATAAGACTGACTTTCTTGAACCAATTGTAATCAAAATTAGCAAACGGATGTTGAATTTGCAAAAAAATAAATCGAAAGTTTTGAGTCTTGGCATAGCTCTGACTTTCTTAATAAATTTAAATACATTTTGGAAAGCATAAGCGATTGCGCGGAAACACCACAAAAACGAGGATTGCTCGAAATTGATTCCAAAACACGTTATAAACGTTGTTTCAAAGAAATAAAAGACAATATTATAACCCAAATAAATACAAGATATAAAACTTTCACGAATGTATTTTTTTAGATTTACTTAATAAATCAAAATATGATAATTTCGAAGTTTCCAATCAAAATTAAAAAATATCTTCTTAAATAAATTTTTGCCCTGGGCTTTTTGATTTTACAGCTTTAAGAAATGAACTTAAAGTTTTGTATACAAATTCTTCTCTTCGACAACTTGACGTTTTAGCATTTCATAACCATTTAGAAAACGAAATATTGCGTGATACATTCCCGCAAATTCTTAACTTGACAATAAATTTATTTAAGATATTGTATTTGCATCCGCCAAAAAGTTTTCTTTCGAAACCGCTTTTATTATACATTAAGCTCATTGTTACATTTAACTTAAATTACTTAAGGTATAACAAATTTGGTTTAAATTGCTGAAACTTATGGCTTCATACTAACTTATGCATTGAACGAAATAATTTCAAGTAAACTTCCGAAATTAAATTTTTTGGTGACTAATTTTTCTGCGACCTACCTTTTGAAATTATTCACGCTTCGCCACTGATACAAACCCACCTATATCTTTCACTTTCACTATTGTATGTACATATTTACATACCTAAGTTCCATCTATGTATGTACGTACATAAAAAATAGCTATTCCCTTCCTAATAATTAACAATAAATCCATTTGTAGCAGCCATCCTTTACAAAACTACAAACAAACACTGAATTACATACATTAAATTATTTACAAACATTATTTACATATCTTAAAAAATAATTAAATTACAAAATCACATAATTAAAATCATAATCAGCACATATTTGTATAGTCAAGTAAATTTGAAAAGTGTCAATTAAACTTAAAAACAACACATATTTTGTATAAGAAAATAAATTGTAATGTGCTTCTGAAATTTAGTATAAAAGAGCCAAGAAATTGTAAAAGAAGGAGCAGTCTGTTGAATAAAGCGAAAGAGTTATCACATAACGAAAAGTTGGAGAAACAAATCTTTTTATTCTAACAAATTGTTTTCGTCGAGTCATAGTTGTAGACAGGCTGAACATTTATTTGGTCGCCTGGCTCTTCTCCTCCGCTGTTCCTTACCCCTATCCATTGGCAATAGACAAGTTGAACGTCACAAACGGTCGCTTGGCTTTGTCTCTTTAATTGGGAAGAATTTTTTTTTCTTGAACCACTCATTGGAGTTCTACTCTCACAAAACAACAACAACACAGCAGCAAGCAGAATACCTACGCTTCAATTGGCGCCCAACATTGTGGTTACTTATGCTGACACATCTAACGTTTCTGGTAGACGTCATAGTAGAACCCGACTAAGTGCAACACAGTAGAACCCGTTTAAGTGGATAATTTTTTTTGATTGCTTCTATAGCAAAAATAATTTTTTTTTTGGAAAAAAAAACAACAACCCCGCACCGACCGCAACACAGTAGAACCCGTTTAAGTGGATAATTTTTTTTTGATTGTTTCTATAGCAAAAATAATTTTTTTTTTGAAAAAAAAACAACAACCCCGCACCGACCGCAACACAGTACGATTCAATTGGCGCCCAACCATGTGGTTACTTATACTGACACATCTAACGTTTCTGGTGGACAGCACAGCAGAACCCGACTAAGTGCAACACAGTAGAACCCGTTTAAGTGGATAATTTTTTTTTGATTGCTTCTATAGCAAAAATAATTTTTTTTTTTGGAGAAAAAAAAACAACAACCCCCGCACTGACCGCAACACAGTACGCTTCAATTTGTGCCCAACCTTGTGGTTACTTATACTGACACATCTAACGTTTCTGGTGGACAGCACAGTAGAACCCGACTAAGTGCAACACAGTAGAACCCGACTAAGGACAGCACAGTAGAACCCGACTAAGTGCAACACAGTAGAACCCGTTTAAGTGGATAATTTTTTTTTGATTGCTTCTATAGCAAAAATATTTTTTTTTTTTTTTAAAAACAACAACCCCGCACCGACCGCAACACAGTACGCTTCAATTGGCGCCCAACCTTGTGGTTACTTATACTGACACATCTAACGTTTCTGGTGGACAGCACAGTAGAACCCGACTAAGTGCAACACAGTAGAACCCGTTTAAGTGGTTAATTTTTTTTTGATTGCTTCTATAACAAAAATAATTTTTTTTTTTTGGAAAAAAAACAACAACCCTGCACCAACCGCAACACAGTAGAACCCTTTTAAGTGGATATTTTTTTTTTGATTGCTTCTATAGCAAAAATAATTTTTTTTTTGAAAAAAAACAACAACCCCAGCACCGACTAAGTGCAACACAGTAGAACCCGTTTTAGTGGATAATTTTTTTTTTGATTGCTTCTATAGGAAAAATAATTTTTTTTTTGAAAAAAAAAACAACAACCCTGCACCGACCGCAACACAGTACGCTTCAATTGGCGCCCAGTGCTGTTTTACTCCAGGGGGAGAAGGAAATGGAACATCCAGTTGAATATGCAAGTCGTTTACTTTCACCTGCAGAACGCAACTACTCTACAACAAATGTAATAAGAGAAGGATTACTGATTATACTAAGTCACCAGATCCTGCCACATTCTCGAGACGATAGATGAGGCAGAGGGGGAGATTGTAGCAGCCATCCTTTACAAAACTACAAACACACACTGAATTACATACATTAAATTATTTACAAACATTATTTACATATCTTAAATATTAATTAAATTACAAAATCACATAATTAAAATCTTAATCAGCACATATTTGTATAGTCAAGTAAATTTGAAAAGTGTCAATTAAACTTAAAAACAACACATATTTTGTATAAGAAAATAAATTGTAATGTGCTTCTGAAATTTAGTATAAAAGAGCCAAGAAATTGTAAAAGAATGAGCAGTCTGTTGAATAAAGGGAAAGAGTTATCACACAACGAAAAGTTGGAGAAACAAATCTTTTTATTCTAACAAATTGTTTTCGTCGAGTCATAGTTGTAGACAGGCTGAACATTGTTTTCGTCGAGTCATAGTTGTAGACAGGCTGAACATTTATTTGGTCGCCTGGCTCTTCTCCTCCGCTGTTCCTTACCCCTATCCATTGGCAATAGACAAGTTGAACGTCACAAACGGTCGCTTGGCTTTGTCTCTTTAATTGGGAAGAATTTTTTTTTCTTGAACCACTCATTGGAGTTCTACTCTCACAAAACAACAACAACACAGCAGCAAGCAGAATACCTACGCTTCACATTTAAATATACATTTGTAGGTAGGTACCGTTGAACAATTTATCATTCTATTTGAACCTGGCTATACCTACCTACTAACAGCGTCAATGTTTAGCTGCACTAAAGTTGTTAGCTACAAGAGCAAGTTCGTGCGTTCAAGTCGTGCATTTGATTTTAATCTGTCCAGGTACATTTTTATCTTTATGTCAATTCTTATTCGTTCAATAAACACCGTCTTCGATGGTTTAGCGAAGGACTAAGTTTGTAAATGTGAAAGATCAGAAATTCTGTTGTATTATTAGCATTTCGCACATACCATATGGAATAAGTCATAAGCCTTTCTTAATTTAGGTGTATAACTTCCTTATTCATTCCTGTGTTTTTTTTTAATATTCCGCATTTGAATAATATGTTGTTTTTAAGTTTAACAACCTTAAATATGTTTAAAAAAAACATAAAATAATTTAACATAACAGCAAAGCACCTATAGTAGATAATGGCTATAACATGATACATGACATAGTTTCTAGGACATACATCACCCACATGCAACCTATTTAAATAAAAAATAAAATTCATTCAAAAATTAACTTTAATTAAAAAAAAAACTTATTCAAAATTTTGATATGCAGAATTATTTTGGCTACCCAGATCTTCTCAGATATAAAATGTGAGAGAAATCCAATGTAAACCGTTACCGAAAAACCCAAAAAATTAAAAACCCGTTATATGAAAGGTGCCGTTAATAGACTTTTTGCGTAAGCTTGGTTCTTACTAAATAATAGCTAACAAAAAATTCTCAATCATTTTTCTCGGCATTGTTGGAGCCGTTTTCAAGAAAAATAAGCCTTTTCTGAACGGTTGTATGGCAGGTACCTTCATTTTTAGGCCTAAAAATAAAATTTCAATTTCCCCCCTGAGGAATGCCAAACAAGTACTACGTACCAAATTTGAAGGTAATCGCTTGAGCCGTTTAGCCTGCATCTCGTTATACATACAGACGGACAGACTGACAGGCAGACATTTTTTGTCGATCAGTTTTATAGGATTCTCTATGATCGTAATGTCATGTTTGATTGTTAGAATTGTTTTTTGTTTTTTACGAATGCATAACTTTCCTAGTATCTACATATAATCGTAAGTAAGAATAGTTAGGTATGCATGTAAGTACATTTGTTTTATACATTATAAATGTTTACCTACGCGAGTTACATCCGCAACCTAACTCACTAACACAATATTAGATGTCATCGAACCAACAGCCAATTCCGGGAACCAGAGTCATGTGAACTAAAAGTATATTTTTTATATCAATTCCCATTTTCAGTCAATTAAACATTTTATATTTTTAAGTATATATTTTTTATATCCATTCCCATTTTCTGTCAATTAAACATTTTATATTTTTCCAAGAAATAGATCTTGCTAATAATAAGCATTTTTGTAAGTGGAATTAAGTTTTCATTGGACATTGTAAAAAGTATAGAATTTAATAATTATACAACCTCCAAACCATCAACCAGTGTTTTTTTAAGCTCCCGTTCGGATACATACTTAACTGGCGCAGTCCGGTGAACAGCTAACATTTTTTGTTCAAAAAAAAAAAAAACTTAAATAAGTGCAAATAGAGACTTTCAAAAAAAAGAAATCAGTGCAGATACATACAAGTGCAAATAGAGAAATCACAGAGAAATTTAAAAGAAGACTTTAGATAACCAGTGCCTTATCTTGGAACAACCAGCTGTTGGGTTTTGACCCTTTATCACCGTTCACTGAATCTACATAGCTACAAAGGGAAACAGTATGAAAATTCTTCTTGGGTGCATGTGTTTGTAAGTGCTAGTTTAGAAAAAAAATCAATCAATCATTTCCTAAACATATAATACAAATTTATGAAACTTATACATTAGAAAATACTTTTAAAAACATATTACATATTATATATTACTTTCATCATTTAAAATCGCTAACATTTTTGTGAGATTATAAAATATTTAATCGTATAAAATTTGATTAATGCCTAAAGGAAAGGGACCTGTTAAACCACAACGCTCACTTTTCCCTTACAACTTCAAATCTATCTCTAGTAGTCTAAATCGCTTCTCTAAGAGACTCCATTCCATACCCGAAGATACAGATCCTTCATTCTCTAGTACTGAATCACTCAACATGAATTTTGAACAAGACAACACTACACAAAACACTAACCAAACTATAAACCACGGTGAAATTTTTAATTCCCTTAGGATACCTGATGCCATCAAAGACCTTCCCGGGTTTGATGGTAACCCCCGTCTCTTATACGAGTTCCTTAATAATGTAGAAGAAATTCTTCTCTACATAAGAGGAACTGATAACACCCCGTATGGCCAGATACTTCTCAGGGCCATACGCAACAAGGTCGAAGGCCAGGCAAATGAGGTACTTAATATGTACGGGACCCCTTTAATTTGGGATGAGATAAAAACAAACCTTATCCTCCACTATTCTGATAAGCGAGCGGAAACATCCCTCATTAGAGATCTCCACAACATACGACAATTCAATAAATCAGTTCAATCCTTTCACGGTGAAATAATTGAAATTCAGTCTGCTTTATGCAATAACATCCTTATTCAGGAAGGCAACACGTCTGTTATCCAAGCAAAAAAAGATTTGTACTCCGAAATGTGCCTCAACTCATTCTTGAGTGTACTCAACGAACCACTTGGTTCAAGGGTAAGGACTATGCAACCTGATTCGTTAGCTACAGCTCTATCTTTTTGCATTAAGGAACAAAACATATCTTATCAAAGATATTCGCAACAACATAAATACAAACCATATACATACTATTCAAACCAAAACCAAACAAAAACATATTATAATAACCCAAACCAATGGCGACCAAATAACCCAATCCCTAAATTACTACCAATTAGGAATGCACATAACTTTAATTATCCAACTCATTCTCGACCCTTTCACAGAAACGAAACGCAATTCATTAGATTTCAGAAACTCAGACCCTCGAATAATGCTTACCATAACAACAAGTCCAATCCATTCTCAAAAATAAAAATCAGTCGCAGTCAACAAGTCAGAAGTACAAATTTCAACTTCTAGGAAGTTGATAACGAAAACAGACGTTCCTTTCAACAATTAGATACATACCTCAATAACGAATCAACAAACATTTCCGATAATCAAAATTTTTCCAATGCAGCCTCCAGGAGCCCACAGGATACTTAGACCCAAGGTCACACCCTAACACCCTACCATACATTAACATCCCTTCACCTTTTGGTAGACCCTTGAGGTTCCTCTTAGATACGGCTGCATCAGCTTCATTCATTAACCCTGAATTCATCCCCGAAGAAAAACAAATCAGATGCAATCCTATACATATAACTACTGTTTTCAAAAAATACCAACTAGAAAAACAAGCTAATCTTCCCATTTTTACTGAATTTAATCAAAATGGATCTCTTAAATTTTTCATCTTCAAATTTCACAATTTCTTCGATGGCCTCCTAGGTATGGATACTCTTCTCGCAATTAATGCGAAAATCGACCTAGAAAACAAAACGCTCATAACGCAAAATTCCAAAATCAAAATCAATTTCAAGCCAAATTACTCTTCTGGTAAAATCACTATTCCAGCAAATAGTAAGACCCTCGTTAAACTTCCAGTTAAAAATACCAATGGCAATATAATTATCGAAACTACAGAACTAATGCCGGACCTTTGCATTACACAAGGTTTATACAATGCTGAACACGGTTATAGTACTGTAGAGATAATAAACTACTCTAAAACCGAGCAAACAATAGTAATAGAAGAGCCATTAGAAACTGAACTGTACGAACCAGAAAACTTCATCGAAATTTACAACTTTGATGAAGAAATCATGAAATCTAATTAGAACCGAACACTTAAACGTTGAGGAACGAAAACAGTTAATAAAAATCTGTAAAGAATATAATGATATAATATATATAGAAGGAGAACCACTAACTTTCACAAATCAAATTAAGCACCATATTAACATGACCAATGAAGTCCCTACCTATACAAAATCATACAGATATCCCTTCGTACATAAAAAAGAGGTACAAGAATAGATATCTAAAATGTTGGATCAAGGCATAATACGCAATAGTTATTCTCCATGGAGCTCTCCTGTATGGATTGTTCCCAAAAAACAAGATGCTAGCGGGAAACAAAAGTGGAGGTTAGTTATAGACTATAGGAAAGTCAATGAAAAAACCATATCTGATCGATACCCACTGCCCAATATAAGCGAAATATTGGACAAGCTGGGAAAATGTCAGTACTTCATCTCACTTGACCTTGCAAGCGGGTTCCACCAAATCGAAATGGACCCAAAACACATACAGAAAACTGCATTCAATATCGAAGGAGGGCACTACGAATTTCTTAGAATGCCTTTTGGCCTAAAAAACGCTCCATCCACATTTCACCGCGTGATGGACAACGTTTTAAAAGAACTAATTGGCAATATATGTCTCGTGTATTTAGATGACATCATCATCTATTCTACCTCCCTTCAGGAACATATACAAAGCATAAAAAAGGGGTTTGAAAAGTTAAGAGAATCAAATTTCTAAATCCAAATGGATAAATGCGAGTTCCTCCAAAAGGAAATTGCTTTTCTGGGACATATCATTACTCCAAAAGGAATTAAACCAAACCCTTCCAAAATTCATGCCATCAAAAATTTTCCGATTCCAAAAACTCGTAATGAAATAAAAGCATTTTAAGGATTGATATGGTACTACAGGAAATGTATCAAAGACCTAGAAAAACTAACTAAGCCGTTAACAAATTGCCTTAGAAAGGATGCTGAAATCAAACTAGACAAAAATTATATTGAAGCTTTTGAGACTTGTAAACATCTCTTAATAAATGATCCTATACTTCAACATCCCGATTTTACCAAAACATTTGTCCTTACAACAGACGCTAGTAACTCCGCTCTGGGAGCAGTGCTCTCACAAGGTAAAATTGGAAGCGATCGACTTGTCTGTTACGCTAGTCGAACTCTATCAAAAAGTGAATGTTATTATTCCACCATTGAAAAGGAGTTACTAGCAATTGTATGGGCTACACGCTATTTTCGACCTTACTTATTCGGAAGGAAATTCCAAATAGTAACGGATCATAAACCCCTTCTTTGGCTTATGAATCTTAAAGAGCCGAACTCTAAACTAGTCAGGTGGTGCCTTAAACTCGAGGAATTTGATTATGAAATAACGTATAAAAAGGGTAAAGCTAATACAAATGCTGATGCCCTTAGCCGCGTAAAAATTTATAATTTAGAAAACAAAGAACTTTTCAATAATAACGAAAATTTAGAAACAGTTCATAGCGCTCAAGAAAATTCAAACGACGGAATTCCAATATCTGAAAAACCCTTAAAAGATTTTAATATCCAAGCAATTTTAGAAATCAATGATAAAGAACCTCCAATGACAGTCGAGACTGTTTTTAAAAATAGACAACGAAGAATTATAAGAAGAGCATTTTTTGATGAAAATGCCATGATCTCTATTCTCAAAAACTTTTTCCCACCCAATAAGCAAACTGCATTATATACGACTGATGAAATCTTTTCAATAGTACAATCCTCATATTCAAAATATTTTGCTCGAAATAAAGCATTCCGACTATAAAGATGTACGGAAATCCTTAAAGATGTTAAGAAACCAGAAGAGCAAGAAGAAATTATTCGAAACTATCACAACCGTTCAAATCATAGGGGTATAAACGAAACTCACCTTCATTTAAAACGGAAATATTATTTCCCTAACATGAAAGAGAAAATCACGAAAACCTTAAGCTATTGCGATCATTGTAAAATGTTAAAATATGATCGGAATCCCCCAAAAGTTCAATATGTCCAACCCGAAAATCCTCTTAAACCTTTGGAAATTCTACACATGGACATATATACCATAAACAACAATCAAATACTTACAATAATAGACAAGTTTTCTAGATTCGCATGTGGATACACCCTGAACTGCAAAGAAAGTGTGACTATACTTAAACAGTTTAAACAATATATAAGCCTTTACGGCATCCCGCAAAAGATCATATGCGATCAAGGTTCTGAATTCATCGCAAATATATTTCAAGACTATTGTAAACAACATGAAATCAATCTTCATTTTACATCCTTCCAACAAACTTCTAGTAACTCTATAGTTGAAAGATTTAATTCTACACTAACAGAAATCTGCAGGGTAATTTATACAAAAAGAAAGGAAGAAAAACTAAAAATCGAACACGAAGAAATATTATCAGAAACTCTCAATACCTACAATAACGCTATACATTCTGCTACAGAACATACACCGTATGAACTATTTTTTGGTAGGCCATACAAATTTCTCAAAACTCTTACATTCTCCAATGAGCATGAATACCTTCAAAAATTGAATGAGTTCATCAATAACATCTACCCTAAAATTAAAGAAAAAGTTGATACTATAACAAAAATCAGAACTGAAAAGCTGAACAATAACAGGGTAAAACCAGAAGACTTAGAAGCCGAAGACACCATCTTTCGCAAAGAATGTAGACGAAATAAGCTCACACCTAGATTTTCTAAACAAAAAGTAAAACAAAACAATAAATTCACTATAATCACTCACAACAACAAAAAATTACACAAAGGTAAAATCAGAAGAAAAACAAAACAATAAAAGCAATTAAACTATTCCCTTAACACTTATCTTTCTTTTTCCTCTCCCTTCTTTGTCTCAACCTACCTTTTTTGAATCGTGGTATAAGAGGAAACCCTTAATCTCATAATAACTTAATAATGAAGAAATTAGTGCATTAATTTATAGAATATCTCCTAGCCAAGGCATATGGTTAGAGATTATCCACATAAAGAAAAAAAAAAGAAAAAAAAAATTCTGTATACATAATATTTAAAGGAAAATTTTTTTTTTGACTATATTACTTATAATCCCTTTAAAAACATATAAACAATAATAAATAAATACATTCACGGCATATGAATGTAACATGGTAGCGAAATCACGGCATATGATTAGAGGCTATCCAAACAATATAATATACAAAAAAAAAATTCTGTATACATAATATTTAAAGGAAATTTTTTTTTGACTATATTACTTATAATCCCTTTAAAAACATATAAACAATAATAAATAAATACATTCACGGCATATGAATGTAACATGGTAGCGAAATCACGGCATATGATTAGAGGCTATCCAAACAATATAATATACAAAAAAAAAAAATTGTTTGATTCTATTACTTGTAATCCCTTTTTACAGCATTCCACTAGTAGTAACCCAATTAATAGAAATCTTCAATTTTCCGAAAGATCGCGGCATACTAACCCTCCGACTAGGACCCTCAAGAACTATTACTAACTACAATAATCTAATCCATATCGTTAACTTAGAAGATTATCAGTATAACGTCCAACAGATAACTAACACGCTCAATCTTTTTGAAAAAAGAGCTATATTTACTAACCCAATTCACGTAACAAAACTTAAACTAAAAGAATTAAAAAATAAATTTGATACAATATATCCGTTAAAAAGAAATAGAAGAGGCCTTCTCAATGGACTCGGATCAGTTATTAAATTTATAACCGGAAATATGGATGCGGAAGACGCACAAGCTATTAACGAACAAATAGAATATCTTAACTCAAATCTTACTAACATTACCAATAAAATTTTATCCCAAAATGATATTAACTTTCAAATAATAGAAAAATTTAAGAACATTACATCACACATTAACAATCAACAAAATAAAATAGAAGAATTCCCTTCAGAAACACATAATGCTGTAAAAAGAGAAAATCATATCTTTCTCGAAACACAATATTTGAATGAAATAAACTTTAACATTGACCTACTAACAAACCATATATCAAACATTGCTGAAGCAGTTATCCTTACTAAACTAAACACTATTCCAAAATTTTTATTAAATGCGCAAGAACTACATCATATAGAAAACAGATTTACAAAACAAAATGTCAAAATTGAAAGTAATGAACAAATATACGAATTTCTTGGACTACAGGCATATTACAATAATTCTAACATTATATTTATCGTACGCATTCCTAACATATCTAATGAAAAATACTTTTTTTACCATATCATTCCCCTTCCAATAAATGAAAAAAAATTTCTTACAATCCAACCATATGTAAACATTAATGAAAATAAAATACAGCACTTTACAACACCTTGCCCCAAGATAGAAGGAACGTACTACTGCATAAATGCACATCGCGAAGAAGACATCAATAACTCCGAATGCATGGGGAAACTAATGAAGAACGAAGCAGCTAACTGCCCTTTCACTGATGAAGGAAAATCATATCAAATTTCTCAACCAGAGAAAAACTATATGTTAATATTAAATGCACCAAAATCTCTAATAAACTCTACTTGCAGCACAGACATCTGTCATAGAATCGTTCGGATACATACTTCACTCGCGCGACGGAGCCGCTTTTGGTGAACTGCCTACCATATATCAGAAGACATCAACTCTAAAAAGCTAAATAAAATAATACCTAGGTACTTAAAATTTGTTAGAATAATTTCTTTTTTTCACCAAATCCAAATCATAAAATAACTAAAATCCAAACAATTGTATGTAGGTACACATCCAAACTACCAAAACAATTCAGTACTAAACTTATAATACGTATGTATCATTGTAGGTACGTATTCTCACGTATGCACAACCAATAAACGATGCAAGTAACAAAATCATTACTTTGCTACATTAAGGCAAACGAAAAGTAAAATCCATTCAAAAGTTAATTGCATTTATATTCCTCTAAAGTAGTAAAACACAAATGTGATGTGAAAAAATACACCACCATTTGGGTTTCTCCCCTTTATTCAATATTGCTATAAGAACAGAAATAAAACTACCTCATCTCTCATTTTCCCCTTTTATTTCTCTGCCCCGCTCTCAAACAAATATCTGCAAAGGCAAATTTACGTTACGTGCACCATTTGCACAGACTCGTTGATGAACAGATTTTCATGTTCCATGGTAATACTTTATAAATATAAATACAATGCTTCAAGCATTCTTCACACTCATTATTACCTTATTTTGTATTCCTTAATCTTTCACATTATCGCTCTTCCCCAGCACAGTCTCCTTGTATATACATTTCTATTGACGCATGGAGTCACGTCACCTGGCAGTCAGCGCGTGAACTTTCAATTGCAATTTTCGTTTAAAATTAGTTTTGCCGTGTTGAGTGTGTGTGATAAAGTGTTGTGCGTGGCATTGTATTAACTAAGAAGTCTAATTAATACAAATTAAATTAGAAATTTAAATAAGAAGGGTGTATGGATGTATTAAAAATGTAGCCTGGTATATTTAAAATCGGCTGTTTTTTATACATACATATGGCCTTTTGAAATTCACCTTTCCTATACCTGTTTAGAATTTTTATAGGTATCATAAAATAATTTATTAATTTTACTTAATGTACCTATGTATGTATATACGAGTAGGTAGTTCACACAAAATATTAAATTTGTGCCAAGAGTGTAAATTTATAGTCTGAAAAGTGTTCAAACAAATTTGATTTTGCAAAAAAAATCTTTGACAACAACTTGTCGTCGGCCGTCGCCGCTTATCCTTTTGAAGTTCATGTTCTACTTGATAGGTACCTACCTACATACCGAACAAAAACAAGAGGTTACTTTTTCGTGTGTCCTTGAACTAAAGAAGATTAGGGTTGTTTTGAAGTTAATGCCCCAAGTAACATCGTCACAGCTATTAGATGCCAAACTGTTCTTCTGCAGCTCCAAACAAGTGAAATTGAAAGCAAAACATGCTCTATAGTGAAGTTAAACAGCACTGTCAGCTCGTTCAACGTTTAGTTTTTCAAACTAGCTCCATAATACCTTTAATGCGATCTATGAACGAGCGTCTTGAAGTTCCCTCATCTAAATGGCCGTTGTACAGCTTTCAACTACACAAATGCAATAAAAGACATAACAAGAGCTCTAAACAGTAGCTTTAGCTTTAGAAGTAAAATACTGACGCATGCGCATTTCGAAATGTCAAAATATGGCATTAAAAAACCAACTTAAAATCGGTTGTAGAGCTGAGTATTAATATCTTAACACATTCTACTCATGAACCCATATTATAATAGGGTGTTGCTCAAAATAAATCCAAAATATTTATTTTATCAAGAAAAAAAATTTATTATTTTGCATAAAAAATACATGAATGTATGTAACTATTCAATTTTTAGTGCAAGTTATCAATGTTCAGATTGGAACTATAAATTTATTCTGTTAAACAAAGCGGAAGAAATTTGATAATTTCTTGTTTTGCAATATGTAATGTACATAAATACATAGGTTTTTTCATAGTATTTAAAAAAAAAAAATTCAGGGCTTTAATTCTAATCACGTACGCACAAAAAAAAATACCCTACTTTAATTCCCTTAGAGAAGATAGATGTGGTTACACATTAAGGATACCAATGTTCTATATCACAGTGAATCTAAGCAGCTTTATTAAAAAAAGTTTTGAAACTCTTATCTTTAAAAATTGCAACTTAAGCTTTAAATACACTTCAGGAAATATTCTTTAAAAAAAATTCCTTCTTATCAACTACATTTGTTTTATTATTTGCTTTCCTTGACTTTTAAGTTCTGAAGCACCCTGTCTTATAACAATAGCATGAAGTTAAAAAGACCAAAATACCATCTTGTTGGAACTAGCTCTAGAAAATATACAATGAATTTTAAAGCGACATAATAGCTCTATATCACCAGTAATCTATATTGCAGCTACAGAACAGATAGTATTGCTATAAGAACAGAAATAAAACTACCTCATCTCTCATTTTCCCTATTTTATTTCTCTGCCCCGCTCTCAAACAAATATCTGCAAAGGCAAATTTACGTTACGTGCACCATTTGCACAGACTCGTTGATGAACAGATTTTCATGTTCCATGGTAATACTTTATAAATATAAATACAATGCTTCAAGCATTCTTCACACTCATTATTACCTTATTTTGTATTCCTCAATCTTTCACATTATCGCTCTTCCCCAGCACAGTCTCCTTGTATATACATTTCTATTGACGCATGGAGTCACGTCACCTGGCAGTCAGCGCGTGAACTTTCAATTGGAGATAGATTTTTTTCGATTTGACGTTCAATGTATTTCCCATTAGAGAAAACCAAAAAAGGGTCTGAAAAACTTACCAGATGTCAATAGTACTATCATGAAGACGAACGCCCGGGGAGCGGCCTAGGCGATATTACAAGAATGACTACCTAGGTATGACTATGAAGGTAAGAGAAATAAATAATGAGTGAGAAGAATGCTTGAAGTTAAAGCAAGATAAAACAGAAGATACTTTTTGCATTTTTCTTTCTTCATATTTATTTAAAATTGAAGAAACTACCTATGTAGTAGTTCCTTGTTATTTGTATTTATTTTTGACCCAGTTTTGGTTTCGGTATTGCATTTATGTTTGCCGTCGGTTCGTTTTCTGTTTAAAAAAAATGTTCATTGCTTTGAATTTTGAATTTTTGTTTGAAATAAATTTTGCCGTTCAATGGTGAGTGAAGTATGTAACTAATTCATTTTGTGAAAGTTTTGTGTGTGGCATTATAGGTAGGTATGTGCCTACCTACCGTGCGTCGGTTCGTTTTATGTAAAAAAAAAAACATTTTGATTTTGACTTCGATTTGCAATTTTCGTTTAAAATTAGTTTTGCCGTGTTGAGTGTGTGTGATAAAGTGTTGTGCGTGGCATTGTATTAACTAAGAAGTCTAATTAATACAAATTAAATTAGAAATTTAAATAAGAAGGGTTTATGGATGTATTAAAAATATAGCCTGGTATATTTAAAATCGGCTGTTTTTTATACATACATATGGCCTTTTGAAATTCACCTTTCCTATACCTATTTAGAATTTTTATAGGTATCATAAAATAATTTATTAATTTTACTTAATGTACCTATGTACGTATATACGAGTAGGTAGTTCACAAAAAATATTAAATTTGTGCCAAGAGTGTTCAAACAAATTTGATTTTGCAAAAAAAATCTTTGACAACAACTTGTCGTCGGCCGTCGCCGCTTATCCTTTTGAAGTTCATGTTCTACTTGATAGGTACCTACCTACATACCGAACAAAAACAAGAGGTTACTTTTTCGTGTGTCCTTGAACTAAAGAAGATTAGGGTTGTTTTGAAGTTAATGCCCCAAGTAACATCGTCACAGCTATTAGATGCCAAACTGTTCTTCTGCAGCTCCAAACAAGTGAAATTGAAAGCAAAACATGCTCTATAGTGAAGTTAAACAGCACTGTCAGCTCGTTCAACGTTTAGTTTTTCAAACTAGCTCCATAATACCTTTAATGCGATCTATGAACGAGCGTCTTGAAGTTCCCTCATCTAAATGGCCGTTGTACAGCTTTCAACTACACAAATGCAATAAAAGACATAACAAGAGCTCTAAACAGTAGCTTTAGCTTTAGAAGTAAAATACTGACGCATGCGCATTTCGAAATGTCAAAATATGGCATTAAAAAACCAACTTAAAATCGGTTGTAGAGCTGAGTATTAATATCTTAACACATTCTACTCATGAACCCATATTATAATAGGGTGTTGCTCAAAATAAATCCAAAATATTTATTTTATCAAGAAAAAAAATTTATTATTTTGCATAAAAAATACATGAATGTATGTAACTATTCAATTTTTAGTGCAAGTTATCAATGTTCAGATTGGAACTATAAATTTATTCTGTTAAACAAAGCGGAAGAAATTTGATAATTTCTTGTTTTGCAATATGTAATGTACATAAATACATAGGTTTTTTCATAGTATTTAAAAAAAAAAAATTCAGGGCTTTAATTCTAATCACGTACGCACAAAAAAAATACCCTACTTTAATTCCCTTAGAGAAGATAGATGTGGTTACACATTAAGGATACCAATGTTCTATATCACAGTGAATCTAAGCAGCTTTATTAAAAAAAGTTTTGAAACTCTTATCTTTAAAAATTGCAACTTAAGCTTTAAATACACTTCAGGAAATATTCTTTAAAAAAATTCCTTCTTATCAACTACATTTGTTTTATTATTTGCTTTCCTTGACTTTTAATTTCTGAAGCACCCTATCTTATAACAATAGCATGAAGTTAAAAAGACCAAAATACCATCTTGTTGGAACTAGCTCTAGAAAATATACAATGAATTTTAAAGCGACATAATAGCTCTATATCACCAGTAATCTATATTCCAGCTACAGAACAGATAGTATTGCAGATTAATTGGAAGAAACGTCTTGCCTGACAATAAGAATGGCGACGAGATATAAAATTAATTCAATTATTCTTTTTTTCATTTTAAAAAAGAATCATCTTCGGAGGGTAATAAAAGAAAACACGAAATTATTATTATTTTTCAATTTAATGTTTAAATATTTTTATTACCTAACTATTTTTAAAAATTATTTTTGATGACCGAATACACAGAATTATGTAGGCGCGCTGTAATTTAACGAAGTATCGTCACTATATTTCTGAAAATACGCGCACTTGAAATTCAAACAATCGAAAATCTTAATTTCTTTTCTTATTTATTTTCATAAAGATATTTTTTAATTTGGTTATTGTCATCTTCGTTATTTCTATTTTACATACTATGAAACGATACAGTCACTCTTTAATAGTATGAGAATTTCATATATTTTTATTTTGTACTGCACAAACCAATACAAACAATAATATGTCAAAAGTGGTGTTTTAAAAGTTTGAAACTCATGTACTACAGAGCTTCAAGTCACTTTTGCCACTGATAACAGGCCGAATAAGAGCAAAAAGAGCTCTCAAACTCAATGAATAAGCTAAATGGGAGCTTGCTCTAAGTCCACACATAGAGCTCCTTGCTAAATAAGCAGCTTTAAGATTTAGCTCTTGAAGGACTACAGCTAAAAATGTTTCTTGCAGCGAGTATGGATACATATAAGAAAATACGATTGTGTTTTGTACATATATATATATATGAATACTGACAGTCCACAAAAATAATATAAGCATATTGTTTGCGTTTTCTTCAATTAAATATACAAAATTTCTTAAATTTTTTTTTTCAAAAAAAAAATCTGGTATAGCAATTCTAAGTATTTAATTATATAGAATTATGTGTGTGGAAACGGTGGACGTATAAGGTCGCTCAGTGAAAGTTAAAACTATTTTAGTTTATAATTTTGAAAGAAATAAGTAAACAATTAAATAGAGCTATAGCTAGATGTGTAAAAACCAGAATAAAGTTGAATTTTTTGTTAAGATAAGTCGTTTTTGCTTAAGATCTATAACATATTGCAAAATGCCAATGCAACGCTCGCCCTTGCAAAATACACAAAATAACAAAGAATTTCGGCGGTCTCCCACACATAGTAATAATACTACCACGAACTCTTCAAAGCAAGTCCCTAAAAGAAAATGTCTGGATATTTACCCAAGAAATAATAGTGAAACTTCCATCAAAACGATTGCTGTTCAAAATACGTCGGTTGGGAGCATGCAAATTATGGATCTGCGAAAAATTATATACGCGACAGTTGGAAGTTTATTAGATGAAAGATTCCGAAAAATGCCAACAAAATCTGACATTGAGGGAATCGGCAATACTCTAAAAAGTCTGCAACACAACAACAAATCCCTTCAAGAGCAACTACATAAAATGGAGGTACGATGTAATACTCTCGATTGCCAAGTAGAAAGGTTAGAGCGCAATGCGACTGAAAATAATATTATTGCCCATATACCAAATCATATCTGTTCCGATGCGGCAGAAAAGGCAAAATCTATTTGCTTGGATCTTCTTAAATCGAATAATGAAACATTAATTATGTCAACCAAAGTTATGCATGCTAGTGAGACAGTTTCTAATGTAATTGTTAAAATGAAAAACAATAATGACGTCGGCCGCGCACTGAGAGCGGCATCGTCACTTAAAGATTCTGGTATCACAGTTCACAGAGACTACCCACAGGCAGCAAGAGAAAGGAGGAAACATCTAATGAAACTTAAATCGGATATTGCGAACAAAAACAAACATTAAAATGCTTTTGAAAGGAGAATCACTAAAGGTTGGTGATAATGCATATTATTTTGATTGAAATAATATTTTAACATGTCAAAAGGGAAATGTGACGGAGATTCTTCAACAGCTGCTCAACATAAGCAACGACGTGACAGCTGCTACAGGTGCATCGACAGGTGGTGCCAATCTCGACCATCCAAATAGAATGTACAACAGATACCATCAAACTGTTGAGGGAGTGTTCACACCGAACTTTTAGTTTTAGCGCCGTCTGCCAAAATAATTTTAATGTTAGTAATTTCAAGAAAACTTTAAATATTTTTTACTATAATGTATCAGGTTTAGCAAATAAAGATTTATATATAGATTTTTATAATTTTGTTAACAGACATGATTTTATTTTTGTATATGAAACTTTTTTGACTGAAATAAGCTTCAGTTTCTATGAGGTAAAATTTAAAAATTACGAGTTTATTTGGGTACCTGCTATTAGAATTAATTCAAGAGGGAGAGCGAGCGGCGGATGCCTTTTTGGATATAAAAGAAACCTGCAATGTATAGATTGTCTATTTAAAATTAAAAAAGGACTAAATGTGTTGGACTTAAAATTCGATAACTTAAACTTCAGGCTAATTCCAATTTACATCAACTACAACAACTGGGAACGAGATTTTGAACAGCTTCATGAGGTTGTAATGTGTGGAGATATGACAAATACTTTGATTATAGGTGACTGCAATGCTAGAATCGGGAACGAATCGGGATTAGTTAATTTGGTAGCAAGGATAAATCGCAAAACGAAAGATACCATCTGCAATGCAAAGGGATATTAGATTCTTGACCTTTGCAATACTTTTGAGCTACGCATACTAAATGGTACAAGTTCGTCTGATGAGGATGATAGCCATACTTTCATCGGTCGGCAAGGATCTTCAGTAATCGATTTAAGTCTTATTGGAGGAGATTGTAATTCGTACGTGAAAGATCTTGAAGTCGTACAAGAAACATATTCTGACCATTTGCCAGTTGTAGTGACATTTGAGATGGAAACGGTTTGTAATGCTGATAATAGGGAAATGAAGCTTCTACCGCAACTTAATGGAAACCAAAACGTAAAACTATTTATAACGTAAAACCTGGATGCTAATTTGAGTTCGCAACATAGTGTAGACTTTGAGCAACTGGTGGAAGTGATTAAGCTTCGTAGCCATCGCCTTGTAATGACGTATCTATTCAACCGAGCTTTCAAAAACCTTGGTTTGATAGGGACTGCGAGAAAGTTATCTTTCAAATGGCTTAAATTTTTCCGAAGTTCAAATGATGAGACATATAGAATCAGCTACATCCAGGCAAATACAGATTATAAAAAAATATGTGGTGAAAAGAAGAGAGTCTACTACGAAGCAAAAGCTTTTGAGTTTATCAAAATGTAAAAACGCAATTGATTTTTGGAGGACTCTGAGGAATATAAACAGCGTGGTACACACAATTAGTTCAAAGCTAAGCCCCGATGTGTTACGAGTGCACTTCAACAACTTGCTCAATCCTGAGGTTTCGTTTAACAACAATATATAATATGCAGCTCCAGCTTATTATAATGACATCTTAGATTCAGTTATTACGGTTTCAGAGGTTGGAGAAGCACTCAAATCGCTAAAAGATGGCAAAGCTCCAGGATCAGATCGTGTACTGGTGGAGTTCTATAAAAATGGATCATTGGAACTTATTAAAGTCATCTCTTTGCTTTTTAATAAATTATTAGATTCTGGTGTTATCCCTAAAGAATTTAAAGATGCCCTGATCTTCCCTATTTATAAGAAAGGAGACAAAACAGACCCAGGAAACTACCGCGGCATCTCGTTTCTCAATTCATCATATAAAATCTTTACAACGATTTTGCAGAAAAGGCTCACTTCGCGGATCGATTCAAATCATCTGCTCAAAGAATATCAAGCAGGCTTTAGAACTGGATACTCCACAGTCGACCATATTTTTGTACTAAAAAACATTGCCGATTCATTTCTGATGAGAAACAAGAAACTATATACCTTTTTCGTGGACTTCAAGGCAGCGTTTGATACTGTGAACCGAAGATCGTTGCTATATAAGCTTTTCGAGATGGGAATGTCCAGAAAATTCGGAATGGTAATACAAAACTTGTACGATGATACTTCGGCAGCTGTTTGGAATGGTGATGGCGTATAGGAGTCCTTTCTAACTAAATTTGGTGTAAGACAAGGATGTACGTTGGGTCCAACTTTGTTCAGGAGGTATACAATATGCGGGTGTTGATGTAAAAGCGCGATTGTTCGCTGATGATATTGTCCTGTTAGCTTATTCACCGAATGCATTGCAGCTTATGATAAATAGGCTTTCGGACTACTGCTGCAGGTGGAATCTGGAGGTCAATCTTTCTAAATCCAAGGTTATGATTTTTAAGAATGGTGGTGGTAGGCTTTGCAGTGATGAACAATGGGTTTTTAACGGGGAGAGAGTTGAAATGGTTAAGGAGTATAAATACCTTGGTGTCATTTTAACGCAAGGTTTGAATATGGAAAAACACCTTAAAGAGAAACTAGCGAAGGCCAAAACTGCTATCAACTCAACATGGCGAAGGTGTTTTACAAACAAAAATATAGCTCAGAGTAGTAAATTCAAAATCTTCGAGGCAGCGGCAGAATCTATCTTGTTGTACGCGGCGCAAGTTTGTGGTGGAAAACAATATGATACGGTTGAGAAACTACAGAGGTATTATGTTAAAGGAAGTTTTCATCTCCCACCCAACACGCCTAATTATGCAATAATGGTGGAAACTGGTTTGCCTCCGCTCTTCATTAAATCGTTAAAGCTTCAGGTGGACTACATTCTTAAAGTGATGAAGATGACAAATGAAAGACTACCAAAGAAAGCCGCATTAAAAATAATAAGAGCCAGAAGCGGTTGGTATGGGGAGTAGTTAGAGCTGGCAAACTCGTGTGGAATGGAGCTTAATCTTGATGTGGAGCAACATGCGACTTGGAAACCATTACTGTATAAGCTTATCGAAAATTTGAACTTACAAGCCAGAGAGAATTGGCTAAGTGAGGCCTCAATTTCTGTACACAGGACAATATACAGTTCACTCAATCATAATTTGGACAACTATAATTATTTTCGAGATGAATATAGTGTGCAACAGATTTCAATGATGGTAACACTGCGAGTTGAACTTCTTAGCTTGAACTACATTCCGCACAGAGATGACCTTCCAATTTTGTGCACCATCTGCAATATGCGAGAGAGAGAAGATGTAATTCACTTCATAGGACGATGCCCAACGTTACGAGAAACTAGAAGATACTATTTCGGAAATAATTTCTTAGCAGAGGACCAAGTAAAGTCAATTTTATATCAAATGAATGTCAGCCAAATATTTAATTACTCTAGTATAGCGTTGAAATACAGAGATAGAATTTTAAATGAAAGTTTCTAAATGTTTAATATTTATATATTTATAAAATTATGAGCCTTATTTTTAGTCAATCGGCAGACGGCAGTGCCATGCTTTATTGTAAAAAAAAAAAAAAAAAAAAAAAAAAATTGAATAGAAGTAGGAATAATACATTTAGATTTACATGAAATCCATGATATGGCACCAAACAGGCATGGCAAAATTGCGGCTATTTGAATGAGTTAAAGCAGTTCTTGAAAATAAATAAAACTTTTATAATAACTTTTTTCAAATTGTTATAAAACTAAAGGTAATACATAATGTATAATGCTTAATATAATATGATTTAATAAAATCAATTATTATATGTGTGTATATTTTGTGCTCTTAATCGAAAATGTCTACAATTGGGATAAATTTGAAAAGATAAGCAATAGGGCGCTGTTCAAGTAGGTGGAATACAAAACTATCATCCCGGATAATCAGTTCGGTTTTAAGGCGGGACATGACATAATTCATGCCGCGCCTAAACTGTTTTCTGATATCCAATAGAACAAATCTAAAAAGCAGTGTACGGGTCCCTGTCTGGTTGATTTGGAGAAAGCATTTAACGGAATTAATTCGCTCCGCGCTTACTAACTATGAACCACGGCTAAGTTACAAACACACATGAGATCTACAAGCAAACAATAATTTAATTTAAATACATATATGTATGTTTATGTTTAAAGACGTATTCAAAAAAAAATTCCATACCAACTGCTGTTTTTGATATTCGGCTCTTCTTGGAGTAAAGCTTGGCCACCGCTGTACTATAAGGCAAAATATGCATTCGTCGAAAAAAAAGTTTTGAAATAACAATCAAACATGACATTACAATGATAGCGAATACGAAAAAAGATGGTCTAAAAATTCTGTCCGTCTGTATGACTGTCAGTCTGTATGTATATATGTATAGAAACGTACACCCCGAAAGGGTGGGCCGAATGGCTTCAAACTTGGTATATAGTTTTTTTCAGGTATTGTACAGAGGGGAAATTGATTTTTTTTAGCGAAAAAAATAACGGTACCTGCCATATAACCGCTCCTTAATTTTTTTTCAAAAATTATAGTTATATGAATTGGCGTTTTTTGAATTTTTTTTTGAAAAATGTTTTCAAAAAGTTTTTAAAAAAAAACTTGCTCAAAAACAGCTCCACAGATTTTTAAATTTTTTTTCTCATAAATTCAAATTTATCCAAGAAATAAAATGGCGTACTTTTTTTAAGCTCAAATTATTTTAAGTATTTATTTCAGAATTTTGAATTAGTTTTTATTTGATCAGGCCGATTTATTCTTTGAAGAATAGGTAGGTAATAAACGTAAATATGTATGTACTACCTTACCGTATTTTTATTTAAAATTTTATTAAATAATTTTATTTATGAAATTTTATATTATTTTACATAAACTAAATGTGTTGGACTTAAAATTCGATAACTTAAACTTCAGGCTAATTCCAATTTACATCAACTACAACAACTGGGAACGAGATTTTGAACAGCTTCATGAGGTTGTAATGTGTGGAGATATGACAAATACTTTGATTATAGGTGACTGCAATGCTAGAATCGGGAACGAATCGGGATTAGTTAATTTGGTAGCAAGGATAAATCGCAAAACGAAAGATACCATCTGCAATGCAAAGGGATATTAGATTCTTGACCTTTGCAATACTTTTGAGCTACGCATACTAAATGGTACAAGTTCGTCTGATGAGGATGATAGCCATACTTTCATCGGTCGGCAAGGATCTCCAGTAATCGATTTAACTCTTATTGGAGGAGATTGTAATTCGTACGTGAAAGATCTTGAAGTCGTACAAGAAACATATTCTGACCATTTGCCAGTTGTAGTGACATTTGAGATGGAAACGGTTTGTAATGCTGATAATAGGGTAATGAAGCTTCTACCGCAACTTAATGGAAACCAAAACGTAAAACTATTTATAGGCGGAACCTGGATGCTAATTTGAGTTCGCAACATAGTGTAGACTTTGAGCAACTGGTGGAAGTGATTAAGCTTCGTAGCCATCGCCTTGTAATGACGTATCTATTCAACCCAGCTTTCAAAAACCTTGGTTTGATAGGGACTGCGACAAAGTTATCTTTCAAATGGCTTAAATTTTTCCGAAGTTCAAATGACGAGACATATAGAATCAGCTACATCCAGGCAAATACAGATTATAAAAAAATATGTGGTGAAAAGAAGAGAGTCTACTACGAAGCAAAAGCTTTTGAGTTTATCAAAATGTAAAAACGCAATTGATTTTTGGAGGACTCTGAGGAATATAAACAGCGTGGTACACACAATTAGTTCAAAGCTAAGCCCCGATGTGTTACGAGTGCACTTCAACAACTTGCTCAATCCTGAGGTTTCGTTTAACAACAATATATAATATGCAGCTCCAGCTTATTATAATGACATCTTAGATTCAGTTATTACGGTTTCAGAGGTTGGAGAAGCACTCAAATCGCTAAAAGATGGCAAAGCTCCAGGATCAGATCGTGTACTGGTGGAGTTCTATAAAAATGGATCATTGGAACTTATTAAAGTCATCTCTTTGCTTTTTAATAAATTATTAGATTCTGGTGTTATCCCTAAAGAATTGAAAGATGCCCTGATCTTCCCTATTTATAAGAAAGGAGACAAAACAGACCCAGGAAACTACCGCGGCATCTCGTTTCTCAATTCATCATATAAAATCTTTACAACGATTTTGCAGAAAAGGCTCACTTCGCGGATCGATTCAAATCATCTGCTCAAAGAATATCAAGCAGGCTTTAGAACTGGATACTCCACAGTCGACCATATTTTTGTACTAAAAAACATTGCCGATTCATTTCTGATGAGAAACAAGAAACTATATACCTTTTTCGTGGACTTCAAGGCAGCGTTTGATACTGTGAACCGAAGATCGTTGCTATATAAGCTTTTCGAGATGGGAATGTCCAGAAAATTCGGAATGGTAATCCAAAACTTGTACGATGATACTTCGGCAGCTGTTTGGAATGGTGATGGCGTATAGGAGTCCTTTCTAACTAAATTTGGTGTAAGACAAGGATGTACGTTTGGTCCAACTTTGTTCAGGAGGTATACAATATGCGGGTGTTGATGTAAAAGCGCGATTGTTCGCTGATGATATTGTCCTGTTAGCTTATTCACCGAATGCATTGCAGCTTATGATAAATAGGCTTTCGGACTACTGCTGCAGGTGGAATCTGGAGGTCAATCTTTCTAAATCCAAGGTTATGATTTTTAAGAATGGTGGTGGTAGGCTTTGCAGTGATGAACAATGGGTTTTTAACGGGGAGAGAGTTGAAGTGGTTAAGGAGTATAAATACCTTGGTGTCATTTTAACGCAAGGTTTGAATATGGAAAAACACCTTAAAGAGAAACTATCGAAGGCCAAAACTGCTATCAACTCAACATGGCGAAGGTGTTTTACAAACAAAAATATAGCTCAGAGTAGTAAATTCAAAATCTTCGAGGCAGCGGCAGAATCTATCTTGTTGTACGCGGCGCAAGTTTGTGGTGGAAAACAATATGATACGGTTGAGAAACTACAGAGGTATTATGTTAAAGGAAGTTTTCATCTCCCACCCAACACGCATAATTATGCAATAATGGTGGAAACTGGTTTGCCTCCGCTCTTCATTAAATCGTTAAAGCTTCAGGTGGACTACATTCTTAAAGTGATGAAGATGACAAATGAAAGACTACCAAAGAAAGCCGCATTAAAAATAATAAGAGCCAGAAGCGGTTGGTATGGGGAGTAGTTAGAGCTGGCAAACTCGTGTGGAATGGAGCTTAATCTTGATGTGGAGCAACATGCGACTTGGAAACCATTACTGTATAAGCTTATCGAAAATTTGAACTTACAAGCCAGAGAGAATTGGCTAAGTGAGGCCTCAATATTTCTGTACACAGGACAATATACAGTTCACTCAATCATAATTTGGACAACTATACTTATTTTCGAGATGAATATAGTGTGCAACAGATTTCAATGATGGTAACACTGCGAGTTGAACGTCTTAGCTTGAACTACATTCCGCACAGAGATGACCTTCCAATTTTGTGCACCATCTGCAATATGCGAGAGAGAGAAGATGTAATTCACTTCATAGGACGATGCCCAACGTTACGAGAAACTAGAAGATACTATTTCGGAAATAATTTCTTAGCAGAGGACCAAGTAAAGTCAATTTTATACCAAATGAATGTCAGCCAAATATTTAATTACTCTAGTATAACGTTGAAATACAGAGATAGAATTTTAAATGAAAGTTTCTAAATGTTTAATATTTATATATTTACAAAATTATGAGCCTTATTTTTAGTCAATCGGCAGACGGCAGTGCCATGCTTTATTGTAAAAAAAAAAAAAAAAAAAAAAAAAATTGAATAGAAGTAGGAATAATACATTTAGATTTACATGAAATCCATGATATGGCACTAAACAGGCATGGCAAAATTGCGGCTATTTGAATGAGTTAAAGCAGTTCTTGAAAATAAATAAAACTTTTATAATAACTTTTTTCAAATTGTTATAAAACTAAAGGTAATACATAATGTATAATGCTTAATATAATATGATTTAATAAAATCAATTATTATATGTGTGTATATTTTGTGCTCTTAATCGAAAATGTCTACAATTGGGATAAATTTGAAAAGATAAGCAATAGGGCGCTGTTCAAGTAGGTGGAATACAAAACTATCATCCCGGATAATCAGTTCGGTTTTAAGGCGGGACATGACATAATTCATGCCGCGCCTAAACTGTTTTCTGATATCCAATAGAACAAATCTAAAAAGCAGTGTACGGGTCCCTGTCTGGTTGATTTGGAGAAAGCATTTAACGGAATTAATTCGCTCCGCGCTTACTAACTATGAACCACGGCTAAGTTACAAACACACATGAGATCTACAAGCAAACAATAATTTAATTTAAATACATATATGTATGTTTATGTTTAAAGACGTATTCAAAAAAAAATTCCATACCAACTGCTGTTTTTGATATTCGGCTCTTCTTGGAGTAAAGCTTGGCCACCGCTGTACTATAAGGCAAAATATGCATTCGTCGAAAAAAAAGTTTTGAAATAACAATCAAACATGACATTACAATGATAGCGAATACGAAAAAAGATGGTCTAAAAATTCTGTCCGTCTGTATGACTGTCAGTCTGTATGTATATATGTATAGAAACGTACACCCCGAAAGGGTGGGCCGAATGGCCTCAAACTTGGTATATAGTTTTTTTCAGGTATTGTACAGAGGGGAAATTGATTTTTTTTAGCGAAAAAAATAACGGTACCTGCCATATAACCGCTCCTTAATTTTTTTTCAAAAATTATAGTTATATGAATTGGCGTTTTTTGAATTTTTTTTTGAAAAATGTTTTCAAAAAGTTTTAAAAAAAAAACTTGCTCAAAAACAGCTCCACAGATTTTTAAATTTTTTTTCTCATAAATTCAAATTTATCCAAGAAATAGAATGGCGTACTTTTTTTAAGCTCAAATTATTTTAAGTATTTATTTCAGAATTTTGAATTAGTTTTTATTTGATCAGGCCGATTTATTCTTTGAAGAATAGGTAGGTAATAAACGTAAATATGTATGTACTACCTTACCGTATTTTTATTTAAAATTTTATTAAATAATTTTATTTATGAAATTTTATATTATTTTACATAATATGTACCTATAATAATTCTATGGCCCTTTTATATTTTTAAATCCAATAAATTTCAATATTATTATATACCGCAATATGAGCTAATTAGGTAGGTACTCAGAATTGAATTTAAAACAAATGATTTAACTTTTGAAAGCTTGTAACTCAGAAATTTAATTTTCACTTTTGTCCGAATGTATGTAATGTCCCACACACAGTGCTAATTTGTAAGATCATAGAAATTGGAAAATGTCGTTAAAATTAATTTATTTCAACATTTATACCTAGGTATCTAAAACCAAATCATCTTATGTTAATATATATACTCGTACATATACCTATAATACATTTTTGTTTTAAATTATAAGATCAACAGTTTCAATTAATTTGTGTCTTAAAGCAAATTAACATGATCCTATATTAATGTCCAATTAGAATGAAAGCTAACGTATTTCATTCAACTAATTTTTACACATTTATTGCACAAAACCAATATTCACTCAATGTATTAAAATCAGTGAGTTAAAAAACGTTCACTTTTCTTCTAACATTCGGTTTTTATAATGATGAACTATGTAAGTTGTTGCGGATGCCGTCTTATACGTACTCTGACCTTTTCTTTATCAGAAAATATTATGGGGAGACGTCGGTAATATTATCCAAGTGGAATCGAGGCCTTAAATTTGAAAACGTATCTTAGCGCCCTCTATTAGAGAGCTATGGTAAATACAACTGGTGAGGTTGAATGAGAGTGAAACGCAAGATGTCGAGTGAAATGAGAGGGGAATAGCGGATACCACTACGCAGGAATTCTGACACAAACAGAAAGTTTGCACTGTTGGGTACATGGAATCGGGTGATACGAACAAAGTGAGAGGAGGAACAGCGAAATCCAACACCGTAAGTTCATATCATCCGATGACATACCGGTATGAGTCTTGAGATAGAGTTAAACAAAGTTTTCGGACGGTAGGCATCCCGGTAGTTTAACTTTAGGCCACATAATTCTTTTATTAGAAATAAAAGTACACGTAAATTGCTAATACATCTGAGTGTGAGACTCGATATTGATGAGAAAAAAAAGTCAAATACATTATAGGGCGTATATATGTTGGTGTCTCTAACGAGTACTGACAATTGATTTTTGGCGGTCCCAGGTTGCTTGGAAGGTTCTGGGCCGCCAACTCCTTATTCGGTTAAGACCAGTGGGTCCTAGGATGATCAGCGACCGACCACCTTACACCTCATCATCCTGCATGGGGATATTTTCGTGAGAGGTATAGCCAAGATATCCAGTGGAGTCTTGCCAGTTTGTGCTGTTTCAACTCGGGAAACTTCATCTGAAGCCCGAACCACGACCTTTTTCTTGGAAAGTTGGAGATTGCGGAAGTCTTCGCTCGGGAAACCTCCACTGAAGCCGAAACATAAGTCAATTGTCTGGATGGTCGTCCTTCAGGGTCGGAGGTCCACATAGTACTCCAAGGTCTTTCTGTGAGTTCTGGAAAAAGGAATATAAAAATAAAAACAAAAAAAATATATAGAAAAAAAAACAAAGAGAACGAAACAGGTATTGATTACATGTGGTAACTAATAATTAAAGCAGAAAAAAAAAGAATGAGGCCGTATATCTAATCTACCGTTATTTATAAATAATCTTTTAATAAGTGCGATTTTATTAAAATTCAAATCATACCATTTTTAACAAACCCCGATTATACCACCTTAAAGAGGGTCTGAACAAGGCGTTAAAAATAATATCTTGTTTGAGTTTGATTCTTAACCTACCTACTTGAATACTTTTTTTTTATACCTTTGATTTTGTAAGTGAATAAGTGTGGTTTTCCCGGTGCTATCTCGCGATTCCGTCCTTGTTTTTAGATAAATTTAGTTTACCTGAAAGGAGCTCTTTACAGGTAGGGAATTCGCGGTGCGTTAGAGTTTCTTGGAGAGGGTACTAAAAAGAGTACCAAGTCCGGCAATTTCTTTTGATAGTGCTGAAAGAAAGCTGTTCAAAATCACATTAGTTTAAATTTTTGAGTGAATATTGGTTATTAATGTTTTTTTGTAATATAACGTTTTTTTTTTGAGCTAGAGAGCGAAAATGTTTCGCATTATTTTCTAAATTGTAAATTCTGGCTATTCATGACGCCTGATCTTTACATATGTTTAATTTGTTTTTTTTGATATTTCTATTGCTTATACGTCTTGTTAATAAATAAAATATTCCGCCCTTTTGTATGAACATTAAGTGTTTATTACTGTTTCGTCTGAGCGAAACATGAGGTTTTGAAGATTTTTTTTTCAGGGGTGCCGACGGTAACGTAGCGGATATGGTTGCGGTGGTATGATGGAATCCTGGTCAAACTTTAATTTTGGGGAAATCCAAACAAGGCCACGGATTTCCAGGTTGGGAGGGTATAGGCCACACTGCATCAACACCAGCAGTGCCCTTGAGGTGGTGATATTCCGTCCGCTGTCACTTTTTATAGTTTTTTTGTTTCCGGCCTGATATGTGTATTTGTTGTTGGTGAGGTTAAGTTTCCGGGGGCAAGATCCCCCCCCATTCCGGCGAGCTAAATGCCGCGCTACGCAAGCAGGCCACGTCCCTCGGAACTTAACGTTCTTTCCCGTCCCTTCCAAACACTTCCTATCCTGTTTTCCGATCCTTTCCTTTTGTCCTGTCCTACTCTCTCCAAATCTTCCCCCTCCTACTGCTCACACAACAAATTGGCGCCCAACGTCGCTAAAGCGTTTTTTCCAACGTAGTTGGCAACAAAATTGGCGCCCAACGTCTTGGCTTTTAGCTAGGATTTTTGTAGTCTACGTTTTGTGTTAGTCTAAACCAAACTTGCTACAAATTTTCAAGAATCGTAAGTCTGCATCAAGAAAGTCTCAGACATACTTAGGTGTATTGCGACGATTTCTTGAAAGTTCGTAGCGACTGCGGTTAGTGAGTGTTAAAGCGTTTTTGAGGTTGCCGCAAGGATTTCAACATTCGTAAGTCTGCGACAGGAAAGTCCTTGACATACCTAGTCGTATTGCGACGAGTGTTTGGGAACTTGCAGCAGCAACAAATAACGTCTTTTGGTTTCGTTTTCCCTATACCTTATCCTACTTAATTTTTTTTACTATACTATCTTCAATTTTCAATTTCACTTCCCAATTGTATAGTCTGTTTATGTTTCAACTTGGACTCAGTGACCGTGTTCGACGAGTTGTCAAACATCGATGCACCGTCCAATATATTTAGGAGTTTTCACTAAATTTTTATGTGATGTTAACCTCTGCGTTTCATGTCTTCTAGTTATGTCCAAAGACAATCTAGGATTGCGGAAACGAAGAGGGAAACATCTTGTCCTTTCGTCAATTTTTCTACTTCCGATTCTACCTCACCACTTCAAGGGAATTAGTTCTGTCCGTCCGATGTCTTGTTTAACAGAGATGCCATGGGTAAAGTCATGCCATGTCGTCAAACAACCACCGACGACGCTACCTGAAGCACCCCGAATGTTAATGAAAATTGTAAAACCCAGACAAAATTTTGAAAGCTGTAGTTTTTGTTGAGAGACTTCTCAAATCTTATAAAAGAATTCAATCTTAAGTTGGTCTTTACAGACGCAAAATAAAAGAAATTTGTTCTTTCAATTGTTTGTTTATTATATTAGTACATATTTCTGATCTTACAATTTAGTAGTTTTTTTATATATACCTAATAGTTACGAGGAAAATAATTAACTATTTACAAATTTTTCTTTATTCTTTCAATAATCCTTTGGTAATTCAACCGAGTACTAATTTTATTGAGAGATTTTCGAAAAACGACAAGTTTTGTTTTGGAAAAGACAACCTTTACAAATTTGTTTTGTGTTTTTGTTAGGTTAACATTATTATTTATTACATTTTTTTTGGTTTTTGGTGTTAGATAGTCTAGGCAAATTGTTATTTATTACATTTGATAAAATTTAGTTTTTTTGTTCGTTATCAATATTACTTTTAAAAGTATTCTTATAGATTTTAGTTTGTTTTTTTGAAAAAAAAAAACAATATACTTAAAATATTATAAGAAACAGCGTAAAGAAGTTACTTAGGTTTCTAGGGTAGTTTTATATCGAAACTAAAAATAGAAATTAGTACATTTTTGCGTAATTATTCTTTTTTCTTTAGAATAAGTTAGATTTTTTTTTGTTACATTTTTTTTCGTCAATAGTAGTTGCTATTACCTTTTATAAATCTGTTACATTTTTGCGAAATAGTTTTTTTGTTGATCGTGTCACATTTCGTATAGTATAACTATTCTCCTAATTGATTAGAAATGAATCCCACCGGTAGAGAGGAAGATGACCGTATCAATAAAATGGTAAGAGATACGGAAATACAGGAAAACTTCAGGCTGACCAGATCGGCCAGTCAAAATCTAGATGTACCCCAGAGACAGAGGGTAATGCATTCTCCTCTCATATCTGACCGTCATATACGATCCTCATTCCATCTACCCGCTAGTTCAGGTATCCCGGTATCGAATAGTCAGGCTAATACCTCCATTGATTCCATATCTGCACCTTCCTATAGCACTCTTAGCGGGATGGGAGCGGAAGCTATGTCCCCACATCGTAGAAGTTGCGGTTCTTTGAACGAAACGGTCATGCCAAATACCCGTAGGGTACCTGCTTCCAGACCTTGTAGTGAGAATATGCTTAATATGGGTGGCGCAAGAGACATATTGGATAGCTTAGCCACCAAACCGTCGACAAGTAGAAGGAAAGAAAGCGCTCTACTTCCCGAGGATTTAAAAGCGTACATAAACCTAGCGATGGTAGACGCGTTTAATTCTTATAAGCACTCAATCCAAACGGAGGTTACAAATACTTTGAAGGAAGAGATACAGCACCAGCTAAGCGGATTCCTCAAGGAATTGAACTTAGGGCGTCCTACTTCACGAACATCAGACCCAGCACCGATAGCACCAACTCCGTCGTACAATTTTCCACCACCGCCCCGTCCCCTCCAACAGCAATTCCCTCAGCCTGATCCAAAACGGAGCGCTTTCCGCCCGACTGAACCGCAACAGCGGACAAGACCGCAAGAGTCGTTCAGGCGAAATCAAAACAGGACACAACAGACCACTGATGTACATAATTCGCTTCAGGAACCGGCTAGAGGACAATCTAACTCTGGAAATCCCTACGCATACCAAATTCCGTCTGCATCTTCGTTGTTGACTTCCGGATTCAAAGCTCCGATTAAGATAAACAAGTGGGGGCTTAAATTCGAAGGTCAACCATCAACCCTAACGGTAGAAGACTTTGTTTTTCGTTTGGAGACCTGCAAAGCCAGTACCAATGTCCGTGGGCAGAAATATTACGAGATTTTCATCTTTTACTTTCTGGGAACGCCCACGACTGGTACTGGCAATTTCAAAGAACCATTTACAGGCCCGACTGGCCCACCCTACGTGAAGCGCTGATGCACCAGTTTAAGAATAATCGATCCGATTACGACATAATGCGTGAGATTATGGATCGTAAGCAAGGTTTCGCAGAGAATATAGATGATTTCTTAGCAGCTATAAATAAAATCAAGTCCCAAATGAGAATCCCAATTCCGGAAATCGAACTAGTTAGGATACTGAAGAAGAATTTGAGCGAACGATTGTTGAATTTGGTGTATCCCATGTCAATCTACTCCTTGGATCAGCTGAGGAATGCTTGCAAGGACGTCGAATCAGCATTTCCCAGAAAAGAAAGAGAGTTTCTGAAACCCTCGAGACCGCTCCCAAAGTATATGGCAAACGAGCTCGAATATGAAGAAGCATTCCAGCAACCCGACGAGCATCTTGCGGCATACCAGTTTAGTGGGGCTCGCCCCAAAATTCCTCCACGGAAGTATGCAGACGCGTCAAATTTGGTTTGCTGGAACTGCAAGGAACCAGGCCACACATTCTTTGAGTGTGAATCTGAGGTCCTTAATTTATTCTGTTACAAGTGCGGGCTAGAAGGAGTAAGAACCCCACACTGCAAACGATGCAACCCGGGAAACAGGTCGCTGAACGCGAAGGGTCCGGGGGATTCGCGTTCAACACAAACTTAGAACCCCCAGTAAATTCAAAATCCGAAAGTATCATACAACCGCTGCAGTTAGTCCATAACCCTCCTAAGGTCGAGGGTGAGCAAACAATTACAATTTTAAAAAGAAAAGTGAATCTAGAGCCAAAAGAAAATCTATTTAGTCCTAAATCTAGTCCAATGAAACCCTTACATATTAGGATTGCCGAATATAACCGGGCACGAGAAAGAATATTCGACCGCGCGATTTATGTCCCATCGAAAAAAATTGTTAAGGCCAGATCTAGATTCAAAATCCGAAAAGAACTTAGAACAAAAATTTGCTCTACTGTCGTAGGTTTGGTGTCCGATCCGAGACCTTACGCGAAAATTAGGTTAGGTAGTAAAGACGTTCTAGGGTTGCTGGATAGCGGGGCCAGTGTAAGCATCCTCGGAAAAAACTGTTTGCGATTGGTTCAGGAACTAGAACTTCCAGTAACAACTTTTAGGTCAGGCGTGAAAACGGCTGATGGTAAAAGCCAATCGATAGTGGGTAAAATTGAAGTAAATGTGCGATATGGGGATAGGGAAGAGTTGCTAACATTCTATCTAGTTCCAAATTTGGATCAAGAGGTCTACCTTGGAGTAGATTTTTGGAAAGTGTTCCAGTTAGCTCCAAACGTGATAAGTTCGATTTCCTTGACAGATGAAGCAGATCTTTCGAACGCCCATCAGCTTTCTATGGATCAGCAGGCCAGATTGGATGCAGTCAGGCAAGAATTTTTGTGTTTTGACCGACATGGTCTAGGAAAGACGGCGCTCATGGAACACGTCATTGATACGGGAGACGCGCTCCCTGTGAAACAGCGTCACTACCCTGTTTCTCCGGCGGTGCAAGCCATTTTATATGAAGAATTGGACCGGATGTTGAGCCTCGGCGTTATTGAGGAAAGCGAGAGCCCATGGTGCTCACCAGTAGTTCTCTTGCGGAAACCAGGCAAGAATCGCCTTTGCCTGGATTCTCGCAAGGTGAACTCACTGACGAAAAAAAATGCTAATCCGCTTCCGCATATCGAGGGGCTCCTCAGCCGGTTGCCAGACACCTACTTCATAAGTAGTATAGATTTAAAAGAGGCATTTTGGCAGATACCGCTGGAGAGGCAGAGTAGGGAAAAGACTGCCTTTGCGGTACCGGGAAGACCCTTGTACCAATTCACTGTCATGCCCTTTGGATTGTGTAACGCAGCTCAAAGGTTGTGCCAGTTAATGGACAAGGTAATTCCTGCACGACTTAGGGATCGTGTCTTTGTGTATCTCGACGATCTCCTCATCATGGCGCCCAATTTTGAAGTACATATCGCCCTGCTGAAAGAAGTAGCCGACTGTTTGCGGAAAGCCAATCTCACCATCAACTTGAAGAAGTCAAAATTTTGCTTCAAAGAGCTGAAGTACTTAGGCTTTATAGTGGGTGGTGGGAAGCTGAAAACGGATCCCGCCAAGGTGGAGGCTATAGTGGATTTCCCTATACCCAAAACCCCAAGACAAGTGCGGCGGCTGCTGGGATTAGCAGGGTGGTATCGGAAATTTATTAAAGATTTTTCTAGCCTGACGGCACCCTTGACGGACCTGCTAAAGAAAAAGAACGAGAAATTCAAGATGACGGAAGAGGCACTGATGGCGTTCGAGGAACTGAAGAAGGTGTTAACCACTGCGCCGGTTCTCTCACATCCGGACTTCTCTAAGAGATTTTACATCCAGTGTGATGCTTCGGATGCGGGAATCGGAGCCGTGTTGTTTCAGAGGAACAGTGAAGACGAGGAAGTTCCTATATCGTACTTTTCTCAAAAGTTCAACAGGAGCCAGAGAAACTACTGTGTGACTGAGAAGGAGTGTATGGCTGTGGTGATGGCTGTGCAGAAGTTCAGGCCGTATGTCGAGGGCATGGACTTCACTATAATCACGGATCACTCTAGCCTCCGTTGGCTAATGAGCATGAAAGACCTGAGTGGTAAGTTAGCTCGATGGAGTTTGCTGCTGCAGTCCTATGCCTTCGACATACAGCATAGAAAGGGCAGCCTGAATGTCGTCCCAGACACTCTTTCTCGGGTGCAGGTAGAGTCTCTGGCTATTGAAGAGGTAGCCCCACTGATCGATTTGGACTCTGAAGAATTCCTGTCAGAGGAATACACTAGCCTAAAGGACACTATACTTAATAATGCCAACCAATTACCAGATCTAAAAGTCGAAGATGAGTTTGTATACAAACGGGCCTTTAGAAGTGCAGGCGATGAGATAATGCAAGAGCATAGTTGGCTCTTGTGGGTTCCGTCAGGACTCACCGAAGAAATTATAACCCGTGCTCACAATCCTCCAAATGTAGCACACGGAGGGATTTCAAAAACACTAAACCGAATCCGACAACATTTTCACTGGCCGAATATGACGGTTCAGGTCCGCGAGTATGTCAATAAATGTTCTGTGTGTAAGGAGTGTAAAGCGTCAAATCAAGTATCTCGTCCGCCCATTGTCCACTCGTACTGTCCCGATCGTCCTTTTGAAAAATTGTATATCGATTTTTTGGGCCCGTATCCCAGGTCGAAATCAGGGAATGCGTACGTGTTCATTGTTTTAGACCATATGTCAAAGTTCATTTTTTTGAAAGCCTTGAAGAACGCTAACACTTCAAGTGTAATAAAATTTCTGCAGCAAGAACTTTTTAACACGTTCGGAGTTCCGCGAATAATTCATTCCGACAATGGAAAGCAGTTTCTTGCGAAAGAATTCCAAAACCTGTTGCAAAAATACGGAATTCAACATTTAAGAACAGCGAACTATGCACCTCAGTCGAACGCGTCAGAGCGGGTCAACCGTACGTTGTTGGCGGCAATCCGATCCTATCTCAAAACGGATCAGCGAGACTGGGATTACTATCTGAACGATATTGCGTGCGCTTTGAGAAGTGCCGTCCATACCTCTACTGGCATATCCCCGTATTTCGCATTGTTCGGTACGAACATGATGATGCACGGTAGCAGTTATGCACTGGCAGATAAGTTAAACGCGGTTGACGATAGCGAGTTATTAATCATTCCTCGACGGGATCGGTTGGAGTGTATCCGAAAACGTATACGAGAAAACATTTTGAAATCGAATGAAAGGTCCGCAAAAACATACAATACACGCTCGAGGAAAGTTAGATTTATGCCTGGCCAGGAAATCTACCGAAGGAACTTTACCTTAAGCGATTTTTCCAAAAACTTGTCTGCAAAGTTATGTCCCAAATACATTAAGTGTCGTGTAATCAAACAAATAGGAAACCAAATGTACGAAGTCGAGAATTCGAATGGCAAGAAAATAGGCATCTTCCACGCTAAAGACTTGAAGCAATAAACGATATAACTTTTGAGGTACAAACTCTCTGAATAAAAACATTCAAAACAGTTGAGAAACTTAATACCGAGAAATATCCTTCCCACGACAGCTATTCGAAATACCCTGTCCTTTATTCAAAAAAAAAAGGTGTTTAGATGTTAGAGAATTTTATTCGCGTACCGTTCAAAAATAAGACACCCTGTATAATTCCTTTCATGAAACCGCAATTGGTTACACTCTATAGGTATTTACGAGTTATTGAAGGTATTATCCTTTTTCATAAATCCACTACGGAGTCTATTTATGGTAACGATAGCTCAGTTGAAAAATAAAATAACCAAAGAAAGTTTCTTGCATACTGTACGGTAGAAAAAAATAAACCTACGTACATTCTTCACCAGCGTAAATGCACAAGCACAAGTACCTACTTCTACAAGATAATTTTTTAAATTCATTATTTTAGTAAATGTATTGTTTTATTCTTGTTAATTTAATACTTAACAAATCAAATCCGCTGTAATTTAATTTTGTCTTAGTGGTTGTATTTTGAAGAACCTTATTGGTTTCCGATGAAAAAAAAAAAAAAAAAACTTCACTAGGTACCTGATATATGTCGAACTCCAAACAACTAAACATTTGAATATTTTGTTTTGATCGGATTAGTTCCAAATGAAATCTTTCAAAACAAAACTTGTGTTAACAGTAAGATTTCATAGACTGTACACGCACACTATTGTCTTACAAGTTCCTTACAGCAAACCAAATAAGAAAAAAAAAATCGATCTGAATTCGATTTGAAATGGTTGATTGGAATTCGATATAAGTTTCAAAACACTTCGTTTATTTTTCGTCACAAAGTACCTGTAAACCTATCCAGTTAAACAAAATGTATTTATGTTTGTGTGGTACCCATTTATTTATGCATGTTTCTAGTCACTTATTTATTTATTTTTTTTTATTATTAACTATTTATTTATTAATTTTAGTTTATTAATTAACTAATCTGTGATAAATAATCCGCGAAGATGTAAAACTAATCTGCGGTAAATAATCCGCAAAGATTTGAAACTACTGTGATATTTACAAAGTGATTAGATAGTAAGATTAATCGGTGATAATAGTTCTAAGTACATAGTTATGTATGCATACGTATGTCCCTCGATGTCTATGTTCTATGTATCTCATTTAGTTTCTTATACTTGTTTTATTTATTAAAAATGTTTTTTCGAATCATTAAATTCCCCATAGACAGTTTATTTAAAATAATTCACGTACCCAACAATGATGTAGGTATATACTTAGGTAGCTACCCTACTAGAATAATAATATGACTCACCAACTCGATCTAAGAAATACTCCAGAAGTATTCTCATCTTAAGGGTCAATGAACTCGTGTTGTGGTGTGTGGGCATAAGTGTTTCTCGAGGGGGGTAGAATAGCCTATAATGATGGTGAGTGATGTTTTCCTCACATCTATACTCTCTAAGGGAGAATTCTGTTCCGATTGCCACGAATTATCCTAGGAAAAAAAAAAATTTTTTGATTAACTACGGCAACAGGTTCAAGACATTTTAATATATGGTTACCTTAGAGAAATGAGCGGGTTATGTGAGTCGAATTGTCCAATGTTCTCCTTTGGGGTGCTGAAATGTTTCGAAATGCATAGGGTAGCTTAGCACACTCGTTCGTTTCTGTCCTCGCAGAAAACAAACATCTGTTTTCGACAACGACGGCAACAGCTGTCGAACGCTCTACGACAATAGAGCGATAACGCAGCCGCATTCACCCTCCACGGCGGAATCAGTAAATTAAATACTTAATTTCCTGGACTAAGTTTATTTAATCCCATAAGTAATGCATGCTAGCCATAAACCAGCAACGTGAGCTGACTTAATTTAATGTTAGTCAGCACACAAGGACACCAATAGTCCATATTATAGAGCAGCCTAGAACTGCATTTCGCTCAAAAGACAACCATAGTGGCACAGTGTGTATACATAAACGTATATATATATATGTATATGGCCCGGCTTGGGTATCATGGGTTAACTCCCCACGTTCTACAGAGGGATTTCCAAGTGACCTCTGCCATCCGTGCAGAGGAACTGGACCCAAGATGAATAGATGAGGGTTCCATGGCACTTTACTTCATCCATCCATGTGGAAGTAAAAACAGGAGCTACGTTTAGGACATATGTGACTTACGTAGTAGTTGCTCCCCACGAATAGGCGCGATCTCTAAACTTTAGTCCAATCTATTAAATAGAATAGAAAAAATTGAATTAAAAATATTATTTGGATGTATAAACATTATGGCTGAAAAAAAAAAGTAGAAAGTACAATGGATGCGTACATACTTACCCAAAGCCGCATGCCTCTGCCGGATCTAGACGATAAATGACAATCAAAATGAGGAATAAAATGGGCCCATTCAAAGTGTCAGCTGGTTGCGTTCCAGGTGTCAACCAAAAAAAATACTTACAATAAAATACTGGGAAATTTTAAGGAATAGTTGTAAGAAGGAAAAAATCTCAGGGCTAGTGCAAAAGCACAGCTAAAAGTGTGATATATTCAAAAATTGTTCCCTAATGTCTAGACGAGAGGTTAAACGTAAGATTTTATATGGAGACTACGGCTTATCCCTGTTTTCGTCGTTTAATTGGAGTATATCCAACGAAACGACGAATTTTGTTGCGGATGCCGTCTTATACGTACTCTGACCTTTTCTTTATCAGAAAATATTATGGGGAGACGTCGGTAATATTATCCAAGTGGAATCGAGGCCTTAAATTTGAAAACGTATCTTAGCGCCCTCTATTAGAGAGCTATGGTAAATACAACTGGTGAGGTTGAATGAGAGTGAAACGCAAGATGTCGAGTGAAATGAGAGGGGAATAGCGGATACCACTACGCAGGAATTCTGACACAAACAGAAAGTTTGCACTGTTGGGTACATGGAATCGGGTGATACGAACAAAGTGAGAGGAGGAACAGCGAAATCCAACACCGTAAGTTCATATCATCCGATGACATACCGGTATGAGTCTTGAGATAGAGTTAAACAAAGTTTTCGGACGGTAGGCATCCCGGTAGTTTAACTTTAGGCCACATAATTCTTTTATTAGAAATAAAAGTACACGTAAATTGCTAATACATCTGAGTGTGAGACTCGATATTGATGAGAAAAAAAAGTCAAATACATTATAGGGCGTATATATGTTGGTGTCTCTAACGAGTACTGACAATTGATTTCTGGCGGTCCCAGGTTGCTTGGAAGGTTCTGGGCCGCCAACTCCTTATTCGGTTAAGACCAGTGGGTCCTAGGATGATCAGCGACCGACCACCTTACACCTCATCATCCTGCATGGGGATATTTTCGTGAGAGGTATAGCCAAGATATCCAGTGGAGTCTTGCCAGTTTGTGCTGTTTCAACTCGGGAAACTTCATCTGAAGCCCGAACCACGACCTTTTTCTTGGAAAGTTGGAGATTGCGGAAGTCTTCGCTCGGGAAACCTCCACTGAAGCCGAAACATAAGTCAATTGTCTGGATGGTCGTCCTTCAGGGTCGGAGGTCCACATAGTACTCCAAGGTCTTTCTGTGAGTTCTGGAAAAAGGAATATAAAAATAAAAACAAAAAAAATATATAGAAAAAAAACAAAGAGAACGAAACAGGTATTGATTACATGTGGTAACTAATAATTAAAGCAGAAAAAAAAAGAATGAGGCCGTATATCTAATCTACCGTTATTTATAAATAATCTTTTAATAAGTGCGATTTTATTAAAATTCAAATCATACCATTTTTAACAAACCCCGATTATACCACCTTAAAGAGGGTCTGAACAAGGCGTTAAAAATAATATCTTGTCTGAGTTTGATTCTTAACCTACCTACTTGAATACTTTTTTTTTATACCTTTGATTTTGTAAGTGAATAAGTGTGGTTTTCCCGGTGCTATCTCGCGATTCCGTCCTTGTTTTTAGATAAATTTAGTTTACCTGAAAGGAGCTCTTTACAGGTAGGGAATTCGCGGTGCGTTAGAGTTTCTTGGAGAGGGTACTAAAAAGAGTACCAAGTCCGGCAATTTCTTTTGATAGTGCTGAAAGAAAGCTGTTCAAAATCACATTAGTTTAAATTTTTGAGTGAATATTGGTTATTAATGTTTTTTTGTAATATAACGTTTTTTTTTTGAGCTAGAGAGCGAAAATGTTTCGCATTATTTTCTAAATTGTAAATTCTGGCTATTCATGACGCCTGATCTTTACATATGTTTAATTTGTTTTTTTTGATATTTCTATTGCTTATACGTCTTGTTAATAAATAAAATATTCCGCCCTTTTGTATGAACATTAAGTGTTTATTACTGTTTCGTCTGAGCGAAACATGAGGTTTTGAAGATTTTTTTTTCAGGGGTGCCGACGGTAACGTAGCGGATATGGTTGCGGTGGGATGATGGAATCCTGGTCAAACTTTAATTTTGGGGAAATCCAAACAAGGCCGCGGATTTCCAGGTTGGGAGGGTATAGGCCACACTGCATCAACACCAGCAGTGCCCTTGAGGTGGTGATATTCCGTCCGCTGTCACTTTTTATAGTTTTTTTGTTTCCGGCCTGATATGTGTATTTGTTGTTGGTGAGGTTAAGTTTCCGGGGGCAAGATCCCCCCCATTCCGGCGAGCTAAATGCCGCGCTACGCAAGCAGGCCACGTCCCTCGGAACTTAACGTTCTTTCCCGTCCCTTCCAAACACTTCCTATCCTGTTTTCCGATCCTTTCCTTTTGTCCTGTCCTACTCTCTCCAAATCTTCCCCCTCCTACTGCTCACACAACAAAGTATGTATGTACCTACCAAGTTTAAAGAAAATTGCTTCAGCTTCTATCACTATAATACTGAGTTTGATCAGAATCTTAAGTCATTTATCATTTTAATTTTAAATCTTTATAAAAGACTAAGTCTTACTTGTACACCGAATTGAAATAAAATAAATTAAAACTGAAATGAGTTTTTCTTATTACTCTACCAAATTGTACCTAACTAAATACATACAAACATACCAAATGCACCTAAATATATAGCAAGTAAAAATCAAGACTTTATTTTTATTTTCTTTCTCTTTATTTCCTAATAAATAGATATATTTAATATTAATGTAGGTATTTATTAGTTTAAAAAAAACCAAATAATTAGTTGTAAGTAGGTAGGTTGAAGCTTGAACATAACAGCAAAACACCTGGATAATAGCTGTGACCAACATTCCACCTGTTATATAAAAAAATAGTTAGATATGTAGGTACCTACATAAGTAAATTTGTCTTTTACTTATCTTAATAAATGCTTATTTACTTAGGATTCGATTTTTTGTCTTTTACTTATCTTAATAAATGCTTATTTACTTAGGATTCAATTTTTTGAGCGTTTGACTGAGTTTCTGGGTGTGAAATATTGACATACCTATATCACCAAATCAAAATCATATAATCCAATTTTATCCTACCTACAATGAAATGACTAAAATCCATACCATTGGATATTATATGTACATACAAACAAAACTCCAGTTGTAAGTACGTAATTCACGAATGCAAAATCTATATGAGATGGAAGTAGCAAAATTAATAAAATTGCTACAAACCCAAATAAATCGAGTAGCAAAATACATTGAAATATTATCGTATATATGCACGTTGAACTTTGCTTTCCGTTTTGCCTCAGCCTCAAATAAGATACAAAAATAAAACATGTGGTACCAAAAAAGAAACGAAATTTCGTTTTCTCTCTTATACTTTTTAATGTTGTCGGAAACGAAATTAAACTACCTCAACTCTTCTTATTCCTTCTTTCTTCCTCTGCCCGCGTCTTCAAACGGACAAAAAGCGATACTAGCGACCCCTTAGGCTTTTTACAAGAAAGACATTTTTCTGTTCTATGATTTATATATATAGGGTGATTTTTTTGCTACTTGGTTTTTGACGTTTATATTTTTGACAGATCACACATGACAAATTCCACGAACATTTGACATTTCGATTCAGTATTGTTTGCCATTTCATCATTACGCCTGAACAACGTTTGCAAATTATTGAAATTTATTATCAAAATTCGTGCTCTGTGGAAAATGTGTTTCGCAAGCTACGTCCGTTTCAGCGACGAGGCTCATTTTTGGATAAATGGATACGTGAATAAGCAGAATTGCCGTATTTGGAGTGAAGAGCAGCCAGAGGCAATTCAGCAGCTACCAAAGCATCCCGAAAAATGCACTGTTTGGTGCGGTTTATGGGCAGGCGGCATCATTGGGCCGTACTTCTTCAAGGACGATGAAGGCCGCAGGGTTACGGTCAATGGAGAAAGGTACCGTTGATAACAGATTTTTTTTGCCGAAAATGCAAGAATTGAACTCGGTCGACATGTGGTTCCAACAGGACGGTGCCACATGCCACACTTCACGCGAAACCATGCATCAATTGAGAGGCGAATTTGGTGAGTAGTTGATCTCACGTTTTGGAGCAGTCAATTGGCCACCAAGATCATGTGATTTGACCCCGTTAGACTATTTTTTGTGGGGCTATGTTAAGTTTATTGTCTATGGGGATAAGCCAAACACGATTGCTACCTTGGAAGCCAACATTGAACGCGTCATTGGTGAGATTCCGGCCGAAATGTGTGAAAAAGTTTGCCAAAATTGGACCTTCAGAATGGACCACCTGAAGTGTAGTCGCGGGCAACATTTAAGTGAAATTATTTTTAAAAATTAAATGGCAGAAATTGATTTATCGATCCAATTAAAAATTTCATTCACTTTTTACAAGTTTCTGTGTTTTTTTGAATTTTTAAAAACCAAGCTCTTAAAAAATCACCGTTTACAATGACAGTCTGCAAATGTGTCCGAGATAGTCATTCTTGAAATACCTCCTAGGCGGCTCCCCGGACGTTACTCTTCATTATAGTACTATTATGAAAGGGTACGCTCGGGGAGCCCTCTAGTCAGATATTACAGGAATTATTATATCGGGAATATTTTCAGACTGGAGAAGAGCGATATTGTGAAAGATTGAGGCATAAAAAATAAGGTAAGAGAAAGAGATAATGAGTGAGAAGAATGCTTGAAGTTAAAGCAAGATAAAACAAGAGATACTTTTTGCATTTTTCCTTCTTCATATTTATTTAAAATTCAAGAAACTACCTATGTAGTAGTTCTTTGTTATTTGTATTTATTGTTGACCCAGTTTTGGTTTCGGTATTGCATTTATGTTTGGCGTCGGTTCGTTTTCTGTTTAAAAAAAAATTGCATTGCCTTCAATTTTCAATATTTGTTTGAAATAAACTTAGCCGTTCAATGATGAGTGTAGTATGTAACTAATTCATTTTGTGAAAAGTTTTGTGTGTGGCATTCTAGGTAGGTATGTACCACATTAAGGTGTCCCGTCGTTCTTTTCTTTGCACCAGTAATGACAATTCATCGTCAGTCAATTCAGCTAGGCAAGGCGGTGGAGTAATTTGACATTCATTTCAAAATATTATGTCCATGTAGTCCGCAGCGTTAAATTTAATGTTTGGAGGCTTAAATATTCCGTTCGACATATGGGTTTTCCTTGATTTAATAATTCGTTTTAGACCAAGATTTCTGACATAGACCCTTTCGTCGAAGAGCATTGCCACTAAAACGTTTTCAGGATGTGCGAAGAAAGCATTTCTTTCAATGACAGGGTCAAGGATTGATTTTAAGTTGTCTAGCAGCCATCTTGAAAAGGATATGAGTTCAAAACATGATGCGGGCCATCTATCAATAAGAGTTTGCTTTTTATCGAAAACCACACTGGTGCATACACTTTCATGATATACTCCACAAGAATTTTAAGAGTTTCAGATGGGTTACTTGAACTAATGTAAAGTCGAAGAATTCGGTTTGCAGTTGTGACCCTCTTGAATGTGCCATTTTACCAGGTTGGCGATTTGCTAGTTCGGGAGAACAGTAACTTTTTTAATAGCTTCACACATTTCGAAAAGATATTTTGTTCAGTACTCGATTGATGTACGATTTCTTGGTCGATTTCAGGTACATTTCCGGTCCCAGGTAAAAATTGGGTGAAATCAGTAAGTTGGCAATCGGTTAATGACTTACCAATAGGGCCAGAATAATCACGAGGGCCCGAAGTAGATCCATCGAACTTTGTGAAGAGATGTCGTAGTGGCAATTCATTCGCATGAAGTAAGCATATTGCCCATTGAATTGGTCGACCTGATTCCATTTCTATATAGCGTATAATCCCTCCTTTCCCTCCGGTATTGGTTGCAGTGCCGTCACATCCAATGCAAAGAATTTTTTTTCAAATCGATTCCCTTTTCTTTGAAAAAATTGAGCATTGAGAAACCTTTGAATCTCCTTTCCTGTACCTGATTTAGGAGTTATATGGCCTATGATAGTATATCATCCGATAGTATCGTCCATTCTCTTCCGAAGTTAGAGTTTTATCTTTTCGCCCATCAAAATAAATACTGCGAATTATGACATTATCGCACTTGATAGGCTTTCTCTAGATTTTGACAAGGCTCTCTGTATTTTAGTTTTATCAATAACTAGAGTGGTATCATTGTTTTTGATTATACCTACATCCTGGAGTACTGCTGAAGCAACTGCTGCAGCAGATGGTACGGAAATCCCATTTAGATCACAGGCTCTTGCTACGGATCATAGAGTAAGTAAATTCCGCTTACCTGATGATGATGACGTTGAAGGCTCAGATAAAAAAAGCTGTGGCTGCACTACTTCGATTGGATTGACTTTCTCTAAAGTTTCGTTTGGATTTGCTGCATCGGAAAAAGTTGCTACCGTAATAGATTCGGCTCTTTGGATACCTAATGCACTACGCTTTCTATCTAGTCGCCTTTGAATTTTTTGGGTTTCAACTTTGTCAATAGCACCGATCACCATTTTTCTATCATTTCTCTGGTTCACTAAAAATGATCTTTCACTAAAAGGCACTTTTGTATCCTCTGCACAACGGCTGTCATTAAAGGAATCACACTTACACAATCCAATGTGTTTCAAAGTGCAATAAAATCTTGCAATCTGTTGTGATAGCTTGTATTTTTTTTCGAGTCTGGGTATCTTTTAATTGTCATGGATTTATCAAATTGATTTTCATTATTTGTATTATTCGGCAATGACCCACAAATGGAATCGACGCATTCTTCCATATCGTTTCGATTTATTTACTAGCAATTACAAAAACTTCGAAATTACATGGATTTCTGCCATTGCATTTCCTTTTAAGATCACTTTGTACGAAAAGTATGAGTGTGTTTCTTTATTCAATCTGGTATGTCCAGAATATTCGGAATACCAGTTTTGCTTTTCTTTATTCTATGGAATATTCCGGATACACTTTTTTGTTGTTTCTTTATTCATTCCGGAACGTTTGGAATGCATTCTTTTTATTCCATGTTAAACACGGAATGTAAAGAATATTCTCGGAATACCCCTTTCATATGAAAGCAAAACAAATGACAGCAGCCAAAGACGAAAACCAAGTAAGTAAACAAAATGGATGCCCAAACATTGTTTATATTTTTATTATTGAAATAAATATATAAATAGCAATTAAATGTGACTTTTCCATAGAGATATCTATTTTCTTGTCATCATCACAACACTTTAAAAGAGCTGATTGATGTCATCTTTTCTATTCCGGAGAGAATTTTTGTTTCTTTATTCATTCCATTCTGGATATTCTAGAAAAACATTTCGTCTTTCCCATCCATTCTATTCCTTATCGGGAATAAATAAAGAAACACACTCTATATATCTGATTACATCTTTTACTGTTGGTAACTTATTTTTGTTTAGATCACTAAAGGGGTCGAAAAGGGGGCAAGTTGTTTCTTGTCGACGATGTGCGGAACTCTTTTTGATTTAACGTTTAAAATATTTTTCAGAAAATCAATACAACTTTACACAAAACAAAATTAAACAGTTTTTCTTAGAGAGTTGCAACAACAATACATGACACAAAACAAATAGGATGTGACATACGGTGCCACATTGGTTCTTTTCGACGAACTCAAAAACTTACTTTGATTTAAATAGGATTAAATCGATTAAATACGAATTTAATTTTTATAAAAAATCAAGCAATTAAACGCAAGAATAGTAACACAACAGCTTTTCTAATAATGTTGCTCCAAAAATACATGATGCAAAAAAACCTTTGACACTTACAAATTTAAATTTTTTTTCTAAGAAAGTAACAAACAATACATGGTGAATGCGAATTTATTCACAGAAAAAACTGAGTAGCCTTACGGCTTCGTATATTTCAATATATCGAACATATTTAAAACAAAGTAATGAAAAAAGTTAGGACAAAAAAAAAACTCTTTTATGGTTGGGAATATAAATGTTTAAAAAAAGAAGTTTCTTAAGAAACTTAAATGAATAAAAATGTCTAGTCAGTCAAATAGCTACCAGCAGAAATTGTTGATAAAATATCTAGATTTTTATAAACTATTTACATAATAAATACTAATTAACCTACATAATTATTTCAAAAAAAAAAAATTTCAGCGGGCGGTAGAGGCCCAATAGTACCCTCCAATATTTGTTTTATTTCTTGTCCCGTGATCTGCTATTCAATACGCAATTCGCGGGGTCTTTCGTTACGATATTCCAAAACAAAAAAATTACGGGACAGGCTTGCACCTACCTACCGTGCGTCGGTTCGTTTTATGTAAAAAAAACAATTTTGATTTTGACTTCGATTTGCAATTTTCGTTTAAAATAAATGTTGCCGTGTTGATTGTATGTACCTGTGTGATAAAGTGTTGTGCGTGGCATTGTATTAACTTAGAAGTTTAATTAATCCAATTTAAATTAGAAATTTAAATAAGAAGGGTGTATGGATGTATTAAAATATTAGAAATGTAGCCTGGTATATTTAAAATCGGCTCTTTTTTCTTATACAGCCTTTTGAAATTCATCTTTACTTATACCTATTTAGAATTTTTATAGGTATCATAAGATAATTTATTAATTTTACTTAATGTACCTATGTATGTATATACGAGTAAGTAGTTCACACAAAAATTTCGTGTGTCCTTGAACTAAAGAAGATTAGGGTTGTTTTGAAGTTAATGCAAATATGGACACATATAAGAAAATACGGTTGTGTTTTGTACCTATATACGGTGATTTTTTTAAGAGCTTGGTTTTCGAAAATTCAAAAAAACACAGAAACTTGTAAAAAATGAATGAAATTTTTATTTGGGTCGATAAATCAATTTCTGCCATTTACTTTTTAAAAATAATTTCACTTAAATGTTTCCCGCGCCTACGCTTCAGGTGGTCCATTCTGAAGGTCCAATTTTGGCAAACTTTTTCACACATTTCGGCCGGAATCTCACCAATGACGCGTTCAATGTTGGCTTCCAAGGCAGCAATCGTGTTTGGCTTGTCCCCATAGACAATAGACTTAACATAGCCCCACAAAAAATAGTCTAATGGGGTCAAATCGCATGATCTTGGTGGCCAATTGACTGCGCCAAAACGTGAGATCAACTGCTCACCAAATTCGCCTCTCAATTGATGCATGGTTTCGCGTGCAGTGTGGCATGTGGCACCGTCCTGTTGGAACCACATGTCGACCGAGTTCAATTCTTGCATTTTCGCAAAAAAAAATCTGTTATCATCGAACGGTACCTTTCTCCATTGACCGTAACCCTGCGGCCTTCATCGTCCTTGAAGAAGTACGGCCCAATGATGCCGCCTGCCCATAAACCGCACCAAACAGTGCATTTTTCGGGATGCATTGGTAGCTGCTGAATTGCCTCTGGCTGCTCTTCACTTCAAATACGGCAATTCTGCTTATTCACGTATCCATTTAGCCAAAAATAAGCGGAAAAAAACGGACGTAGCTTGCGAAACACATTTTTCACAGAGCACGAATTTTGATAATAAATTTCAATAATTTGCAAACGTTGTTCAGGCGTAAGTCTATTCATGATGAAATGGCAAACAATACTGAATCGAAATGTCTAATGTTCGTGGAATTTGTCATGTGTGATCTGTCAAAAATATAAACGTCAAAAACCAAGTAGCAAAAAAATTACCCGTTACATATGAATCTAAGTAGGTATAATACATTTAGATTTACATTAAATCAATGATATGGTACTAAACAGGCATGCGGCTCTTTGAATGAATGAATGCGGCTCTTGAAAATAAATAAAAAATTTATAATAATTTTTTCAAATTGTTATAAGATTAAAGGTAATACATAATTTATAATGCTTAATATAACATGATTTAATAAAATCAATTATTATATGTGTGTATATTTTGTGCTCTTAATCGAAAATGTCTACAAGTGGGATAATTCCCGTAATTTTATACAGTTGTGTTTAGATTCACTTCGAAATTATGCGAAAACCGTTCAATACAAATATAATACGGTAGATATACAATTCAAAACAAACAATACAAACAAAATGTACAACATATACCTGTGGGTGCCTTTATAATTGTAAAAATGCTGCCAGCATTAGGTGGTGCCATCATCACCACATGTTTTCCATCCACTGCACCTATACAGTTTGGAAATTGCCCTTATCATGGAATTGGTTGGCTACATCTCTCCAAGCATCTGGAGTTCTTGGCGTCCACATAAAAATTAATTTTCACATGTAAATGTAAAGGTTAATGAAACCGACTTAGCTGAAGATATGTTTCAACGAGCACCTTATAAAGTGCGCCTCGGACTACAGGAACTATTATGAAAATCCTTGATACTGGAATACGGAATAAATACTGCAATAACCGAAAATTATCGCCCGTTGCTAGGAAGCGTAGAGTCAACACAAGACGTTCACCCGCTGAAATACTGTCACGCATATTAGTGTTTTTCTTTTGGATCAATGGTTTCACTAAGGAAAGAAGGTGATCAAATTGATTCGAGTCCATGCGCAAGAAATTCTGATACAGCTCCGGTTCCCCGCTTCGGAATTCGACGGGCAATTTTGTGTTTTTTTTTTAAACGGATGCGCGCACTAAAGGGGTTTTGACTACCCTTAAAATGAACAAGCACAGTGCGAGCGTTAGGAAAGTAGGGAAGGATGCAAGAGGAGATACCGATGCACATTGGTTTTGAATTTCTGAATTTCAAAATGGGAGGGGAAAATAGAGCCGGGTAAAGTATTCCACATTCGCGTTGTACGGCTAAAAAAGAATCTCTGTACTTAACAGTACGTCCGAAGTTGGGCTCAAGGGTAAACTGATGAGCATTCCTAGAAGCGCGAGTATTACGGTTGAAAAATTTAAAGGGGAGCAATGCAACTGGCTATTTCGCTGGAACAGTGTTTATAAAAATAGCGATAAAATAGTGAGAGACATATAACAGTTCGACGATGTTCTAGAGATGTAAATGTTTCCACTATAGTTCTATCGCCAATCATTCTTAGAGCTCTATTTTGAATTCTATCCAAAAGATTCAAATTAGTTTTGGGAGCTCCTGCCCAAATGTGCGAGTTATACTCCACCTTTGGACGAATGAAGGCCTTATAGATTACAGCCAGATCAGACGGGGAGAAGAATTTCTTGCACCTTCGAAGAAAGCCCAAACACTTTGCAGCGTTTTTGGCGACATCAAATATGTGTTCATTCCACAAGAGGTGGTCTGTGATGCACATGCCGAGGACTGAAAGCTGATCGGTTTCTTCAATGCTAGTGCCGCTCATGGATAGCGGCATGGGGGGTGGGTTATGCTTTAACGACAGAAGACAGCACTGAGTTTTTGAAGCATTAAATTCTACACGGTTTTTATTTCCCCATTAGACAATGCTGTCAAGATCCGAATTTAATGAGCTTATCATACGCTGCCGTTCCAGTTGCACTTTCGAAAAACAAGGAGGTGCATCTAAAAACGAATATGAAAAGCTGAGAGTACTATCGTCAGCAAAACAATTAAGTGGATTAGAAGTTCCAGATAAGAGATCATTAATAAAAATGAGAAAGACGGTTGGAGACAATACGGAGCCCTGGGGCACACCACCATTTATTTTGTGAATATCAGACTTGAAACCGTCCAATACAACTTGTATTGAAAGGTCCGAAAGGTAATTTCTAGTCCAACGAAGAAGACATTCATCGATACTAAATGCACGCATTTTCGATAAGAGAGCTTGATGCCAAACTCTATCAAATGCTTTTGAAATATCAAGCGCAATAATCTTACTTTCTCCAAAACGATGTAAAGATTTGTGCCACTGTTCGGTGAGATATACCATCAGATCACCAGTGGACCTATTGCTACGAAAGCCATACTGCCGGTCATTAACGAGCTTTCGTTCTTCAAGATATTTCTTGAGCTGATAATTATTCAGCGTTTCCATGACCTTGGAAAGAAGGGACGTAAGTGCAATTGGACGGTAATTAAATGGTGAAGAAGATGCGCCTTTTTTAGGGATAGGCTGGACAAATGCTGTTTTCCATCCACTCGGAAAGAGACCTGTAGAGTAGGACAGATAGAAAAGCTTACGCAGTGGTTTTGCCAGCGTTGAAGAACACCTCTTCAGAACGATGGGAGGGATACTATCCGGGCCAGCGGATTTGTTTATGTAAAGATCCTTGAGGACTCTAGCAACTGCACGAGTGCGAAAGAAGATTCGTCCCATAAAATCGTTTACGCTCTCAAGTACTGGAGGAGTCATAACACTTTCTGACAGCGTCGAATTAACAGCGAACTGCGCTGCAAGCAAATTGGCTTTTTCGCGATTACTGACAAAAGGGGTGTCATTAAAGACGAGCGTTGGAACCGAAGAAGAAGTTGAATTTCGAATAGTTTTTACAAATGACCAAAAATTCTTACTACCTTTGGGACATTGTAGTATTTTTTGCCTTAATTTTTGGTCATGCAAAAATTTGGTTCTACGAATGTGAACGTTGCAAGTCTTTCTAGCTTGTTGAAACTTTTTCCGGTATTCCTCAGTGGGGTTGGCCTTATAATTCCGGAAACTGGCTTCTCTAACCCTAATAACCTCTTTACAGCTTGAATCAAACCATGCATTTTCTTTCGGTTTGATAGATTTCACCCTATTCGGGATAAAATTTCTCATTCCGTAAAGGATTAAATTTGTTATCATATCTGCGCTGGAGTCTATGTCACTACCGAGGAAGCATAATGACCAGTTAAAGTTTCTGAAGAAATTATTGAGACCGTCCCAGTTGGCTTTCCCATATTGCCAAACGGTTCTCATAGGTGGTTTTTCTTTAACTGAGTGTTGTTGGCATGAGAAATTTGCAGATACAACACAATGGTCGGATGTACCTAGAGGCGATAATACATTTAGCGTGTATTTATTAGGGTCAGAGGTAAGGAACAAGTCTAGAGTGTTTGCGGTTTAACCTGCAACGTCAGGTATTCGGGTTGGCTCGTCAACAATCTGAGTCAGTTGGTTTAACTCAGCAAAGACCTCAACATACCTTCCTTCAGGTGTTGTCTGGCTCGAAAAGCGGAGCCAACTAGAATTGTGTACATTGAAATCGCCCGCAATGACGATTTCAGTGTGAGGATAATGGGAAACAATTCTTTGAATGGAGTCGGACAAAGCATCAAATTCGTTAAAAGTTGAAACTCTATCCAAATTTGGGCTCCGATAAATAAAACATGTGTGTATGATGTGCTTATTTACCGAGAATTTTAACCACATGAAATTAAAATTTGTGTTTGAGCACAAGCCATATTGTGGTTGGAGTTGGTACGCTACAGCATTTCTTACGTATACGGCGAGACCATGGTGGGAAAAGAATAATGGCACTAAGTTGTACCCAAACAGACGAAATTCCGATTGATCAGAGTTTTCGCCTATCTGGGTCTCACTCAGTGCCAAAACAGCTGGCCTGTTTTTAACAGTGTGGACAAGCCCGCGAATATTGGTATAATCGACTCTAAAACTACCAACCATTTTAACATTTAAAAACAAATAAAACACAAGTCAGACAATTAACTATAATGAATGTTTGATCTATATTCCAATTTGAACTTTTCAATAACAAATTGTCACTAGTGTTATGCCTTAGTGACAATTTATATTGATCCGCCCCTGGTTAAATAGAAAAAAACAAACAGTAATCCATCTGACGTTATACTAACCTAATCATTGCATGCACTGTGATAAGCTCCACACAGTACCTACAATGATCGCGCTAATACAACTGCGAGAAGTGACAAGGAAAAGGAGGAGGAAATATTTACCGCACGTTATGCTTATTTGTGTTGTTTTATTTTTTGGTTATTATTATTATATTTGAACTGAATTATTATTATGGGAATGGCGCGTTGTTATTGATTATTTTTTTATTGATCTTATTATTGTATTGTTATGGGCTTTTATTTTTTAATTTATTTTGATTTTTGGGGTTTTGTAGGAATAAAACAAAAACAGGTAGCACAACACAAGATATTTTTTTCTTTTTTTCTTTTTTCTTTCTATTTTTTCACTTTATCGATTACTTTCGCGCATCGTGTTTAACCCTTCCTCCTTACGACGCGCTATCCAATCTTTCGACCAAACTTTGCGACATCTCTTCTGTGGCCATTCGTCTTCATTTTCGTTTTCGCTGCTCTCCAACAAATATGTTGTCAAGATATTCGCTATTGCGCTAGAATATTTTAGAAGTAGTAGTAGAATATTTTATAAATGTTTGTTTTTTCACAACTTTACTTCACATTTAATATTATATTTTCTAACGCGAGTATTAAGTACAATTATTTTGGATATAAAATTGAAATCTGAAAAATTAAAATCAATAAATTATCCCAATTCAATACCCATTGAGTGATAATTATTGTAAGCATTCACCTATCTCACTCACTCTTTACTGAAATTGATATCATTCCTATACACTCTGCCTCATAAGCCGCGGATTTTTCCTATTTATTTCAACCTATACACCGTGCCATGCATCATGCTTAAGCTGTTGAATACCGTTTAGGAGCTACCATAATCAGCATCCAAACAAATCGAAAAATTTTCGCTTCTGACTCATCTGTGCAGGTGAGTGCAATTTTAGTATATACTCTGTAGTTAATTTATTTTGATGCTACTCGTATACATATGCATATCTATTTTATTTTTTATTTTGCCCATGAAAACACTAACAACTTTTATTGAGATCGATTCACAATCACAAGCTGTCACCGAACTACATTACCATGAATCTAGCTTATACTCAAACCACATCGTGAAAAGCTCTGAAGGCACATTTATTCACATTCTAATATAAGGCCCGATTCAACTTTAACCATTTTCTTTACTGGTAAAAAAAAGAATCATCACATCGTCAAAATTAAAATAAAAAAGAATTAAAATGTCTGTTTGCGCACTTTGTAATAACATTACCGACTATCTGATCGATTCGATAATATGTCATGGCAACTGTCGAAGATCATTTCACATGACTTGTATTGACGCTCCATATAGCACTATTATGTTATTCAAGGAAAGGAAATCATTTTACTATTTTTGTGATGACTGCGACCCGTTCGCATACGCTAATATTACTCGAGATGTACTACAAAATAGAATAAATCTAGAAAAACTACATGCACAATTAATCCACCTTACTTAAAAAAGTTGACAAAATAACAAATTCACCTTCAGAGGATACTGAAAAACCACATAATGTAGTAATTGAAATGACTGATAGCCCATTTGTTACAGCATCTTTGAAGCGCCAAATAGATGAAATTGATTCCAAAACGTATCCCCCAACCAAGAAACTTGTCACATCTCATCCTATATTTACATCTCCGCCACCATCTATTGAACCTGTTCATCCCACATCTGCATCCCCGCCGCCAATTTCTCTGGAATGTGTTCCATCTCTTCCATCGTCATCATCAACATCACTTGAGTCACCCCTACAACCCCCAGCGCCTACAAATTTATCACCATTACCAATTATAGCGTCTTTATCACTACATTCACATGTAAAACCTAGTCAATTCAACCAACCAATATCACCCATCTCGTGCGGATTAAAAGTAGTAGAAGGTCATCGAACAATATTTATATCCAAACTCGACTCTTCAGCTAACGCTCTCGATATTAAAAACCATGTATTAAAAAAGATTGGAACATCATCATCGTTAATGAAAATTGAGAAGATGATCCAAAAAACAACACCAACTATGCATCTTTTAAGTTAAGAGTCCCAGACTCAATTTTAAATCTTATCAACTCAACATCTCTCTGGCCAAAAGGAATAGTAATACACGAATTCATAAACAAACAACATATTCCAAGAACTTTAGCTTATAACCCTTTTCAAGAGACCCGGACAATGCCAAATCATCGAAGAAGCAGCTTCAACAAGTTCTGATTTATTATCAAAACGTCAATGGACTAAGGACAAAGACTAATATGCTCTACAAAAACATAAACAATCTCCCACATGACATAATTATATCAACAGAAACTTGGCTTAATAATTCTTTCTTGGATACTGAACTTTTTGATGCGACCTACCAAGTTTTCAGGCGAGACAGGCACGACTCGAATGATTTAGGCACAGTCGATGGTGGAATTTTGTTTGCAGTCAAAAACTGCTTTATATGCAGTTTGGTTGATGATTTGTATATATCTGACGTCGAAATAATGTGTATTAAAATTAAAATTGAAACTGGTTACCTCAGTTTACAACCCCCAAGAACAACAAGTGGTATATATGAAAACTGCATAAATTCTATAGAATACATGCATGACCAAATGGAACCAAGTGATGAACTCCTAATCTTGGGCGATTTCAATCTTCCAAACCTGAACTGGACAATATCGACAGATTTCAACTACTTTTCGCCGTCGAACCCTTCTTCTAATAATGAGTTCTTGGTCATCGATGGTCTAGCTTCGTGTGGACTTAGCCAATAAAATGGGGTTACTAACCGTTTTGATAAAATATTGGACTTAATTTTTTTCTCAGACACAACATATGCTGACGTAGCTGTAACTTTAGCTGATACTAAATTATTAGATGAAGACCGACACCATCCAGCGTTAGATATATCTCTTAATATAAATGTTTTAAATGCTCCTGTAAGCTCAAATGAAAATTTAAAAAAATGTAATTTTAATGAACTAGTTAATTTGTTATGTAATGTTGACTGGAATCAAATTCTTTTGAATCGTAATATTGATGACATGTGTCTAAATTTTATAGTACTCTATTCGAATGTTTTTATAAAACCACGCCATTGCGCAAACCTTGCTGTAATTCCAAAACACCATCATGGTTTGATTCTAACTTAAGAAACTTAAAAAATAAAAGAAATAAGGCGTGGCATAAATATAATAAAACAAAAGCTGATTGAGATTTTAGGATATATTCCGAACTGAAACTTATGTTTGCAGACTATTACAAAAATCTTTATACTGATCATATTATCAATTAAGAAATGAGTTAAAACAGACTCCAAGAAAGTTTTGGAACTTTGTAAATAGTAAGAGAATTTTTGATGGCTACCCTAACTCCATGTCCTATAACAACAGAACCAGTCAAGACTCCGAAGAACTTTCAAACATGTCCGCAAATTTCTTCAAAGGCGCTTTTGAAGTCCCTATCTCTTCTCAAACTTCCGATCCATTCTTTCCGTCTCAAAATTTTTCTCACCTTAACACACTTAATCTTACCATTAGCGAAGATTCAATTGTTCACTGCGTTTCGAAACTTGACGATTGTTTTAGCCCTGGTCCTGATGGTGTACCATCTTATGTATTAAAAAAATGTGTGTCCACACTATCTTATCCTCTTTATGTTATATTCAATGAATCTCTTAGGTGCTCAAGTTTTCCAAAATTGTGGAAAAGCGCTTTTATAACACCTGTTCATAAAAAAGGATCCAAAAACGACATCGTGAATTACCAACCTATCGCCAAATTTTCTGTTATTCCTAAATTGTTTGAGTCCATTATCTGTAATGTCTTATGTTTTAATTGTAAATCAATTATTTGCGACAGCCACAATGGCTTCGTCCAAAATAAGTCAACTGTTACAAACCTTTTTCATTTCACTTCCTTTTGTCTTGAAGCCTTTGAAGATAGGAAACAAGTAGACTGTGTGTTTTCGGATTTTAGTAAGGCCTTCGATAAATTATGTCACAAGACTTTAACCCACAAACTAAAGACCTTAGGATTTAATGAAAGTTTTTAATGTGGATTTCATCTTATTTAAACAATAAAAGCTATTGTGTAACATTTAGAAATGAGCATTCTGCTCAATTTTGCGTCAACTCTGGTATCCCGCAAGGAAGCCATTTAGGCCCCTTATTGTTTATTTTATATGTAAATGACTTAACCTCGATCATAAAATGCGCCTCGGTTTTAATTAATGCTATTAAATGCTATATAATGATATTAAAATCTTCAAAAATATAAGTTCAATAAACGACTGCTTACTTCTTCAAGAAGACCTATATGGGCTTAGGGAATTGTGCAATAAAAACCGACTTTTGTTAAATATTGACAAATGCAAAACCATGTGCTTTACACGCAAACAAAAAGTTATAACTTATAATTATTCATTATATTCTTCTCATCTATGCAAACTTTCAATTTTTTCCGATCTGGGTATTATACTTGACACTAAATTGACAGACCACTATAACTATATAATAACCAAAGCCAATAAAATTCTAGGTTTCATAAAAAGATTTTCTCGTGATTTCCGTGATCCCTATGTCCTCAGACTTCTTTACATATCTTTTGTAAGGCCAGTACTCGAACACAGCTCCGTAGTATGGCCCCCATACTATACATTTCATATAAACAGACTTGAAGGTATTCAGGAAGGTTCATGCGTTTTTGCCTTCGTCTTCTTCCGTGGTCACAAAGTCGGTACTTCCTCGTTATAATCATAGACTCATGCTAATAAAGCTTCCCTCACTGTTGAAACATAGACAGTATCTCCAGCTTTGTTTCATTCTTAAATTAATCAATGGATCAATAAATTTTCCATCGGCTTTGTGTCAATTGAATTTTAGCTACAGTCTAACTAGCATAAGAAGACAGTTGCCCTTATGTCCGATATTCAGCAGAAAAAATTATGATATGAATAGTCCTTTAAATCAATTGATATTAGTCTTCAATAAGTATTATTATTTAATTACTTCTATAAACGACAATTTTAAAAGCAAACAATTTAAAGTAAACTTTCTCAATACATCATTGTAATTATATTGTGTATTTATATTATAGGTAATAGCAAGTGTATTAAAATTTGTAATTAAATAGTTATAAGTCCTAACGTTAGTAAATTAACGGATTAAATAAATAAATAGATATATTTTCCGTATTCTCTGTTTGTTGGTCGCGAACGCAAAACCTTAAATTAATAGAAGTGATTCAAGAATATTTTAATTTATTTCAAGTTTGTCACTAAGACTATAAAAATCGGGTAAACAAATCTCAAACAATGAACGAAATTGTGGAAAAAATAAAATGTTTTCGCCCGGGGACTTCTGTAAAAGATGTGGCTCTTAAGCTAAGAACGCTAAAATCACAGTACCTGAAAGAAAAAATTGTGTTATCCGTTCAAAAAAGAATGGGGCGGGTGCGAACGAGGTGTACGTGCGTAAACTGTGGTGCTACAACAGCCTCAATTCAATGCGTCATTTTTGTCGGTAAGTCAATTCAGAATTCAAAACTTATACCTTAATATTTTCTGTATTTTCTTTTTATTTTTGTAGGAATATTTGAAACTTACATCATCGGAAAGCATTCCCGACCCAGAGGTTCCCAGCTTTCCAAGCACATCTAGCTCATTTCGAACTATAGTTCCGGTAAGTTACGAGTTTCATATATAAAAACCTTAATAATACTTTATAACACTAGCAGATGGTCTATGAACGACATTATATTTTAGTTATATAAATTGACGAACAAATAACAGACCTCCGTCAATGTTTTTAAATGAATGTCAGTCCAAATGGAAGAGATTCCTGAAATTATTTGAAAAAAAACTTCACTTTGGGTGCACATGAATGTGAATAATTAACCAATTATTTTGTCATAATATTTATATTTTTGTTTTGTTTTTTTTTTAACAGTAGGTACTAATTACCAATTCACACAATTCCGTGATTTTTAAATATTTTGCAAATTCAAGAAGACGAGTTAATGAATTCTAATAAAATTGACACAAAGTAATTTTACAGTAGATACATCATATATTCTTACAATCTCAAGGAGCTTAGCTATATTGTTTTTGTAGATAAGACCTAGTAGCTCATATGATATGAAACTGATACAGACTGATTGGTAATTATAATAGTTTTTTTTCAACAAAAATTTACTTACTTAAATTTTACTTTACCCATATACCTACTCATTTGAACCGCAAGCTTGCTTTTATTTATCAACTTATAGGCGTTACTCAAGCAAGATTTATAATTGTTTTGTAGATTTAATTCTCTTGAAGTCTTTTAAAATTAAATTCACCTTTTTACAAATCATTTTCAACTTTTTGCAAATCAAATTCACGCTTTTGGAAATCATATTTATTTAGAACAAAATATCAAACCATGTGAATAACAACGTAAGAAAGCAAAAACTGTATCACATGCGATTTAAATAATTGTTATGGACATAAAAATAGAAATAAATTCAATTTGGAAAAAGGTGAATTTAATTTGAAAAGACTGTGGGGGAATCGCAGTATTCGTAGTTTGGAAATGTTGCATTTAGCCATTAGCTATATATATTATTATAACATGCATGAACCTTTTAGCCGCATGTGCCAGCTACTCTTTGATTTTAATTGTACTATGAATGAAGATTTTCAAAATTTAGTATGCAGATAAAAGGCTTAAAATTCTAATTAACTAAAAAAATCGTTTTTTAATTACAATAGAAATGGTAAGACGCTTTATCAAACATAGAACTCAAGGCACAAGAGGCGCTATCTGCTGCCGATAAAATAGCTAATATAATAGCAAATAAAGCACCTTCGATTCTTCGACATTTTCCAGGAAATTTAGAAGACGAAATGATGGTTGTAAAGAATGAAGACCTGATGCGGGAGATGAAGTGGAGTATATATGAAGTCGTTATAAACTTCCAAGCTAAGTAATTTGAACGTAGTTCTGGTGTTGTTGTACCACCTATACACTCTTCAACTCCAGCCTAAAGTTTAAGTAATCCCAGGGTAAGGCTCTTGTCTGAAGTGACCGATGAAGAAAATTCCAATTCCACAGGTTCATCTCAAAAGAACTTAATCGAGAGTGAAATGGAAGATGTTTTTGATGATGATGATTTTTTTATAAGTAAATAAGTATGTACTATAGTTGTCTTTTTTGATCGTCTTGTGTATTGTTATTTATTTTTTCTAAGAAAAGAAAGCTAATAAAACATTGTTAATGAATAAAATTGATTAATAAATCTTCTTTACTTGAGATATATGTATGTACATAGGTAAGTTTTGCATTTGGAAAAAAATCGAACGCGAGATTTTAATCAAACTTGACTACGATAATAGAAAACACACTGGGTCTCGCAAAATATTAAATCTCAATTATCTCAAAAAACGACTAACGATGTTGATAAAATTAAAATGCACGACTGGATCGTACGTACGATCTTGTAGCCAGTGGTGGATTAACCTTCTCGGCGCCATAAGGCACGCTGAGTGCCTACCTCCCCCTTTTTTAATACTGTCCAAGGATCGTATTTGAATGGGCTAACATCGAAGAGTTATGGGACAAGGTTGTCTTTTTTGAGGTGAGGAATTTGAATGCGGCGGTAGTATTTTCAAATATGTCACAGGTCATTGTTTTTAAAAAATTGGATAGATTTTTGTGAACAAAATTGCATTACTAAGTGTTTACTTGTATGGCGAAAATATATTTTCCCTTATATTTCAACGAAAAACGTAAGGTTTAAAACTGGGAACTCGGCAAATATTTTTTTATACTGCAAAGGGGTATTGCGCAGAGACTATTGCAATTAATTTAATAATAAAATCTAGTAAGATATATATAAGAAGTTAATTGCTTTTGTCCTTAAATTAAACGGTGTATGTCCTTAGAGCTTTGGGGGCTCATGACCTTGTGTCCCCCGCTCTGGAGCCGCGCGTGCGCATTACATGGTGATTTATATTTATATTTGCTGTTGAAAAGACAAATATTTATAGGTCTTTAGTGGTATTATATTAGAAATGGCATTGGTATATACATTTTCTTATAAAAAAATCCATCAACTTGTTGAGTGGAATATGAATTTGGCGTGAGAGTAGATAATTTATTTAGTTAGTCCCAAAAGTAAGTGTAGGAAGAAATTTCAGTTCCGAACAATGTCCCTATAAAAATAATTTTTGTATATAAATTTTAATTAATTAATTAATTTAATTAATTTAAATTTTTATTACAACGATAGATATTTAACATTTTTACCGATTTCAGTATAAAATATTCAGCCCAATTCAAAATATTCCCGGGAAAATTATCCTCCGGGAGATGTGCGTTCTCCCGAGAGTAGAATTCTCCAATTAGGAATTCCCCCGGAAACTATTTTTTATTTCGAAAGCGGGAAAGCGAATTCTGAATGTTCGAATCAGCTGTTTGACATAATATTATATTATATTAATATTAAAAAAATATATATTATATGAAAAAAAAAATTCATTATCCAATGTGAAAGTTAAAAGTTAACTAAATAAAGTGAAAAATTAAATAAATATAATAGGTATCAAAAATTTTCAGCACCGGACTTAGAATTTTGAATGAAGAGCAGTTTGAAGAAAACCGATATCGAGAGCCATGAGCGTTTAAATACTTGCTGCATGATCACAAGATCCTCTCTAAGGTCCTGCAAATGTTTGAGGAGCAGCTGTCCTGTCCACAATGGATGTGTAAGGTGTATAAAACGACTGAAGAAAAAAGGTAAGTTTTGCAGATGGGATGTTCGTTGATTTTTTTATCACAAGAATAATTAAAACTTTATTTATATTTTAGTTATTTTATTTTATTTATATTTTACTTAAAGTAAAAAACTTAAATTTTTTTTAAATTCTCCAACAAAAGTGTCGGAAAAAACGAGCCCCAAATGGGAAAAATTGTCCCTTTTTTGGCATTTGGAATGTCTTTTTCCAGTTTTTGGGAGTTTTTTTTTGTTTATAATAAGAGAGTAGGGAAAAGGAAAATATTTCCTTGGGAATTGTCATTTAGAATTGGGCTTATTAATTTACCTACATACTCATTAATATTACATTCTCAAAAAAACCTTGGTCACTTTTTTTTCATTAAAAGTCTTTTTAAGTCACTTTTTTCACTATATAAAATAATATCTAGAGTATTACGCAGTTTTTGTTTGCAATTTTAAGACCCATAGTTATAAGGGGTTTTCCAATAAGATGTGTTATTTTGAATAGCCCGCTAATTCGGTAGCTGTCACTTTTGAAGCTGTCATTTTTTGACATTTGACAAGTAGAAACTACGCTATTAATAGAAATGGAACGATACACGCTTCAACAACGCATTTCTTTTTTTTTTGAATATCAAAATAACACCTCTTATTGGAAAACCCAAGGGTTTTCCAGGGTTTTCCAATAAGAGGTGTTATTTTGAATAGCCCGCTATTTCGGTAGCTGTCACTTTTGAAGCTGTCATTTTTTGACATTTGACAAGTAGATACTACGCTATTAATAAAAATGGAACGATACACGCTTCAACAACGCATTTCTTTTTTTTGAATATCAAAATAACACCTCTTATTGGAAAACCCTATATAAGTGCAAAAATCGTGTCCGATCATATTTAGAATCTATCCATGGCGACCGCGTATTTTTCAAAACCGGTATCTTATCGAAATATGCAGATACTGCAGAATTCAGGCCAGGGACTTAAACTTCGTATTTTCATATACCAAAAATGATGAGTACCCCATTTGAATGACATTAATCTTTTTTTTGTTTAATATTTTGTTTGAGATTAAAGTAAAATATAATACAAAATCTGCCACCCCATACAAGTTGCCGCCCTAGGCTCGAGCCTCACGATTCAGTGGTTAGTACGCCAGTGCTTGTAGCTAACGACTTAAATGTAGCTTAACATTGACGATGTTTAGTTATCATTAGCCAGGTTTAAGGCCGATGTACATGGGTAAGATTACCTTGGTTCTGTGTATACTGAATGTCGAATGGATAATTCAAGGAATAGTTACATATGCACCTACGTTTCATATATTTAAATCTCGATAATGGAATTTAATTATCAGCGCTTTTCTGTTAAGCGTTCACGTTAATATTTGTATTCTGCTATCCCACGGAAAAAGACGAATTGCTCCAAAAGGTATATAAATTTCGATCAAAAATAAATTTTAACAATTAGATTCTCTTAAGAATTCAACAACAAAAATATTAGTAAAGTTTTTGATTCAAAAGATAAAAGGCATTTGAAAATAAATAGTAACAAATGAAGTGAAATATTCACGTGAAACGGAAGATTCGATCGGATCGGATAGAAGAATATGGATGTATGTAAATTAGGAAGGTAATATGTACCTACATACATAGATGGAACCTAGAACTGAGAGATGAATGCAATCCATTTGATATGGATGAAAACTTGTACCTACTTATAGATATAAATCAACTAATTTTAAAATAATGAAATCGAAACTTTTTCAGTTTTATAAGAAATTTCCGAGTGAATAAACAAGCGTTTAAACACCTACGTTTTAGAGGAGCTGCAACAGTTGTTTCAAGAAATTAGATTTTCTTCATCAATAAACTTGGTTTGTCAGCTGGCTGATGCGCTGAGATTTTTGTGAGAAGGCAGCTAACAGCTTGGTGCTGGTAAGGATTCCATTGAGAAGACTTGAATAAGAATTTGAATCAAAATTCATTAAAAATACCTACATTTTTACTAAGCAACCGTTTTCAACTTGACTAAGAGAAGAAGAACTTGTCGTGGGGAGATATTCATCAAGCAAGTATGTGAGCATACAAGAATTGAATATAATAAATATTTATGTTCAACTTAAAACGCTTAGTGGCTACTTTTTCCTCTGAGTAAACTGTCACATACGTGCTTAAGTAGAACTTAAATGCTTAAGTTGTGTATCAGCGAACGGGCCTCAGTGATAAGAAATTCTATGAATTTCGAAATTCTTAGCAGATTTCCACTACGAATGGATTCTACGAGTATGATCCATTTTCGTGATTCGTAGCAGATTTTCGCCTCTGTGATAGGGCCGATAATATTCATGTGATTTGTATGAATATGATTTAAGTTAGACCAAAAACATAAATGTTAAAAAAAGAGCTAAGTTCTTCTATACAAAACCTACATTGAGGTCAGTCGTAAACATTTGTGAGATCTAGAAGTACGCCTAGTTCTTGCTTCATGAAGTTTTAATACCAAATATTTAAAGTAGGATAACATTGAACCAACTACAAATGAAGAGATAAATTTTATTATTTAATGAATACCGACTAAATTTTGCTGATTTCACTGATCAAGCTTTTAAGAAATTTCGAATTGGGCAAAATAAAAAGAAAACTTGCCAAGTAAGCCCACCAACATTTTCGATTTATTCCTTTGCTTGTTCCAAAACACCTACCGTTGTGCAATATTACAAGATTCAACGATGTCGGGAAGCGCCCCATAATTTTGTTGATCTGTCAGTGAGTCAGTTTTATGATTTTCTTATCTCGGGAACTACTAATGTTAAAGAATTGAATTTTGGTGAGTTACCTAAACCTGGTCAGCTTAGCAAATGAAAAATTTGAAGTTTCTGACTTTATTGGCTCTAAGAGCAATATAACAAGGGGTGTAGTGCCGGAGCTTACATGAATGATACACATAATAAAATACTTTTAGATTGCTTGGTTGATATATAGTTTGAGAGAAAAAAGATGCCATTTGAATTCCTGGAAACCTATGAATATGCAAAACCAAATAGTTTAAAAATCGCTGGAGAGGTTTTACAAAAAAAGAAAACTTTTTTGTGTATAAAATTTTGAAAACTTTTTTAGGGCCAATTTTTCAATGGTCAGTTAGCAGTCAGTTAGTACATATTCTCCAGGTAGAGCAAAAATCAGTTTTTCAACAGTCAGATATAACTTAATCTAGGAATAAACAGCCCTATTCTGCTATCCGATCGGATCGGATCTTTCGATGCACGTGAATATTTCACTCAATTTTTCACTATTTATTACAAATGTCTTCTATCTCTAGTCCAAAGCTTTACTAATATTTTTGTTGTTTAATTCTTAAGAGCATCTAATTGTTAAAATTTCTTTTTGATCGAAATTAATGTACTTTTTCGAAACAATTCTTTTTTCGGTCGGGTAGCAGAATATAAATATTCGCGTGAACGTTTAACAGAATAGGGCTGAGAGATATCTGCTAATTTCGGAACGGAATAAGGAGTTACCTGAGGAATAAAATAAATAGTTATTTTCTATGTCAAAAAAACACTTTAAAAAATTATTGCTTTGAAATAAACGTTAAACAAAAATTAGTTTCTATGAAAATTTCGATACTCGAAATTAAAGTGACGTTAAAATTAATTATTCTATAAATGATTGAAGAATTCGAAGTTGTTATCTGGTTGTTTTACAGTCAAGTAAGTTTATTCCTCTGGCAATTAACTGGAGATTGAAAAATCGGCTCTCAAAAAAATTGAAACGCCAATTTAATATAATTACATATTAATATTCTTATAACATTTTAAATTTAAAGAGATTCAGTGATTCGTTTGTTGTGGTTTTTTTATTAACTATTTATTTATATATATTTTAAAAAATAGAGAACATTTTTTTTTTTTAATTTACATATGCAGAATAATTTAGACTTTTTGGTAGCATTTGCATACAAAATTACTTTTAATTGGTTCAGCCAATAATGAGAAATTCGAAAATATGAAAATTGATTATACTAATATACTATTAACCTTAACATAGGTATATTTCATATTTTGTATACAAAACAATCCTTGGAAGAGGTAGGATGATGAATTATGAAATTTAAGGATTAATGTTACGTAATTTAAAGAATAAATAAATTAATTCATGTATCATGCCCAGCTTTCTACCTGCATAATATATGGAAAATTTAATGCAATATGACTATTTGTATTTATTTATTTTAACTTACCATCAGTTCAGTGATTTGGACGTATCTCTACTAATATATGAAAGTGTATTTTTTTTTCGATGTCAGTTTGTCTGTATATGACAGCTAAGCTGGCGACTTACCATTTGATACGCAATAAAAATGATTGTATCATCTTCTGTTGTCTTTTGGCCAGCTTATAGGCTATTAAATTTAATATATAAATTATGTTTTATATGCTTAATACACAAATATTTGCTTTTTTGCGCTTAGCCTATTTCACCCTATAAGCGTCTAAGTTTTGCAAAAAATCATTTAACCCTAAAGCCACTTGCAAACAACATTTCAAAACCAAAAGAATTTTTTTAAATTGTAGGCGTGGTTTCCGAGTTTAGCCCTAGTAAACAAACTGATAAAGATGAATTTCACTTTATGAGAATAAAATTATTAAAATCTGTGAAGCGGTTTCTAGGAATAAAACATATTGTGTATACTTTTAATTTGAAACAACAATTAATGAGCTATTTTAAAAATATTAAATTATTAAAAAAAAGTTTTAAAATATGCTTTTAAAAATACAAACAAATATGTACTAGGGAATTAAAAATATTGGTATGCATCACAATTTGACGTACCTAAACCTATATAATATGTGTAAAATTTCAAAAGAACGAAAGACTCACCTAAGCCGTTTTCCAGATATTAGAAAGCAAAAAAATCGGTCCTATGGAAAGTAACGTTCTAAGCTTTTCCTACCATATAATAGGTCATATCGCAAAAATACTCCGATTTTTTAAATCAAAGCGTTAGAACCATTTTCGAGAAAAATGACCTGTAACATAATGGCAGTTTCACCAAAAAAAACTCTATACCAAAAGTTTGAAGGAATTCGGCCCACCCATTTAGACTGTAAGTACATAAAGACGAACAGAATTTTAAGACCATGTTTTTTCGTTTTCGCTTTCATCGTAATGTCATGTTTGATTGTTACCTCAAAACTTTTTTTTTCGACGAATGCATGACTTGCCTTAAATTCTATTTACCTATCGCATGTAAAAAAGCAACCTCCGGAAGGCGAAGAGTCCCAAAATGAAGAAAAACTAATCCTGTACCCATCTTCTGTAATTCAGGCGATAACTTTTCCTCACTTATAGGGGGTTATTATTTCCAATGGAAGACAGTAAATTGAAGTGTCATTTTGACAACTTAAAGCCAAAACAAGCATTTTTTTTGTTTCTCGACTATTATTATCGATTCGAAAGTTACAGAACATGGGTATTGAACGGAAAAATAAATGAAAAATCCTTTTTATTACAAATTTTTTTTCTTAATTTTCCATTTCATTTGGAAGATATTGCATGAATTTCTGTTGGTAATACATATACAGACATAAAATTCCTGCCATGGAATTTGGCCTTCGTCACTAAAATGTGTTAAAAATTTAGTGCAATATGGTTATTTGTATTTATTTATTTTAACTTACCATCAGTTCAGTGATTTGGACGTATACTACATATACAGACATAAAAATCCTGCCATGGAATTTGGCCTTCGTCACTAAATTGTGTTCAAAATTTAATGCAATATGGTTATTTGTATTTATTTATTTTAACTTACCATCGATTCAAAGATTTGTAAATTTATATGTACATATACTGCCATGGAAGTTGGCCTTCATCGCAAAAATATTTTGCAAATTCGACTCTAATATCAGACGCAACTTGCGTAGGCCTTCGCTAGTCACTCATTTCAGGATCTTCGGTATGGAAGTATCTCATTGGCCGACGATGTGTAAATTCATTTGGCCTTGCACAATTTTCTTGTTCACAGCAAGCTTGAAAAACAAGCTTTACCTTTTCTGGGCGCAAATGAATGGTCGTTTGAAGGACGTTCTATGCATTGACTTGCATGGCTTAGGCGGAAATTAAAATTTTTTTTCTGTTTTTCCGTTGAGGTGTATGGAAAGGGCTTTAAGATATGCTCCTGTAATGGAAAAGCATCATCACCAATAATACTATATGGCAACCTTCTTTGCCGTCCAATAACTCCATCTGGTGGAAAATATTGGCTCGGGTTGCTCAATATAGTGCGAAGATCGCTTCGGTTGAGTACTCCTCCATCAGTTACCCTTCCATTACACCCAACGTCAATAAATGTGAATTTGTAAGCTTCACACACATTGCGAGCAAGACAATACTATTGAACCCTGTATATTGAAAAACAAAACCTATAGTATGTATTGTTCATATTCCATTTTGTTTACCTTTATAATTGTAATAAAGTGCACCATCTGCTTTGGACGCTTTAAAGCCAATGTGTTTGGGGTCTATGGCAACACAATGGAAAATCCCATCTACGTGAATATTCGTTGGCCACATTCTCCCACTCCACAAAACTACTCGGAAACTAAAAACAAAAACGCTTGAATTCCGAGTAAAATCATGATAACCCTATCACTCACTTTATATATCGTCCTTTTAAGGATGAATAAATAGCTGAGCAACAGACTGGAGCAATTTGTCCAATAAAAGAATGTGACAAACGAGTTTGGAAATCCAAGCTCCTGTAAGCAAAGAAACGCAATACCACGGCCAAACCTACTCTGGGATCTCTCATTTGAGTCCTCTGGTTGCGTATGAGGGGTTCAACATATTTTAAAATAACGTTAAAACAGTTTTCGTCCATTCGAAGATAACGACGATAGCTGTCTTTATCTTCAAGGCGAAGTTCGACATACAAAAATCTAAATGAACTGTTTTCATCCCTTCTAACTCGCCAAGGCTTAACCCATTCCCTTAACACTTAAATTTTCTAAATCATAATAAGGAAAAATACGAACTTTTTAATTTACAAAACACTTATTAGACCAGTGAAGACATGGTTCAAAATATAGCCAGAGCTACATATAAATATTGAAAAGATTTATATTAAGATCGTGTATTAAAAAACTTAGAAGAAATGGGGCCTGTACCACAAAACTACATGTATTGCAATAGACACATTTTAATAATTTACAAAGGATTGTGTACCACAAAGCTACAAGTAAATATAGCCCTAAACAATTGTACATCAAACTTTAACAATTGGGAAATTAACAATTTCCCAATGATCTGTACCACAATGCTACAAGTGTAAATAAAATTTAAGAAATCATTGTGAAATAGTTAGAAAAAATTAACGTACTAATTGAAATATGTTAAGTAGTTACAAGTTAATTTTTTTAACTTAACATAAATTTCAATATTTGTTTGTGTCACATAAAGACTACATACTTTTTTGCTTTATTAATCCCAATTTTTTGTATGGACCTTATATCATTTTGGCACGTACTTGCTCTTACGTTCGATCACATCGTATGCTAAAGATTTCTATTAAGAATCTAAATATATTTTTAAGTCGTTTTAACAACATTTTTATTTTATTTTATTTTTTTTAAATTGGTATGATAATTTTAAACACTTAGAGCCGACTTTTCAATCTCCAGATAAACATCCAGTTAATTGCCAGAGGAATAAACTTACTTGACTGTCAAACAACCAGATAACAACTTCGGATTTTTCAATCAAGAAAAAAACAATCTATAGAATAATTTAATTTGAACGTCACTTTTATTTCGAGTATCGAACTTTTCATAGAAATAAATTTTTGTTCAACGTTTATTTCAAAGCAATAATTTATCAAAGTGTTTTTGACATCGAAAATAGTTATTATTTGTTATTATTATTATTTTATTCCTTAGACAACTCCTTATTCCGTTCTAAAATGAGCAGATAACTTTATTCCTAGATAGAGTTGTATCTGACTGTTTAAAAAGTGATTTTTGCTCTCTCTGGAGAATATGTACTAACTGACTGCTTAACTGGCTATTGAAAAATTGGCTCTTAATAATATAAATTCAGAAAAAACAAATCAGAACCGTAAAAATCTTATACCCGTTTTCGAAATTTTTAATTTCCAAAAACCAAAAAAAACTATTTTTCGACAATTTTGAAATGCAGTATTATTTACTATTTGAAGTAGCTTTTGTATAAAAATTTTGATCGAAATCCGTTGAGCCGTTTTTGAGAAATTCGAAAATCAACTAAATAATTGTATGGAAGGTACTGTTAATAACAAAATATTTGAAATTTTTTTTATCCAAAATGTAGACCATATCCAAAGTAGTACACACATCAATTTTTATCAAAATCGTTTTCTAGACAATTAAGATGGTAAAAAAATTTTTATGGCAAATACCGTTATTATTGGGGCTAAAACAACGATTCAAAAGTCTATTTTGGGTTTAAATCTCGAGTTCGATTTTTTCCAAATGCTAAATTTTCCCTAGTACCTACATATATCGCAAGCAAGTGACGATGAAGAATGCTAGTCAAAGTATACAAGCCATGGATTAAATTGATGAAAGTGTATTTGCTGAAAAATTTTCGAGTTTCAAACCGTGTTTTGATTTACCTTAGTGAAAGCCTAAAAGTTAAATTAATGCCACTAACAAATCACAACAATGCTCATACCGTTAGACAAACATTTTTTATAGCTTTGCTTTAATCACTGCACTTATTTGTCTCCGAATTGTCTAGCCTAACGAGGCAACTTGTACAATTAAATTGTACAAAAACGGTAAATTTGCAAATTTAACAAACGTTGCTGTAACGTTTGCTTGTACAATTGTTAAATCAAAGTTTTCCGGTATATGCCCCTGAAGCTTAATGATTTATTCATTCGAACATTTATAATAAAAATAAAATAAAGCCAATGCTGCAAATTTATAGCACTTAAAAGAATTTATACTTAATATTTTCATGAGAACTCTCTTACTTCAACAAATTAATATTTTTGCTCCTTTGCTGTTGACGATATGTAAAAATAAAATGTAATAATAAAAAAAAGTCTCAATAAAGCAGTTAGAAGAGCTTGCGGCTTTTGATGTGATGTGTATACAACGAAGGTTGGAAGTGTTTTAATTTCCGACCGTTCCTCTATTGTCAAATTTACTTGCGTGTCCACCCAATTTGTTTTCTGTATTTATGCACAAAACAGATTTTTTTCAGCTCGTGTAACCACGTTCTTTCAGTCGATAAAGTTAACGATTGTCAATCGGTGCAGAAACACCATGAGGCGGTAAATTCATTTTTGTTCCGATTATCACAATTTCTCAACTGTTTTGTATGACTGATTCGCTCACAAATAAACTCGGATATTTGTTTTCCGAGATCCATATGTGTTAAGTGATTGAACGCCCTCTTTAAGTTTTTTTTTCAAATTCCAAATACAACCAGCTTAGATGAGAATATACTCTTTTTGAAATGGGTTTTGGAAGGCGAAACCATTGAGTTATCTAAAACAATATTACGACACTTCCTTTTTTGTCTTACTTGGCTGGCGTCACGCAAGATTAAAAAATCTGACAACAAAAGAAATTGTTTAGTTATGTCGTTTTTATTTGGCAATCCGGAAGTCTTCGGGACTCTTCTGAAAGCGTTCACTTGGGAAAAAATGACTGTTCTAATTCTGAAAAGAAGAGAATTTTGCTTCTGGCTTTGAAATCATAATCAGAAGCACTCACACATTCATATACTTGAACGTCAAACTCGACTGTTGTCATTTTTTGTATCATAATTGTGCAACAAACATTTTTTTTTGAATTTGAATATTCTCACGTACACAATTATTTTCACACATTCAATCTCATTAAAATTCAGAATCGTCAGAATCACACAAAAGTGTTCAGTTGGAATCAAGGATCGGAGAAGAATCCCGGATTGCCAAACAAAAACGCCATTAGTCCGATGTGGATTAATGAATTTTTCGTACGGGAATAATATAAACGTACAATTTGCTTAAATAATTGAATATTGTTGAATTAAATTTACTTTAATTGAATTTAAATTAATTCCAAACAAATCAAGAATAAAAGAAAGTCGGAGTACGAAATGGTTATCAAAGATTTAACTTAAATTAAGCAAAGAACAATTTGTGAAGATTATTGTGCATTAAATAAACGGGAAATGTTTTAATTATGTTTTAATTTTGTTGTATTTTTGTTTTTTTGCATTTATTAGATAAGTCTACAATTGTTCTGTTAAGCTGTTTATTGTAAAATACATCCTCGCGCGGAAAAAAAGTTTTTTGTTTTTATTTTCCCATCGCAGTCAGTGTCTGGCCAATTCAAGAACATTTGTTTGGTAGCCTCGACAAATTACTAAGTCTCCTCCGTTGAAGGATTTGAAGATGTTGTCCAAGTTCGTCGAGTCAATCAACATCATTGGTGATGGCTTTTACAAGCCGCCTTCACTTAGGTGGTCCACCCATGAATACGATGCAACATTTCCTTCCGCTGGAATTTTGTTTTTTAGCTTATGGGATATGTTTCCGGGCATATTTTTTAGCCCATCGCTCTCTAAACTGGCCAACTCTTGATCCTTTTTGTTGCCATCGGTATTATCCTCTTCTGGTTCCCAAACAATGCTTTGAAATATATAGTAGTACCTAAAAAGACATTTCAGATTATTTGTTTGTATAAGCAAAAGCAATGTCCGCAAACCAGTCAATGGCGCTTCCAAATCTAGGGTATCGTCAAAGCTATTACATTTGCTGTGTCCGAAATAACACCCTCGTTATGTCCTAAAATGTGGGGCCTTAATTAAAAGAGCAATTATTTATCAGGATGCTAATGGAGGCTTCCCTTGCCACGTAACACACCAAATGTGTGTTCTCTAATACGTCCTGATTCAAACTGTACGACAACACATATTTGAATGCAAATCGGCTTGCGCCTAACAGGGTTTCTACTAGTTTTTTATTATCCCTGGCCAAAACCCTAGATGACCATCCAGATATATCAGTGTTTCCCGTTCCTTTGCACACTATTGGTATGGAACCAGGTTTAAGGCGAGGGAGTTTTTATACGTGCAGCCTATGAAGATAGAATATATTTTTAATGTATTTATTGTAAAAAATTGGAGGTTCGTTTCTATGTCATCTGCAGTAAAGTGGTCACTACATATTCTAGCTGTTTTTGCATTAAAGGCATCCTTTCTTTTACAAAGATGAATCCAAATTTGCAGCAATTCAGGATCTTTTGGGAAACTGTAATGTGACACATTTTCTCTTCTTAATTTATTTAGTTAAAGCAGTCGTCTAGTTTTGTCTTAATTTTAAACACACTAAACAACTCTTCTAATTAAAGTAGACCTTTAGTTCTACGTTAATCGAACTTATGTTGAACACACCTTATTTTGACAGATAGAGTAATGGAACAGAACGAAAATTAAAAATAAGCACAAGAAGAACCATTGTAGGAGGAAGTCACCCATAACGTGGAAGCTTTACAGGCGGATAGGTAAGTCCGCATTTATATTGTTCCAACTGCAAGGGAAAGGGGCATTCATTTTTCGAGTGCTCTGATCCCCAACGGAACCTATTTCACTATAAATGTGGGTTGGAAAATGTCACCTCACCGCAGTGCCCTCACTGTTCGGCAGACGCCCAGAGCAGTTCTATGAACCGGCAGAGCTTCTCGGCGAAGAAAAATCTGGAAAACAAAAATTTTGGGGAGCATATGCTTTGTCTCTACTAGACATTGGAGCAAGCACCAGTTACTTAGGCGTGGGTGGAATACCATTATTGACCAGAAACAACGTTAGTTACTCCCAATTATTTCTCAGCAGGTCTGAAAACAGCGGATGGAAAGAACCAAGCCATAGTAGGTAAGATCTTGGCGCAAGTTACATATATATGTATATACATTTGTTTAGTACTATCATGAAGAGGATCGCCCGAAGAGCCCCCTAGGCAGATAGCAAAAGAACGACTATCTAGGACATTTGCAATCTGAGGAATAGTGATAATGTGAAAGATTGAGGAATTAAAAATAAGATAAGCAAAATAGATAACAAGTGAGAAGAATGCTTGAAGTTAAAGCAAGATAAAATAAATTTACTGTTTGCATTTTTCTTTTTTCATATTTATTTTAAATTGAAGAAACTACCCAACTAACAATTTAGCTTGGAGTAGGTCCGATTTTAAGAATTTCGGTTGTATATAGAAACAAAAATAAAAAAAAAAAAGAAATTAAAAAAATATATATAGCCATCTTATGCAAGCAACACCTCTCAATTATGGAGCAGGCATAGACCCAGAGGCTGCCGTATTGGACGATGACCTCTATATAATCGAAGATCCGCAGGAGAGAGTGGAGGCTGTGGGGGCTGCTTTCCAGCAAGTGTACACGGTGAATGCTAGCATTCGCCCGAATCATGACCTGGAGAACAGAGCTCTGCTTCATCACTTATGGCTCCGGAACGATATAACCGAATGGCGATCTGAGAACCTTGGTTTTACCGGGTTTAATGATGAAGATTTGGCAAACGCCATAATCGCCGACCGAAATGGGCAAAGTCCCTTGTTAGTTTCGAAGAATGAGCTCAGCTCATCTTCGATTCATTAAAGAAAAAGAAGTCAGCAGGAGTCTATAGTATATCTAACGTTGTACTACGACATTTGCCTCAAGAAGCAGTTGACATTTATACCACACTGCTTAACAACGCGCTGAATAATGCATATTATCCAGTGCGGTGGAAGACAGCTGTGGTGCACCCTCTCCCAAAAAAGGGAAAGGGCAACTCCAATCCGGCGAATCGCCGGTCGATAATTCTTCTTCGGAGTATCAGCAAAGTATTTGAAAAGGTTATTAATAGAGCCCTGTTCAAGTTGGCGGACGACAAAGATATCATCCCGGATAATCAGTTCGGTTTTAAGGCGGGACATGACACAATTCATGCCGCGTCTAAACTAGTTTCTGCTATCCAATGGAACAAAACTAAAAAGCAGTGTACGGGTGCCTGTCTGGTTGATTTGGAGAAGGCCTTCGACACCGTATGGTTAGAAGGTCTCTATCTAAAGCTAACCAGACTAGGTATAAGTAAACTTCTATTGTATATGCTTTATGACATGCTTAATGGTAGAAAGTTTGTTGTCAAGAGTGGCAATGTAACTTCTACCGCTATTTTTAATATTAATAATGGTCTTCAGCAGGGAGCGGTCAACTCGCCGATTCTATTCAGCATTTACACCAGCGATCTGATAGGTAGTCTAACTCAGGCAATTGCGTACGCTGACGATCTAATTGCGTACAGAACAGTTAATACAGTTGAGGTCATCAAAAGTCTCTTGCAGAGTGACTTCGACAAGATTCAGCGATATTGTGATGACTGGAAGTTGAAAATAAACTTCCAGAAATCAGAAACTATTTTGTTTAGGACTCCGTTGTCTAGCGCCTCAAGGGATACGAGAAAGAACTGGCGCAAGCTGGTGATCGTAGGGCCCCATGGACATCCACTGGCGAGTAAAAGTGTAGTAAAGTACCTTGGCATCTGGTTGGATCAGTACCTGTATTTCGACAGGCATATAGGTGCTGCTTTGGCCAGGGCTAGGGGAGCCTTTGCCTTGACAAAACGACTGTTTTATAGCAGCCGTCTTGACAGCAGGATGAAGGTGATTTGCTACATGGCCCTCATTAGGCCGAGGATTGCTAATGGATGCCAGGTGTGGTTCAACGTTGCCCCATCTCAAATGGAAAAGATTCGGGTGTTTGAGAGACAATGTCTTAGACGTTGCCTTGGATTACACAGAACACCAGAGTTGGAGTACACAAGATATTATTCCAACCAGGTTCTATACAACGGGGCCAACACATAAACGGAATGTATGTGCGTATGTTCATGTATGGGTGGATTGCATGTAGTTATGTGTCTGAATGCATATAAAAAAATAAACACCAAAAAAAAAATTTAAAAACGAAAAAAATGCTGCTGTGGCTGTTCTAGCCTTTAAGTAGTTTTAAGTGGTTTTGGGTATTATTAGGTATCTTAAGTAGTTTAAGTTATTTTTAGTTAGTATAAGTTAGTTGTATATAGTTTTAATTATTTTTAGTCTAGCTTTAGGTAGTTTATAAGAAAAAATTAAAAATATGATATGATGCCGAGTTTTATTTTAAATATGTTTTCTTGGTAAAATAAAAATAAAATAATTAGAATTAATTAAAATAGATTTAAGGTCGAAAGACATTAGTACTCGTATTAAGAGATATAGTTTAGTTTAGAGCGCCCGTAAAGGGCCAGTAAATTAGTTGTAAGTTATTGATAATTAGGCTAGTTTTAAGCATTTTGCTTAGCTTTAAGATAGTTATAAGTTAAGATTAAATAAAAATGAATTACAAAAAAAAACCTCTCAGTTAAAGAAAAACCACCTAAGAGAACCGTTTGGCAATATGAAAAAGCCAACTGGGACGGTCTCAATAACTTTTTCAGGAACTTTAACTGGTCACTATGCTTCCTCGGTAGTGACGTAGACTCCAGCGTAGATATGATAACTAATTTAATTCTTAACCGAATAAGAAATTTCATCCCGAATAGGGTGAAACCTATCAAACCGAAAGCAAATGCATGGTTTGATTGGAGCTGTATAAAAGTTATTAGGGATAGAGAAGTAAGTTTCCGGAAATATAAAGCCAACCCCACTGAGGATAACCGGAAAAGGTTTCAACAAGTTAGAAAGACTTGCAACGTTCACATTCGGAGAACCAAATTTTTGCATGACCAAAAATTAAGGCCCAAGGTAGTAAAAATGTTTGGTCTTTTGTAAAAACCATTCGGAATTCATCGTCGTCTTCGGTTCCAACGCTCGTCTTTAATGACACCCCTTTTTTCAGCTCTCGTGAAAAAGCCAATTTGCTTGCAGTGCAGTTCGCTGTAAATTCGACGCTGCCAGAAAGTGTAATGACTCCTCCTGTACTTGAGAGCGTAAATGATTTTATGGGACGAATCTTCTTTCGCACTCGTGCAGTTCCTAGAGTCCTCAAAGACCTTGATATTCACAAATCCGCTGGCCCGGATAGCATCCCTCCCATCGTTCTGAAGAGGTGTTGTTCAACGCTGGCAAAACCACTGCGTAAGCTTTTCCATCTATCCTACTCTACTGGTCTCTTTCCGAGTGGATGGAAAAAAGCATTTGTCCAGCCTGTCCCTAAAAAAGGCGAATCTTCTTCACCCGCTTATTACCGTCCAATCGCACTTACGTCCCTTCTTTCCAAGGTCATGGAAACGCTGATTAATTATCAGCTTAAGAAATATCTTGAAGAACGAAAGCTCCTTAATGACCGGCAGTATGGCTTTCGTAGCAATAGGTCCACTGGTGATCTGATTGTATATCTCACCGAGTAGTGGCACAAATCTTTACATCGTTTGGAGAAAGTAAGATTATTGTGCTTGATATTTCGAAAGCATTTGATAGAGTATGGTGTCAAGCTCTCTTATCGAAAATGCGTGCATTTGGTATCGATGAATCTCTTCTTCGTTGGATTAGAAATTACCTTTCGGACCGATCAATAAAAGTTGTATTGGACGGTTTCAAGTTTGATATTCACAAAATAAATGCTGGTGTGCCCCAGGGCTCCGTACTGTCTCCGACCCTATTTCTCATTTTTATTAATGATCTCTTACCTGGAACTTCTAATCCACTAAATAGTTTTGCTGACGATAGTTATCCATGAGCGGCACTTGCATTGAAGAAACCGATCAGCTTTCAGTTCTTGGTATGTGCATCACAGACCACCTCTTATGGAACGACAACATATTCTATGTCGCCAAAAATGCTGTAAAGTGTCTGGGCTTTCTTCGAAGGTGCAAGAAATTCTTCTCCCATCTGATCTGGCTGTAATCTATAAGGCCTTCATTCGTCCAAAGCTGGAGTATAACTCGCACATTTGGGCAAGAGCTCCCAAAACACATTTGATTCTTTTAGATAGAATTCAGAATAGAGCTTTAAGAATGATAGGCGATAGAAATATAGTAGAGATATTTACATCTCTAGAACACCGTCGAAAAGTTACATGTCTGTCATTATTTTATCGCTATTTTTATAAACACTGTTCCAGCGAAATAGCCAGTTGCATTCCTCCCCTTAAATTTTTCAAAAGTAATACTCGCGCTTCTAGGAATGCTCATCAGTTTACCCTTGACCCCAACTTCGGACGTACTGTCAAGTACAGAGATTCTTTCTTTAGCCGTACAACGCGAATGTGGAATACTTTACCCGGCTCTATTTTCCCCTCCCATTTTGATATTCAGAAATTCAAACCCAATGTGCATCAGTATCTCCTCTTGCATCCTTCCCTAATCTCCTAACGCTTGCACTGTGCTTGTTCATATTAAGGGTAGTCAAATCCCCTTTAGGTCGCGCAAACGTTTGGAAAAAAAAGCTATAGCAGGATAGCTTGTATATAGCCATCTTATACCAGCGAATAGCTTGTATATAGCCATCTTATGCAAGATATAGCAAGGTAGCTTCTTATACAAGTAATAGCTTGTATATAGCAATCTTATGTAAGCTGAAGATGTGCATTTGTAGATAGCTTGCATATAGCCATCTTATACAAGCTATAGCTTGTATATAGCCATCTTATATAAATTGAAGTTTTTTAGTAGGCTCCAGGTCAATAAAGAGACAGATTTTATATGTTGTGCAACGTTTCGAGCGCGAATACACTCTTCATTAGGCAACACAACCAAATAAATTTAATATCACGGCATTAACACAATTGTTCGAAATAAAAACATTAAAAGGTGAAATTTTTCACACAAAATTAATTTTTGACTGGTCAAAAATTTCACCTTTTAATGTTTTTATTTCGAACAATTGTGTTAATGCCGTGATATTAAATTTATTTGGTTGTGTTGCCTAATGAAGAGTGTATTCGCGCTCGAAACGTTGCACAATATATAACATCTGTCTTTTTATTGACCTGAAGCCTACTAAAAAACTTCCATTTATATATTAACTGGAGAAGTCACCTATAAATTCCTATAATTATAGCCATCTAATGCAAGCTATAGCACGTGCGTTTGTAGGTAGCTTATATATAGCCATCTTATATAGGCTATAGCTTGTATATAGCCTACAAAAAACTTCCATTTATATATTAAATGGAGAGGTCACCTATAAATTCCTATAATTATAGCCATCTTATGCAAGCTAGTGCACGTGAACTTTTATGGTTTGTATGTTTTATATTGTTGTGAGCTAATTTTTAATTCATGAAAATTCCACCATTAGTTTTGAATAAGTATTTTATATTAATGTTCAAATCGGCTTAACTTCATTGTTAAAAAAAAAATAATTTCCAAGTGAGCACAAAATCGAAAAATGTCGATGATAAACCGAAATCACTTGAAATACAGAAATCGGATTATTTTCTTCAGCAAATTAACAACAACAAAAGTTAAAGCATGATGCATTTGTAGATAGCTTGTATATATTCATCTTATACAAGCTATAGCTTGTATATAGCCATCTTATGCAAGCTTTAGCAAGCTTGCTTGCATATAGTCATCTTATGCAAGCTAAAGCACGTGTATTTGTGCAAAGCTTGTATATAGCCTACTTATACAAGCTATAAAGCTTGAATATAGCCATCTTATGCAAGCTAAAACATATGCATTATTATGAATTGCATGATGCATTTGCAGATAGCTTGTATATATCCATCTTATACAAGCTATAGCTTGTATATAGCCATCTTATGCAAGCTATAGCAAGCTAAAGCACGTGTATTTGTGCAAAACTTGTATATAGCCTACTTATACAAGCTATAAAGCTTGAATATAGCCATCTTATGCAAGCTAAAACATATGCATTATTATAAATTGTTTGTTCTAAATTAACTTTTATTTCATGGAAATTCCACCATTTGTTTTGAATATGTATTTTATGGTAATGTTCACATGGTTTTTACTTCATTGTTAAAAAAAATTTTAGCTGACCAAAAAATCGACAAACGTCGATCAAAAATCACATCAAATACAGACATGGAAATTTTCTTTCATCAAATCAACAACCAGTGGTAGTAGTAGTAGTAGTATTGTGATTTTATTAATTCTTTAAGCTTACATTATTTTACATTGTTCATAATATTAAGCATTGGCTCTTGCCGTCAGCCGAGAAAGGGAATGTTTTCCTAATAAAAAGTTTGGATAATCACCAATCACATTAAAATTAGAATATATATTTAATAGCATAATTATTAAAAATGCTTCATTTAATATTTGTTGACGATAACTTAAGGCGGTTTTTATGTATGAGTATAGGCAGTTAAAGTTTTCTCCATTCAGTATTCGTACCAATTCATCATTTGATAATATGCTTTTACCCCAGATTGATGCTCGTATCGGTTTCAGAACAGGCAAACTCCGATAAAGTGCTGAGTTTCTTCGTTTATTCATAGGTTGCACAAGGTGGATGCTGGGTTTGTATCCGTCCTATGTGGCAAGCAGCTAACCTCTGGCTTTAAAGATAAGATATATCATGTCAAGGCTGTAGTCGTCGTGGAAATAGTTTGCCGGCCCGAGATCATGTCTGAGTATTTTATAAATATTCCTTGTTTGGCTCATTTTACTTTGCATACGGAAGTTGTTTCGTGCCGAAACTCCAGCTTTCTCCAATATTTCCAAGTGTGTTCTTCTTATAGCATTTTCCAACATTTTCCTCCATTATTCTTACATTATGCTTCCTCCCTAGTCTTGACCATTCATTGAAGAGCTGCGTATGGCTGCTTTGAAGGTGATTCGCGATTATGTATGTGAGACGATAAGTAGGTTTCAATTTCAATTCAATTTCAATTTCAATTTATTTCAATAAAATATAACGTTAATTTCATGACACATTAGGATATGAATCTTATAGAGTATCTAGAATAAAATTTACAATATGTTTCAATAATGAATTTAATTTAATTTAGATTTAATTATACACATTATGTACAAAAATAAGAGTAAAATGTAATATATGTTTTCAAGAGAAGTAAATATAGTAATTTATTTATTACGCAATATAAAAATGAAACAAAAAGTAAAGAAATTAACGTTATTTAGTAGAAAAACAGTATTCAAAAATGAAAACCAAAAACAAAAACAATAGTACTTAAAGACTAGAAAAGTGCAAATATAGTTTCCTCTTAAAAGTGATAGGTGAGGTTATACTCTGCAGTTCGTTCGGAAGTGAATTCCACAAACGAACTGCAGATACATAGAAAGAGCGTTCTGCAATGATGTGCGAAAAACGCGGTACAATTAGTTTCAATCCTCGTTGAGAATTGGTAAACTGAAGCGATTCATTTAAATAAGCAGGACATCTACTGTGGATGACATTATGGAACCTTAAAATAAGTCTGTATCTCAAATAATTCTCAAGACTCATACCAACCAGTAAATGTTGTAACTGTGAGACACTGGTATGTCTCCGAATACCATATATGAAACGAATGCAGTCATTAAAAGCAACATAGAGTTTACGCTTACATAGACAATCAAGAATGGGATAGACCGAACAATTAAAAATAAAGTATGGCAAAATCAACGATTTTATAAGGTATGATTTCATATTAGAAGACAAAAACTCAGAGGAAGATCTCAAAGATCGGAGACCAAAATAAATGTTCCTAATTGTATCTGAGATTGCTCCACAGCAGCTTAAATTACTGTTTATTTTATATCCTAGATATTTCACATCTTTCACATACACAATTCTTTCATTGTCAAGAATTACCGGAGGAAATTCTTTAAGACTTAATTGATCCCTAGAACATAGCATGGAGACAGATTTAGAAGGGTTTAGTTTCATTGCATTGTTATTCGACTAATTGAGAACATAACTTAGATCTTCATTTAACCTTACTATACAATCCTCCATCAGACCAACTGAACGAAAGATGTATAGAACAACATCATCAGCATACAGATGAATTTGGCTGTTTTTAATTACGTTGGGAAGGTCATTGATAAATAAGGAAAATAAAAGCGGACCCAAGACTGAACCTTGCGGTATACCCGCGTTGATTATAGTAGGATTACATGTACCCACATCCGTTTTTACACGTTGAATTCGATTAAGTAAATAGCTGTGTAGAAGCCTAAGCGAAGTGCTAGCAAAATTAAATTTGACCTTAAGTTTAGATAGTAGGATGGAATGGTCAATACAGTCGAATGCCTTGGAAAAATCTAGTAACACCATGACACCGAATTTACCAGAATCGAGTGCAAATCTAAAATCCGAAGTAACTTTAACTACCGCAGACTCACAGCTATGTTTGCTTCGAAACCCAGATTGCCATTGAGACAGTAAGTTGTTTTCAGTTAAATAGGCTTGGATTTGGTCATGAATAATTTTTTCAAATACTTTACATAAAAAACATAAAATACTGATAGGCCTGAAATCAGAAGGATTAGAAGGATTAGCTTTTTTAGGGACTGGTATTATACTAGCTTTCTTCCAAGCATCAGGAAACTGAGCACTATAAATACAGAAATTAATTACATGAAGAAGATGGTTGATTATGATAGGGAGTATAAGCTTTAAGAACTTTGGTGAAATATCGGCAGGACCAATAGAATTTGATTTAACCGACTTCATAGAGCAAAGTAACTCGTAAGGACTAATGCAGACAAATGAGAGGGTATTACCATCACCAGAAACATTAAACAAATCATGAGGGATACATGAACCGGAAGAAGGTGGGATCAAGACACTAAAAGGGCATTTGTTTTCATTTTTGTCTTCCTTAACACCAAGTTTTTTTAAATTATTCCATAATTCTTTTGAACCGAGAGACGGATCAAGCTTCGCTGATATATATTCACGCTTGGAGTTACGTATGAGAGAAATAACTTTATTACGAGCTACTGTATATTGTCTTCTATTGTATTCTGTTCTGTTAGCCTTAAACCTCCGGAAGAAACGTTCCCTTTCCCGAATCATAGCCTTTATGTTATCATTAAACCAAGGACATTTTTTAATTTTAAATTCTTTAGTAACAATTGGAACATATTCATCATACAGCCTGGTAATAACATTATTGAAAATAGAAACTTTAGAATTAACATCTGATGAGAAATAAATCCCATTCAATTCTGAACTCAGAAAACACGCTTGTATGCTTTCATGGTCAAGGCCACTATACGACCTGTAACTAACTGTATGAATCCTATTTGTTCTATTCACGTCAAACTGATAGGAGCAAAAAATAAAATCAGGAATAAAATCAGATGTAGGCCTTATTTGGTCATTTCCTAAAATCCTCCTCTTAGAACTTGTCAAAAACATGTCCAGCAAGGAAGGATTTGAATCTGATTTAAAACAAGTTGGCCAAAGGGAATTTATAACTGACAGTCCCATAACATCACAAAAATAGTTAAGTAATCTCGTTATATTGTTGTTAAGTAAAATATTTACGTTAAAATCACCCCCAATCAAAATGCCACTGTACTTAGAACTCAGTCTTAATAATGTTTCTTTTAGTTCAAATAGATTTTCTTCTCTAAACATGTTTGGTGGGCTATATAAAGAAACAAGTAAAAACTTTTCAACTGCATTTTTGATTTCAACACAAATAAATTCAATATTAGCAGCAGTTGACCTATAGTCTGTAGAAGCCGAAATATGCTCACGCAAATACATACACACACCACCTCCAACTCTGTCTTTACGATCATTTCTGTGCAATTTAAAACCAGGTAAAGCAACAAGAGCATTCGTATTATGGGCACTCAGCCATGATTCCGATACCATAATGACATCCACTCTAGAGGTGCTAAACATTTGATAAAATACTGAATATTTAGCTCTTATACTCTCAGCATTCAAACAACAAACATTAAGACCATCAAACGCACGACACATCACATTTAGAACACTCCTTACATTATCAGGATCTGTACCAAAGACCATATTTAACAAATAAATTATTATAAAAAACCATCACCAACATTAAAGAGGAACTAATTTGCACTAAAATAATAATTTGGACTAAAATAATAAAGTAAGAAAGACATTCTTTAGTAATATAAGAAAATTCAATTAATTTATAAATACAATTACTATATAAAATAAATAATTTAAAATTTTTTTAAAATTTAAAGTGTGGTTCAAATAAGAGGCCCTTATAAAAATACATATAGGCAATCATATTGCAAAAATTAACTCTGCTTAAGAAATTCAATTTTAAATGAGAGTAATAAAATGAAAATAAATGAAATAGAAGTAAACAATAGTTAAAGTACAATTAATATAGAGCAATTAAATATGAATGTAAAGTACAAATTATATAAGTGAGAATCATACGTGCATCATAGCAACAACAACAGTATCAACAAGCAGAATCATCATCACCATCAACAAAAACAACAGCAGCATCATTACCTCGAGCAACACCTTCTTGATTAGCATGTGAAAATATTTCCTCTGATTCCTTATCCGTTCTATTCTCAACAGAATGAATATCAACGGTGCCAGTTGTAGACGTACCATATGAGCAAAGCACTTCAAGAGAGTTCATACTTGTAATACATAGAGGTTTTCTTTGTTCATCCTTATTTTGTCTGACATATACTCTGCCTTGTCTTGTAAATACAGCATGCAAGAAACCTGTCTTTCGGAATTCAATTGCTTTACGATACATTGAATGGTTGTCCCTTGTTAACCTCTCATACACTCTTACAAACTTATTTCCCTCAAACCCAAGATCAGTCAAAGTTACAGCTTTAGAGTTCAGTTTGTAATAAGCAGTTGCATTTTTCAAAACATTGATTTTATCTTGCGAGTGCGGAAGTTTAATAATAATTGCGCTATTTGCTGATGAGTTTCTCGGTTTAGTGCGAAAAATGTGAATCGGTGGCGACGGTACATAATTTATTAGATTACAGAAACGATCAAAAATATTCCTAAGATTTTCATTATTACGTACTGGTATTCCATGTAGCACCAGATCTCCAGAAATGTTATTGCGTGCAAGTGCATCAATTTGTATTTTCAACATAGTGTTATCTCTTTCTAATACTTGTGCCTTAATCATACAAAGCTCCTCTTCATGTGTGTCAATTCTACTTGCCTGTTGCTCCAACGTTTCAAATCGGTTACCCAATGTAAACAATGAGTGATTAAAGGAACTGAGTCTCTGATTGAATGTGTCTTCCAGCTTTTTGATTTTATTATCAAAATCAAACTCGGTATTTTTAATCCGCAAAGTTAAAGTGTCGTGTTGTTCATTGAATGATTTTGTAAGCGTTTTAGTTTTTTTTATCAACATCAAGTTCTAAAATGTTAATGCGCGAGGATAAATTTACTTCCAAACTGTTAATTTCCGATTTTAATTGTGACACAATAGTTTTAGAGAGCGAATCAAGCCGAGTATCAATTTTGCTAAGACGAAGCTCAATTTTGTTCCACAGTTTTGTTGAAGCAGAGTTTGTCACAGGGGAACTGGTATAAGAGTTTGGACTGCAATAACCCTTCTCCGCCGACCTGAGCTTTCGTTGCTGTTCACTTGACGACATTTCAAGTTAATTTGTATTCTTAATTTCACAGAAATTAAAATATGAAATATTTAAAACCTTTTTAAAATGCTTGGAATTAATTGTTCAATATAAACGTATGAAAAGTAAGTATATTTGTACTTTAATTAAACTTTAGTAATACTTTAATTGTTTATTAAGACTGTATAACAAGAAATTAAATCACTTTTCGCGGAGCTATATTTGATGCTACCTTCTTGTGTACATGGCAAAGGTACCAAATGGTGTTAGGTTGCATCATAACTTTCCGGATGTATGAAAAGTGTAGTCCCATTGTATATATGTGTAACGGCGGTAGACCAGTCTCAAGGTGCAGCATGTAATTTGGAGTGTTATATGGTAGTCTAAATATTCGTTTGATGAAGTACCTAAGTAGCTTCTCCACTTCTTCAAATTGGTATAGACCCCAAACATGTGCCGCATAACACAGGATTGATCTCATCACTGCTTCAAAAACCTTGAACTTAGCCCTCGGATGAAACTGTTTTTGCTGAGTACTCACACTAGCTGCAATTTATTGCGTGTTTAGATTCTGCCAATTTGTTTTGAAGGTGTTTCTTAAGAGAGCTGTGGCGTGATGAGTAAACAAAGGTATTTATATTCTTTGACCTTCTCCAGTTTTTCGTTGAGCCAGGTCCATTTTTCGTTTCTCGGGTATCTTCCGGATCCATTTCGGAAAACCATGATTTTGGACTTACTGGTGTTGAGATTTAGATTTCATAAATTGCAGTATTCGTTCAGCTTATTTATCATCAATTGCATCCCGTTTGGACTATCGGCAAGTATTACAATATCGTCTGCGCAGAGCAGAAGTCTTATCTTCATTCCTGCAAATGTTATTCCTCCCGACAGGAGTTCTCCAAGATCATTCAGATATAATGCTTTACTCCTGTTTCCGTTTGAAACCATTTGGATAAGCTATTTTCATCCCAAACAGCAGTCAGATTCCCATCGTAGTAGTTGTGCAGTACTCTTAGCATTTTGGTTGACAGTCCTAGATTGCTGAGTTTGTATAATAAAGCTTTCCTATTTACAGAGTCAAATGCAGCCTTGAAGTCCACAAAGAGTGCATACAGATTTTTTCCATTGTCCAAGTATACTCGTACTATTCTCGTGAGGGAGAAGATGTTATCAACCGTAGAATATTCTTTGCGGAACCAAGCTTGGTATTCGCTCATCAAATTGTTTTGCTGTACACATTCATTGAGCCTTTCCAACATCACACCCGTAAATATTTTTGTGATAGCGTTAAGAAAGGAGATTCCTGTATAATTACTTAGCTCCGTTGGGTCACCTTTCATCAAAATTGGAAATATGATGTTTTTCTTAAAACTTGATGGTATTTCGGCGGTGTTGAAAATAAAATTAAATGTTTTGCGAGTTCGATGATGAATTGGGGCGTCGCATGTTTGAAAAATTCATAAGAAATGCGATCTACCCCTGGGGCTTTGTTTGAACTACAGCGATTTATGACTCTGGTTATATCCAGATACGTAATTGATCGACCAAGAGCTTCAACATTCAGTAAGAGCATTGCGAACTGTAAGTTTTCGGTTAGTATCATATTCAGTAGCTTTTCAAAGTATTCAGCTAAAACGGGTGCTTCAACTTTTATGCGACACCCCATGGTCGGGGCATTCAGACTTTTAGCGATCTTCCAAAATGTGCTACTGTCCCTTGCTCTACTGAGCGTCAAAGCTAGTTCTTGCACATGAGCTTTTCTTTTATTCATGCAGGTAAGTTTGTATATTTTGTTCGTCTGTTGGAACATTTGTTTTGCATAGTTGGAGTCTTCTTTCCTTAGTATTCGCAGAAAGCCGAACGATTTTTTCCTGGCTACTTTACATTCCCAGTCATACCAAGGTTGCTTTCCCTTGTGCTGTCTTCTTGATTGACGAGGTTAAGCAGCGTCATAAATGCAACTTGTTAGAATGTCCACACCTCTTTCTGTTTCGATGCTGCTGGGTTCAATCCGGTCGAGCTGGAGATTAAGGTTTGCTGAATACCTTTCCAAGTGCTCTTCTTTCCACTGCAGTTTTGGTAGCAAGCTACATTTTGCCTCAGTAGAGGTTCCCCTTTGTATGTCCAACTTTAACGTAACTGATATTGGTAAGTGATCGGAGTGGATTAACTCCTTTACTTCAAAGTCTTGAACAAATTGGAGGCACATTCCTTTAGTGAGGCAATAATCAATCGTTGAGCATGACGTGTCCTCATAAACGTCACGAGACCTCCTTCATCACTTTTAGACCGCCCGTTAAGCAGGACAAGTCCAAAGGTTTCCCACATTTCTAAGAGCTTTTTTCCGTTTCCATCAATTGTTTTGTCAGTTGCTACTCTAAATTTTGCTACTGACTCAGGTAATATCCCTGGTTCCGCGTTCAACGTGTGTGTGTCTCCAATTCTTCCGTTGAAATCTCCTATAATCATTAGATTTTCTTTGTTTAACTCTAGTAGAAAGTTATGTAGGTTCGTATATTCCTCCATCCATTTATTACAGTTGATGTACACTGGAACTACAAGCATTTTCCCTCTTTCGGTACTTATTTCAATAAGGTCTCGTTCGAAAGACTTTACAAAGCCACATCCTCTTTCCTTCATAATTTCTTTTTTTATCCCATACACGCATCCACCATTGGCCCTGCCTCATCTAAAATTCTTACTGCTGGTTTCCAAACGAGTTCGTGATTTTTAAATAAATGTTGAAACCGTTCCATATTTTTTTCTACAAATATTTCGTACAATATAAATACATCATAATTATTTATAAATGTGAAGAAATCGTTAAACAATAATTTATTTGCTAGGCCTGCAACATTATATGACAAAATACTTATATTATAAATGAAAGGATTGGATTTATTTTTTGTATTAACATGGCTGACGGCATTACAATTAAAACTGCTGAATGCGTTCTTTTGCTCTAGTTATATTGGAGCCACTGAACTCGCCTTCACTTGTGTTTCCACCACGTTTTGATATTTCGCAGTTGTCATTACTGTCATGATATAGCAGCTGCTCCATAAACTCTATTCTGCCGTCTTCTTTACATGACAGTTTATTATTTTCATTTAAGAAGTAATTAAATTTATCTTTTATTTTTAACTGTTAAAACTGAAGTTTTAATTTCGGGTTTTTAAACGCAATTTTATTTTTCATTTTAACTATCCGCCTTCTTCTCTCACGCGCTGCAAACGAATAATCTTTATGCATAGCAATACCCGTGGCTCGAAGATTGGTGGCAGATTGCAATATGCGGACAACAAACTCTCTGTTTTGGAACTCAAGATTACGTTTCCTGCATTGGGTCTCGTGGGTTTTCGCTCCCTAGCTGAAGATATAATTACGGGATTTTGGGACTGTAGTAAGTCTAAGCAGAGAGTTTTGGCTTTATCGGAAGCAATTTCACCGTTTTCTACCGGTAGGTGCACAATTAATTTTTTTTCATTTGACCTGCTAGATAACCACTCTACTTGTCTTTCAAGTGAGATGCAGCGGGATTCCATTGCTTGTAATTGGTTTTGTAAGGATACATTCTTTTAGTGCAGTGTTTGCAATTGTAATCCAATGCTCTCCAAGTCCAATTTAGTGGGCATATCCTTCAGTTTCTCGTCCAATGCTGATGAAATAGAGTCGCGAATAAGGATTTTCATCTCATTAGCGGTCATATTGCCAACCGGCGTTCCTTCAGTGGCTCCTTTCTGCTTTTGAGGTGGGAAATCGGGAGACGTTTCTGCCAATCCCTGTTTTACTAGAGAATTGGTGTTGTTACGGTATCCTGTACTATTGCTTGGCGGTGTGCGGTTCATTTTGATTTTATATTTTTCTACTAAAGAAGTAAACTCTTTTTTGTGTTAAATTTGACTCACCCTTGATGAGAAATGAGTTTGGCTTAAAATCGATGCACTTTTGGTAATTTATTTTTTGTTTTTTAATGAGAATTTCGATATAAATACGGAGCTCTTTACAAACTTGATCTTGGTCTTATCACTCTCACTCTCTCAATCAACAACCACATAAGCTAGACCATCTGCACTTGTATGTAGCTTGCATATAACCATTTTATACAAGATAATATCTTGTATATAGCCATCTTATGCAAGCTAAAGCACGTGTATTTGCAGATAGCTCATATAAGGCCATCTTATGCAAACTAAAGCACGTATATTTGCAGACAGCTTGTATATAGCCATCTAATGCAAGCTAAAACACGTACATTTGTAGATAGCTTGTATATAGCCATATTATGAAAGCTAAAGCTCGTATATAGCACATATGTATATTGCACATTTGTATATTGTAAATTGATTTTTATTTCATGGAAATTCCACCATTAGTTTTGAATAAGTATTTGATATCACTTTTTGTTTACATTATAGGTACTATTAGGCAAGTTATGCATTCGTAAAAAAAATTGTGTAACAATCAAACATCACATTACGATCATAGAGAACACCAAACAGTGGGTCCCGCAATACCGGCTGTCTGTCCTCGAGTCTGCAGCCTAAACGGTTCGATGGATTTACTTCAAACTTGGTGCATATTATTTTTTCGGTAATATGTCCGCACGTTTTTTTTCACTTTTTTTAGGACGACAAATACCGTAGCTTCCACACATTTCTTTTTGGCCATAAACAAACATTTAATTTTTCTGAACAACGGCTCCACCGATTTTTATAACAAAAAATCAGTCCATTAATGAAGGGAAAGAGTACCTTTTGATAATTTTTTTTGGAAAAAAATTTTTATTTTTGGTACATTTGATGGTAGAACCATTTTTTTTTGCTTTTCGATTTTTTGGGAAACGGTTTATTTGATTTTTTTTTTAATTTTTACGCCAACGCTCCTAGAAAATTTAATCACTATTGTAAGCCAAAATTTTTCAAAAAAAATTGTTTTAGAAATTAATTTTCTTTTTTGAAAACTCAAAATTTCAAAAACGACTCAATAGGTTTTTTCGAAACTTCGTATTTGGCAGTTTTTTTACATTATCTTGAATAGTTAAGAAAATATTTTTCCTTAAAAATAAAGCACGGTACCTCCCATACAAATTAAAAAAAAAAAACGATAAGAAAAAAAATTATTACTCAAAAATGTCTCTAAGAAATTTTATAAAAAAATGTATGTGTTCTGAAATAAATACAGTCCACTTTTAAGTATAAAAATATTTTTTTTCGCGTACTTATTTAAATTTTATATGTACATTAATATTGTCTTCAAAATGGCGTCTCAAATTTTTTTCTAAAAATGTTTTTTTTTTTTAATTTTATACATACAAATTATTTTTTTAAAAATCGCTCCAACGCTTTTTGAATTTTTTCGATATATTTTTATTTATCCAGGAATCCAAATGGCATCTTTGTTTTCTCTCAAACTATTACAACTAAGCAATCAAAAAAGATTTTATTATGGGTATCATCCATTTACTTCTACATGATTATATTTAATTTTACGCATTTTTGCGCACGTCACTGAATATATACAAAAATAATATGTACTATGTAGGCCCTCAAACATTTATATATGTAAGTATCTGTGAAGATCACATAAATATTCTGTAAATTGCACCCAAATTATAAAGTTAAATGCAGAAGCTACCACCCACCTACATCTTTTACTTTTATAGTTGTTGTCTATATTTGCATACCTAGGTTCCATCTATCATCTATTTACATATGTAGGTTCGTCTTTTTATTACCCTCTTACCTATAATTAATTAAATAAATTAATTAAGTAGTTAGGTATCTATGTAACTATTTCTTGAATCATCCATTCGGAATTCATTATACTACGAATAAATGTAATCTTACCTACATCGGACTTGCACCTGCATAGGACAACTAGACTACCTCTACCTACTAAACAATCTCCACGGTTAGCTACAAGAGTAAGTTCGTGCGATGCAGTCGTGCATTTTATTTTATTTAAATTCAATTTGCGGCTAAATTAAGCATCGTAGCGACTTTAAAATAGCATATATGTATATACGTGATTTTGGGAGTGCCACCTTTCAATAAATGTATCGCGCGATACGAAAAACCAATTTGATAAATTTGACATATTTTTCTCTCGATAGAAATAAGTTCTTTTTTGTTGATAGAACATTTTTTTTCTAAAAAAAATAAAAAATTGAATATAATTTTGGAAAAAAATAATCTTAAGTGGTTATTCATTATCAAAAACTTTTGTCTAATAGAAATATACATTCTAATATTATCAGAAAGTACTACCTAAATCTAACTAACCGAAGTGTTCGGCGTTCGAATCCCATTTTTTGTGTGTTTTTTATAGAAATTGTAAATGCAATGAAAGTACAATAAAGAATAATAAAAGCTGTAAAATAAAGAGCTTTTGCGATTTAAATAATTTTAAGATATTTACGTTGTACCTAAATTGGGTGCAAATTATTTGTAAAACTTGTTTTTACACACTGTACACAACATATTTCATTAAATACACATTACTATAAAATATACAGAATCATATAGATTTATTTCTTTTTGCGTGTATTTCTAATATTAGTTTTTTAAGAAATCCAAAGAATGGAATTTTACCAATCGCCACCGCACAATGTAAAACGTAAAATAATTATCATAACGTGAAAGCACACGACGTATCAACTCATAAAAATTTGAACATTCCACTCGTATATCATAAGGTGGCGCAATGGAAGAGGGCTCGGACTCTGATTGAAAGGACCTGAGGTCAAATAACGGAAAAAACAGGTAAGTAAATTGAAATTTTTAAAATTAAATTAAAGTCTATACATTTCCCTAAGTCCCAAATGTCGAGGAAAATGCAGATTTTAATAAAATTAATAAATAAAATATATAAACAACCATTTTTTAAAACTATTTTCAGTCGTTTGTATAAGGCCTTATACAAGCTAATTGTTTCCATATAGCCTGCAGATGCAGGCTTTAATAAGGCCTTATACAAGCTATTTGTTTCTATATAACATGCAGTTGCAGGCCTATATAAGGCCTTATACAAGCTAATTGTTTCCATATAGCCCGCAGATGCAGGCTATATAAAACCTATTTGTTTACATATAACTTGTGACCGATGTTCATATGCAAGTAAATAGCTTGCAGATTGTGCGCCAAAATGACCTGCATAACGCTTTCTGTGGTTAATATACAAGCTATGAAATAACTTGCCAAAATGTTAGTTGCGAAAAATTAACTTATAACAATATAAAACATATAAACCATACAAGTGCATGTGCTCTAGCTTGCATAAGATGGCTTGTACAAGCTATAGCTTGTATAAGATGGCTATATAAAAGCTACATACAAATGCACGTGCTATAGCTTGCATAAGATGGCTTGTACAAGCTATAGCTTGTATAAGATGGCTATATAAAAGCTACATACAAATGCACGTGCTATAGCTTGCATAAGATGACTATATAGGCTATATGCAAGGTATCTACAAATGCACATCTTTAGCTTGCATAAGATGACTTTATACAAGCTATAGCTTGTATATTGTATAATATGGCTAAATACAAGCTACCTTGCTATAGCTTGCATAAGATGGCTATATACTATCTTGCTATAGCTTGCATAAGATGGCTATACACAAGCTATTAGCCTGCGAAATTCTCAAAATCGGATCTACTGCAAGCTAAATTGTTAGTTGGGTGCCCGCAGGATGATGCACGGTATTTATATACAGTATAAAGTTTTTAATTCGCTAAATATATTTTCTAATATTATAGGTATCCCTATTATCCGCGAAGTTTGTGTAAATCGTGTTGATTTTCATAAAATCGAAGAACTTGGTGCTCTTCAAGAGCATCTGGTTTTGGACAAAATGTTCAAAGTTAGAAGAAATCGAAAATGCTTTCCGATCTATAACTGCCTCCGATCGTCCGTACGTTACAAAGGAAGAGCTTTATAAAGTATGTTTAATAAGATAATTATATTTGCTTCATATACATATATAATTATGCACAATTATTGTTTTTTTATTTAAAAATCTAGAACTTCACCAACGATATTGCGGAATATTATGTTCAGCACATGAAACCTTATAGTGACACCCGCTCTGGCCAGTCTATTAAATATGCTCTCGACTATATCGATTCCACTTGAACGTTATTCCAAAATTTTGCATCGCCGGATGGGAAATATCTTTGATTGATAACTTAACATAATATTTTTCTTTTAGAATTTAAGTACTTTATGAAAATGTCTTTATATTTTAAAAAAGTAACGCAATATTAATTCAAGGTTATGTCCCTGATAAAGCGAAAATATACCTGCATATCTCTCTATTTAATTGTCAAACCCAGTTTATAAAAAAACAATAATTTTATTTTGAATATGTGCTCCCATATTTTCACAATATTAATGCATTTACAGTAACAACTTTCCCTATTTCAACGGAATTCCTTTTTTTGCGAAGAAAATAATTAAAATTGATGGCAGAAACAAACACGACGAGTTAAAATTTCTAGCAAAAGAAGCAGTGTTATAATTTTCCTTCTAAAATTATATTCATTCAAATTTAACCAAATAATTAAAAAAAAATGCCGCGAGTAGCTAAGATAAAAAAAATATTAATTTTAATTGACATAAATCCAACAACGTTTTTCTAAAATAAACAACGAAATACATACATATATGTACATATACATGTATATGATGAAATAATATATTTAAATGATCAAAACAATAAACCAGTATAGATTCTTGTCAATTAATAAATAAAGTCATGCTGAGGTATCCGTTCGTAGCGTGCAATGCAACCGAAAGACCATTATATTAATTAGCTGTTATAGTGCGAGGCGTTGAATCTTGTGATGAGCAGGTTGTATTTCCATTCGAATTACAATTTGTAGAATTTGTTTAAAACTCAAGTTAACAAGTTAAAAAAACAACATGACATTTGAAATGATCGAAGAGTTAGATGTTTTGCCATTTAATCTGCCTATCCCTGTCCGCCACTCAATCCTAAAACTAAATAAATAAAATGCACGACTGGATAATACGAACTTGCTGTTGTAGCTAATAACCTTAATGAAGCTAAACATTGACCTTGTTTAGTAGGTAGGTAGTCAAGTTATCCTAAGCAGGTTTCAAGCCGATGTAATTAAGATAACCTTTGTTCTTAGTATAATAAATTGTCGAATGGATAATTCAAAGAATAGTTACATAGGTACCTAGAAATGTATATTTTAATGTATATGTATATATAGGTTTTAATTACGTAAGTTAGCGGAGAAATACTCGTATGTACCTACATACAATATGCATGGATGGAACCTAGGTATGTAAATATGAATACATACTTATGATAATGAAAATGAAGCCTGTAGGTTAGTAAGTATGCAATATTCAAACATAAGATTCAGGTGATTTTTAAAGACACATATGTATATATGTATGAGGGCCTACATTGTATGCAGTGTTCAGTGACGTACGCAAAAATTGGTTGAAAGGAAATAAAATAAGATAGAAATAAATGGATAATACACATAATTAAATGTTTTTGAGGGAAGACAAAGGTGCCATTTGATAGGGGATAAATAAGAATATATTAAAAAAAATCAAAAATCGTTGGAGCGGCTTTTTAAAAAATTAATTTTGTATGTGTAAAATTTAAAAAACATTTTCCGAAAAAAAGTTTGAAACTCCATTTTAAAGATATTATTAATATACATATAAAATTCAAATTACAAAAAAATTCAGTGACTGGTTTTTGAAAAATCGATTTTGCAATAAAAAATGTTTTATTTTTTAAACATCGAAAAACACTTTCAGGGAGCATTTGCATATAACAAATAATTTTAATCGGTTCATCCAATAGTGATAACGGCGGAAATATAATGCAAGTTAGGTAAGGAACGGGTAGAAGATAGGACACATCTAAAATGTGCACTCTGACAAGGCGACGGGCACACTGTTAATTATCGGAAATGCCCCCTCCCGACCGGTTTCCGCCTTGACGAGGTGGTGGGGGGCTTACGCTGGGTCTCTGGCGGGCCAATTGATGTTGTTTACAACTCATCGATGTCCGGTTAGTGTCACTAGCTAACTAAGAGAAACGAAACCCATACCAATGATATATGGAAAAAAAGGTGGAAACAATATAATATTAGCGGGGATATACGCTAACCTGTCGGTAGGAGTCACGACTGCCGGCTGTGGCTTGGACTTTCTTGAATCTTGAAGTCGCCAGTGACATCATTTTCCAGAATTAAATCTATTTGTTAAGATATTGCGTTTTTAATATTAACATTTAAAATCTTTACAGATCTTACTACATCAAACAGAATCAAAAGTTCTAATACAACAACCAGCAGCGGCATAGAGTTCAGACCTCTAAAGAAAATAAAAATGGAAAACAAAAATGCAGAATTGAACTTGGCCATGGCGGAGGAAAAATACAATCTTCTACTCAACCCGCTCGCGAACCTCGGAATGAGAGATGGTGCTAGTGGCGGAACAGTAGAAGTTGGCAGCGACAGCGACTGCTGCTCCGTGGCTGACTCGAATATCTCAAGAGTATGGACCTCTTCAAGACGGCGTACAATCTCCAACTACAAGAGACGATAAATCAACTGGGGAATAAAGCATGGGACGATATGACAGAACTTGAACGTAAACGACTGCACAACGCTAATGCCTTTTTGCGGAAGTACTCGACGGAGGGAAGGCCTAACGCCAACCCGACGCCAAAGTCCTCCACTGTAGGAGGTACCGACGACACTAAGGTGATGGGGCCGCCCCTTCCTCATCAGACATACATGGAAGCGCAACAAACAAAGATGGGAACAAAACAAACAAACCGAACAGTGGACCGTCAAACTCACCCACCGGTTCATGCTTGGGGCCTCACGCAACTTCTGACCGGGGGAGGGGGAGGCGGTTACTTAAATGGTGGCAAGAGGGTGTGTAGTTTCGGGAGGCGCCTAAGACCATAGCCATGTATGCAAACCGTAGGCACCTACCTCTTCCAATCCCGGTAGACTGACGAAACCGATGGGGGAGCACACTTGCGAGACAACAAACTCACACATAGGTGAGGGAGTGCTTGAGATAGGGTAAGGACAAAAAATGTGTGGTTAGCACGGAGGGCCCTAGCTATCCTGCTAACCTCAACACGTTGGGGAATTCCAAACCCAGCAAGCTCATCGGAGACAAGACAACGACAAAGACGATACGATCTCGACTGTCATGAAGAGCCAAACCAGGCTTCGCAAAGTGAAGGTTCTGAACGATGTAGAGACAAAACGGAGACTAAAACGTAACGCGAAGAGGATCGTCCTGAGTTTTGCCAGTAGTCCAGGCAAGGAAAAGCTGACCTGGACAGATCCAATCTAAAACTGAAGACTTTAACTATTATCAGAAAGTCATACCTAAATCTAACTAACCGTAGTGTTCGGCGTTCGAATCCTATTGATACCCATTTTTTTTCTTTTTTATGACAATGGATTAAATGCAATATGAATATTAACATAAAATACTTTTTTTCGAAATTGTAAATGCAGTGAAAGTAAAATAAAGGATAATAAAAGCTGTAAAATAAGGAGCTTTTGCGATTTAAATAATGTTATGATATTTATGTTGTACCTTAAATTTGGTGAAAATTATTTCTTAAACTTGTTTTACACACTGCCTGTGTACCATATTTAATTAAATACACAGGACTATAAAATATACAGATTCATATAGATTTATTTCTGTTTTCGTGTACTTCTAATATTATTTTTTTTTGTGAAATCCAATGAATGGAATTTTACCAATCGCCATCGCATAATGACATTCATTGAGCGAACGCAAAATAATTATTATAACGTGAAAGCACGTGATGTATCAACACATTAAAATTTGGACTTTTTGGACTAGAGTGCTCGGACGGTGATCGAAAGGACCTGAGTTCAAATATCGGAAAAATCATGTAATTAAATTGAAATTTTTAAAATTAAATTAAAACCTATACATTTCAGATAAGCTGGAAAAGCAGTTCCCTAAGTCCCAAATGTGGAGGAAAATGCAGATATTAATAAAAATTATTAAAATAAATATATAAGCAACCATTTCTTAAAACTATTTTCAGTGGTTTGCGTAAGGCCTTATACAGGCTAATTGTTTCCATATAGCCTGCAGATGCAAACTAATATACAAAGTAATTGTTTCCCTACAGCCTGCAGATGCAGGCTATATTCAAGCGATTTGTTTCTGTATGGCTTGTGACGGATGTTCATATGCAAGTAAATAGCTTCTTGCGGAATGTGCGCCAAAATGATTTGCATAAGTCCTTCTGGGGTTAATACACAAGCTGGGAAATAGCTTGTATATATCCTACTACAGTGCAAAATGACTTGCATAAGTCCTTTTGTGGTTAATATACAAGCTAGAAAATAGCTTCTATATAGCCTACTACATTCAGGCTAAAATGTTAGTTGGGTACCTATGTAGTGGTTGGTAGTTATTTGGATTTGTATTTATTTTTGACCCAGTTTTGGTTTCGGTAATGCATTTGTTTGCCGTCGGTTCGTTTTCTGTTTAAAAACATATTCACTTCAGTTTTCAATTTTGATTTGAATACATACATTTTGCCGTTCAATGATGAGTGTAGTATGTAACTAATTCATTTTGTGATGGAAACGTAGGTATGTATGTACCTACATACCGTCGTCGGTTCGTTTTATGTAAAAAAAAAAAACAATTTTGATTTGACTTTGATTTGCAATTTTCGTTTAAAATTAATTTTGCCGTGTTGATTGTATGTAACTTTGTGAGAAAATTTTTGCGGTTAATGAAACAAGTTTTTGTTTTTTTTTGTTTAGTGTTGTAATAATTTTATTATATTTGTAATTTTAGCAGACAGCGAAAACTATCCAAGCTTCCAATTAAAGAGATGTCTATATAATAATCTAGAAAAAAAGATAACAAAGATAGTTAACTTATTTTGATTGTTTTGATTGCGTTCACAGTTACATTTCATACTTTACTTCATTCAAATTATTTTATTAATGTATAGTTTATAAATAATTGTTTGTATCGAAAAATAAGAATACAATATTTAAGAACTTAGAATTATGTCTCCTAATTTTTGAAAACAAATCGAAAACAATTGATCGGTTGTTGAAATATATATTAGTTCAATTATGCCATCTCTTATTTTTTCTTTTCACCCCCCCCCCCCCCAATCAGCATCAGCAACACCTACAATTGGATTAGTATTACATTTCTTAAATATAAGCTTTAAGTTAATAGTTCCTTTGATATAACGCAGTACTCTAGCTTACAATCATGCACATTAAATTTTCTTAGAACATTTTCTAAGTTATTTTTTTGACTTAGAACTATACTACTAATGCCTATACCCTGTTGTACATGAATACCTAAATACAGAGTTAGTAGGTCTAAATCTTTCATTTTGAATGATCTCTCTAAACTATTTTTCATCTTTTTATTTCAACGTCACATGCGCCACACAGAAGAATATCAACAATAAAAATGATGACATACCCACAAGCTTTACCTTTAATCCTGTTATACAAACAATAGTCACATTTATTTTTTATATAGCCAGAGTACATAATATAATCAAATTTTTTGTACCAGTACAAAGGTGCCTTCTTTAGGCCATAAATTGCTTTCTTTAGTTTACACATTAAACCACCTTCTCGCTGATGGCTTTTTGACAAATACATATACAACTCCTCGTCAATTTCTCCATGAAGAAATCCATTGCATACATCCATTTGGTACACTACCCAATTCTTATGTGCGAATACAGCTGTTTTTATTGTTTCTAATTTGACTACCGGTGCATAAACGTCTTCAAAAATATTTTGCTGATAACCCCTGGCTACTAACCTACATTAATATCGGCTTATCTTCCCTTCCTGATCTCTTTTTATTTTAAAAACCCATTTACTGTCAACTATATCGCCATGCCATGACATGTTTCGTTCTCCTCTAATGCCCTAATCACATCAGCTACTGGCTGCCGCCAGGTACCCGCATTCACACTCCATAGCAACTTCATACGTCACAGGCTCGTCCACATTAACACTGAAGTAACTCAAGTCAAAATCATCTAATTGTTTAGGTTGTCTTAACGAATTGGTTCGGACGTAATCAAGTACTTCGTTCCTTGGTAATATCTTCGTTAGTAGTCAGCATATTTTCTAGTGCTTGTTGTGATTCACAGCTGTTTTGTGCCGACACTAATAATATATTTTATTCGCCTTGATGTTGTCGCTGCACCTCTGCCTGGTCATTGCCTTCTTGTTGTTGCTGCACTTCTGCTAAATCATCTTCCATCTCTTCGAAGTCCAAGCTGATAAATTTTTCCGACAGTCTCTTCGTTGATATGAGATTCAGATTTATTTAATGAGAATATTATTTCTCTCTCGATACATAATTTGTTTTCTTTAGAATAATATACTTTATAACCTTTTATATTGTCACAGTGGCCAAGACGTATTCCCTTTTTGCTTTTCATGTCAAGTTTCAATCTATTTTGTTTATGTAGATATCCCCATACTTCAGCTCCAAAGGGTCCTCAAAATGAATTGATGTCAACATTTTGTTTGTGCCATACTTCGAATGGTGTCTGATTTTCAACTGGACTAACTCCTGTTCTGTTGAGGATATACACGGCTTTGTTTGCTGCCTCAGCCCACAGTTTCTTTGGTAAGTTGTTTTCAGCTAACATAGATCGCACGGCTTCAATAATTGTTCTGAATTCTCTTTCGGCACGCCCATTTTGCTGTGGGGTGTAGGGCACTGTTGTTTGGTGTTGTATACCGTGTTCCTTAAGCAGATGATGAACTTGTTTATTGATGAACTCTCCACCGTTATCACTTCTTATGGTTTTGATTGGCATTTCAGTTTGATTCTTCACAAGCAGAATAAATTCTTTTAACTTCTTTCATACATCGGATTTGTTCTTCAAGAAAACAGTTTTAAATGCGCCGTTGTCATCTTTTAGCAAAAAAATGTATCTTGAGTTGTTGAGGGATGGTTCCTCCATGGGGCCACACAAGTCCATGTGTATAGGTGCGCCAGCTTTGTCTGACCTTGAATAACTTAGGTGAAAAGGATCTCGATGATGTTTTCCCTGCACACAGGATGAACAAAATGTTTCAATTTCCTTAATTGAAATACAGTTGCGGTTAAGGATATCTTTAATATGACGAAAGTTCTGATGTTCCAAAGTTTTGTGTCATCACATTAAGTCAGTCACTTTTTGCGAGTAAACATTGTTGGTACTCGCAGCATTTAAGATGATTCGCTGGATTTGATTGTATTCATTTGTCGTATCGTTAAGCAACTGCAACAACTTCGTTTTCTCTGTTCACAAACTTGGCATACTTTGAGTTTGAGATCAGTGAAAATCCCTTGTCCAATGCTTTGCCTTGTGAGAATAAATTTTCTTTCATATCTGGAACGTAGAGAACTTCTTTTAGGTTGAATTTATGAAAGATTCTGCCATTGTATGCCATTATATGAACATTACCTTTACCGTGCGCTTGTATTGTTGATCCATCTCCAATTTTAATTAACTTTGGTGGTGTCAAGTGTTCATAATTTGTGAAGAGATTTTTTTGTTGCACATATGCTAAGGCGCCACTGTCCAAATACCAGCTGGTGTTTATCTGCGACTCAATATCGGTTGATATGGCGATCAAACCACAATCCCTGTCACTGTCCTTGTGTTGCTGTGACCTGGCTTCTTGCAATAGTTGCATGTAATTGACCGGCATTGATTTTTGAAATGGCAAGCTTTTCCACAGTTAAAACATTTCTTTTGGAAATTACTTACTACGTTTGCAGATTCCATTTTAAATTTGTTTTTCAGTTTTTAAATTTCTTAAAAAATCTTCCAATTAAATTTTACACCACTAGGGACTCTGGGGCCATAACCTTTTGCGGTTAATGAAACAAGTTTTTGTTTTTTTTTTTTGTTTAGTGGTATAATAATTTTATTATATTTGTAATTTTAGCAGATAGCGAAAATAATACAAGCTTCCAATTAAAGAGATGTCTATATAATAATCTAGAACAAAGATAGTTAACTTATTTTGATTGTTTTAATTGCGTTCACAATTGGTCGCGTTCACATTCTATTTTAAAAATGTTGTGCGTGGCATTGTAAGGGGTTTTCCAATAAGAGGTGTTATATTGAATACGCGCTAATTCGGTAGCTGTCACTTTTGAAGCTGTCATTTTTTGACATTTGACAAGTAGAAACTACGCTATTAATAAAAATGGAACGATACACGCTTCAACAACGCATTTCTTTTTTTTGAATATCAAAATAACACCTCTTATTGGAAAACCCAAGGGTTTTAAGGAGGTGTTATTTTGAATAGCCCGCTATTTCGGTAGCTGTCACTTTTGAAGCTGTCATTTTTTGACATTTGACAAGTAGAAACTACGCTATTAATAAAAATGGAACGATACACGCTTCAACAACGCATTTCTTTTTTTTGAATATCAAAATAACACCTCTTATTGGAAAACCCTATATAAATTTAGAAGTATGATTGATACAAATTCAATTAGAAATTTAAATAAGGTGTATGTAGGTATTTAAAATGTAGCCTGGTATATTTAAAATAGGCTGTTTTTTATTAAACCTACATATAGCGTTTTGAAATTAATCTTTACTTATACCTATTTAGAATTTTTATAGGTATCATAAAATTATTTGATTTCCAAATTAATATAGGTACTGAATAAAAGACAAAATTGAAAAAAAAAACATTTAACATTTAAAAAACTTTTAACCTACATAATATAGGTACCTATTACCTACATATCTACCTCCCTACATTTTAATAATGAAACAAAAAATCATTTAGAGATTATTACCTGAATCCTTTAAAAACGTATAGTGTAATATTAGGTGTTTTGTGTGCACTTAGTATTAGCTTTACTTATTGTATTTTACATGACAACTATTTCTAAGCTAATGTACCTACATATTCACCTACAGTAGTGGTCATATTATTAAGGACAATGAATACTTTGAAGTTTTTTTTGTAATTTCAACAAATATTTTTGCCCGAAAAAAATCAGACAATAGTTTGGATTGTCTATTATAATACTTATTTGTTATGAAATGCAGATTTAAAAAATAATCTGGAAATAAGAAAATTAGGTGCAAATTTGTGATTGGTATTTATAATACTCTGGTCACATTAATAGGGACACCATAATAAATAAAATTTGACATTTGTTCAAATAAAAAAGCCGTTATGTTATTTCCGGTCTAAGCGCTTGATTAAATAAAGTGTTTTTGCAGTCACAAAAGTTAAATAATTATTTAAATTTGCGAGGGGAAGAGGAGAAATGAATTGTTCTGCAGATCTTCGTAAAATAATTACTAATTTGAGAAAGGAAGGTAAGTCTTTAAGACAGATAGCTGATATTGTGAATTGATCAAAAACAATGGTAGAAAATGCTCTGAAGCCCAAGAAAAACAAACAAAGAAGCAGACCCAAGAGAAAAACGAGTGCTCAAACCGACCGTCGGATCATTCATCTTTCCAATCAAGATTCATTTAAATCATCTCGGGATATTAAAAATGAAATTAATGTTGATGTTTCAGCACGCACAGTTCGCAGACACTTACAAGAAACTATCCTCTTTGGAAGATTGGCAGCAAAAGTTCCTCCGCTTCGTAAAAAAATATACGGGATCGTATAACATTCGCTAAAGAACATTGAAAATTGGAAACGCATAAAAGGTATAAAAAAATGGAATAACATTTTGTGGAGCGACGAATCTAAGTTTAATTTAGTTGGATCGGACGGCCGACGCTATGTAAGGAGGCCAAAACTAAATAACTTGACCCCAACTACACAATTAAAACTCTTAAACATGGTGGCGGGAATATTAAACTATGGGGATGTTTTCCTTGACAAGAGGTGGGCCTATTTTCCGAATCCAAGAGAAAATGACTGCCAACTTTTATGTCGAAAACATAATGGAGAGCATCATACTTCCGTTTGCTGAGGAGAATATGCTCCTTCGTTGGATTTTTCAACAGGATAATGATTTTTCCAAACCAAATTTAAATTCAATAGAAAATCTTTGGAATTATGTTAAGAATCGTATTAGGAAAGAAAAATTTAAAAATCAAGAAAATTTATGGGGAATAGTCCAGCAAATATGGGAAGCAATACCAATCGAAACGTGTCGCAAATTAATTGAATGTATGACTCGTAGATGCCAAGCTGGTTTGGAAAACGGTGGGCATGCAACAAAGTACAAAGTGCATATAGTATGTTTTGAAAAATATATTTTGAAAAGTACTACTAATTTTGTTAGACCTTCAGAAAACTTAATGATGTCCCTATAAATATGACCAGGTGAAAAAAGATTATATACCTAACTGTTTAGTTTTAAAAGAAATCAGTGAATGAATCTGAATTTAATATTTAAAGTTTTATAATATTTTGTCACAATCGTAGAACCAATTTTTTGCATGACCAAAAATTAAGGCAAAAAATACTACAATGTGCAAAAAGTAGTAAGAGTTTTTGGTCATTTGTAAGAAATATTCGAGTTTCAACTTCGTCTTCGGTTCCAACGCTCGTCCTTAATGACACCCCTTTTGTCAGTTCTCGCGAAAAAGCCAATTTGCTTGCAGCGCAGTTCGCTGTTAATTCGACGCTGCCAGAAAGTGCTAGTCCTTAAAAACCTTGATATACACAAATCCGCTGGCCCGGATAGTATCCCTCTTATCATTCTGAAGAGGTGTTGTTCAACGCTGGCAAAACCACTGCGTAAGCTTTTCCATCTGTCCTATTCTACAGGTCTCTTTCCGAGTGGATGGAAAACAGCATTTGTCCAACCTGTCCCTAAAAAAGGCGAATTTTCTTTACCCTCTAATTACCGTCCAATTGCACTTACGTCCCTTCTTTCCAAGGTCATGGAAACGCTAATTAACTATCAGCTTAAGAAATATCTTGAAGAACGAAAACTCCGTAATGACCGGCAGTATGGCTTTCGTAGCAATAGGTCCACTGGTGATCTGATGGTATATCTCACCGAACAGTGGCACAAATCTTTACATCGTTTTGAAGAAAGTAAGATTATTGCACTTGATATATCAAAAGCATTTGATAGAGTTTGGCATCAAGCTCTTTTATCGAAAATGCGTGCATTTGGTATCGATGAATCTCTTATTCGTTGGATTAGAAATTACCTTTCGGACCGATCAGTACAAGTTGTATTGGACGGTTATAAGTGTGATATTCACAAAATAAATGCTGGTTTGCCCCAGGGCTCCGTATTGTCTCCGACCCTTTTTCTAATTTTTATTAATGATTTCTTATCTCAAATTTCTAATCCACTTTTTTTTTGCTGACGATAGTACTCTCAGCTTTTCATATTCATTTTCAGATGCACTTCCTTGTTCTTCGGATGTGAAACTACAACGGCAGTGTACGATAAGCTCATTGAATTCTGATCTTGACAGCATTGTCCAATGGGGAATAAAAAACCGCGTAGAATTTAGTGCTTCAAAAACTCAGTGCTGGCTTCTGTCGGTAAAGCAGAACCCACCCCCCATGCCGCTGTGCATGACCGACACTTGCATTGAAGAAACCGATCGGCTTTCAGTCGTCGGCATGTGTATCACAGACCACCTCTTGTGGAATGAACACATATTTGATGTCACCAAAAACGCTGCAAAGTGTTTGGGCTTTCTTCGAAGATGTATGAAATTCTTTTCCCCGTCTGATCTGGCTGTAATCTATAAAGCCTTCATTCGTCCAAGGTTGGAGTATAACTCGCACATTTGGGCAGGACCTCCCAAAACTCATTTGAGTCTCTTAGATAGAATTCAAAATAGAGCTCTAAGAATGATTGCCATAGAACTATAGTGGAATCATTTACATCCCTCGAACATCGTCGTAATGTTTCATGTATTTCGCTATTTTTATAAACAGTGTTCAAGTGAAGTAGCCAGTTGCATTCCTCCCCTTAAACAATTCAACCGCAACACTCGTGCTTCTTTTGGTTTACCCTTTAGCCCCATTTCGGACGTACTGTCAAGTACAGAGATTCTTTCTTTAGTCGTACAACACGTATGTGGATGCTTTACCAGGCTCTACTTTTCCCCCTCATTTTGATATTATGAACTTCAAAACCAATGTACATCGGTATCTCTTTTTTAGTCTTTCCCTATTTTCATAAAGCTCGCACTGTGCTTGTCATATTAAGGGTAGCCAAAACCCCTTTAGTGCGTGTTTACTATAAAAACCTAATCGTTCAAAAAAATCAGCGATGGTTTGTTTCAAAAAATGCGATTAGAATAGAAAACTGTCCCTAAGAATATGACCACTACTGTATATACGAGTAGGTAGTTCACATAAAAATGTTAAATTTGTGCCAAGTGCGTAAATTTATAGTGTGGAGAGTGTTCAAAAAAATTTGATTTTGTAAGGAAAAATCTTTGACAACAACTTGTCGTCGGCCGTCGCCGCGCCACGCAGCGTAAGCTTTTAAAGTTCATCTTCAACTTGCTAGGTTCATGCAGAACAAAAAAAAGAAGTTATTTTTTAGTGTGTCCTTGAACTTGAACTAAAGAAGATTATTGTTATTTTGAAGTTTATGCGAGTTTGGATACATACAATATTATTGTGTTGTGTATTAAGAAAAGGAATATTGCTTCATAGTATGTATAAAGCCAATAAAATACCTTGACGTAGGCACTTTTCAATTGAAAAAAACTGCTGCTTAAATTAGGTAATACTTTTGCAAGTTAAGTTGACCTTATTTTTGTGAATAGACAGTCGAATAGGTATAGGTACCTACCTACATATTTATGTAGTGAAATATAAAAAAAATTATGTGTGAATTAAATCAAAAACAAAACATTAATGACTTTCCGACAGCAAAACAAGTGCAAGTAGAAGTAAAATTGTAAGATCTCAGTCAGAATAATAATGAATAGGTACATATGAATATAAGTATGTATAATACCTTCAAAAAATGTTATTATGTAGGTCTATTCTGCCACATCTGTTATTCTGCTACGAATTTTCTGTTATGATGCATAACAGATCTCCACCATAAAAGATATTTTATAATTGGTATTCAGGAGTTCGATCTTTTATAAAAGTCTGTTATGGAACTTCGAAAAAGAAACATTTATACGAACAGACCTAAAATCTGCTATCAAATTATCAGATGTAATAAATAAAAATTCTCGGCAGTTGGCACTGACGAATAACAATAAATTAACCTGTGGAATGATCGTATTTTGTTTCGCGAAAATAAATTTTTGTTTTCTGTAATTTTTCCATAACAGTTCCTGAATTTAATATATCCATTATAAAAAGTTGTACAAAACGCACATCGGCAAGATAAGCGACTAATTTCTTATGTTTCATTCATCAAATGTGTTCTGTGCTTTAGTGTATTGAAATAATTTAGTTTTCAAATTATTTACATATTTGAGTTTTTTATTATGCATTTTAATTATTTTTTGTTATATCTGTCTCCTTTTAAGAACAATTCATTAACAAAATAAATGTTTGTGCTTCATATATTGAAATCTTTTATGATAAAAGTAACAAAAATGTGTCTTTTATTCTTTTATGATTCATAAAAGATTCCATAACAGATTGTGGCATGCTGAATACCAAAAATGCAGTTCGTAAAAGACTTGTTGAGAATTTCGAAGTTTTGACAGCTCATTAGCAGATTTCTTAACAGATTTCATAGCAGATTTAGCATGCAGAATACCAAAATTATAATTCATAAAAGATTTTTTGACAGCTTAAACTTTTGTATGAAAATTCATAACAGAATAGCAGAATAACAGAATAAAAGATCTCGCCGAATAGACCCAATAATCTTCAAAACATAAAATGTTTATATTACAATTAAATACTAGGTACCTAAACAAACAAAAAAATGATATCATCTGTTTATTACCTTAGTTTTAAGATTAAGTAACATTTTATGTTTCATTTTCGTGTGACCAAAATGTAGAATATACCTACATACCTACAACAATTTACACACTATTTTTCTCATCAGAATCCATAGAGCCGGTTTCATGATAAAAAAATAGTTCATGATAAGTTGATTAAAGATAACGATTTAACATTGGTAAGTATCTTGCAAAATATGCTAATGGATGCTGATGATGGTGTCTTTTTTGATGATAATACTACACGTAAATAAGTATGTACTACCTTAATGTATTTTTATTCTAAATTTTATTTGATAACTCTATTTATACAAACATGTTTGGTCAAAATGATATAATTTACCTACATTTTTTTTTAATCAAAACGTTGGACCGCACATAATTTTCAATTTGTCCATACATTTTACAAATAAAATAAACATGGTCATAAAAACATACAGGTACATTTTCGTAACGATTTGTTTGAATTTACTATTATATTTTTAAATTCACTACAATTTCAATATTATTTTATACGGCAAAATTACCTAATTAGGTACTCAGAATTGAATTTAAAACAAATTATTTAACTTTTGAATGCGTGTAACTCCGAAGTTTGATTTTGCACTTTTGCGCCTATATGTATGTAATCTATGTATATTCTTTTGACCCAACTCCATAAATAATTTATCAAAACACTCCTAATAAGCCCCCACACACGGCGCTACTTTGTAAAATTATAGGTATTTAAAACTATAGTTAAAAATAATTTATTTCAACATTTATACCTATTCAAATCATCTTATGTTAATATATTTTTTTTTCTTCAAATTATAAGATCAACAATTTCAATTCAATTTTGTTTAAAAGCAAATTAACATCACCTTATATTAATTTCTAATTACACTGAAAGCTAACGTATTTAATTCAACTAATTCTTACACTTTTTTTGAATATTTCATTTAAAAAAATAGAGTTGGATTTTCGACCAATAACCAATATGCACTCAATGCATTAAAATCAATCAGTTAAAAAACGTTCGCTTTTATTCTAACATTCGGTTTTTATAATGATGAACTATGTAAGTATGTAGGTACCTACCTAAAAAGTTAAAGAAAATCGCTTCAGCTTCTATCACTGTAATACTGAGTTTGATGAAAATCTCAAGTCATTCATCATTTAAATTTTAAATCTTTATAAAAGATTAAGTTTTACTTGTACCTACACCGATTTGAAATAAACTAAATTGAAATTGATTTGAGTTTTTTTATTACTCTAACGAATTGTACCTAAACACATACATACCCAAAAATGCAAATTTATTTTTCGCAAGTAAATATGAAGACATTATTTTTATTTTCTTCTAAATTATAATATACCTACCTATATACATTTAATATTAATGGCGCAAAATCCTCAACAGTCCTCCTTTAGAGAATAAACCCAACTCTAGTTAAAGCAGTCGTCTAGTTGCCAGCATAAACTAATAACTTAAAGACCGGAAACCTCTGCTTTTATTTGACATTTGCCTACAAGTTGAAACACGCACACAAATAACTTTTCTGTTCCTCTTCCAATAGACACATTGATAAAAACGCATTCAAGAATCTTTTCTGTTCCTCTTCCTATAGACACATAGACACCACAGCCCTAGTAATTTGTTTTTGTTTTGTTTTTCGATTTCACATCTATTCATGGATAGAGTTTAAAAGGTACAAATACAACAATATAAACAAATGGGTTTTGGGGGGTGAAACGTACGAAGGTTTCCGATCTTAGTATGGCTTATTTGTGGTTGCCAGCCATAGTCTAACTTTGTCTTAATTTTAAACACACTAAACATTTATTGTAAATGAAGTAGACGTTTAGGGCAACGTCAAACAAACTTATGATGAACACCCTTTATTTTGAAAGATAGAGTATTGGAACAAAACGAACATTAAACATAAGCACAAGAACACAAAAAATATATTCACAAATTTATAGAAAACGAGTCACTATACATTTGGAGGTATTTCTTATAATTTTTACCTATGTTTTATTTATTATTTTTAAAGCATTTTTTTCATGTTATGTTGAAACGAAGATACTTATACCCCATTGGTTTGGTGCAATTTATTCCATAATGTTACAAAGATTTGCAGTTCTGGCAAAATAGGAAAACCGCGATTTGTTTCTGGATCTACTCTTATATTGAGATTTGCAATTAAAAATCGAACCGATTTTTTTCAAATCGGTCTTGAATAAAATTCAAAACTCCTTAAGTTTTTCGGAAGGATTTGCTCGAATTTTATATATTTTTCGCTTTCTAAAAATCAAAATCTTCCAAAATATTATAATATTCTTCTTTAAAAAAAATTTTCTTTCATTTTTTGTTATGAAATGTCAAACGTCAAATGGAGAAAGTATAGTTTAAGAAAGATAAAGAAGCGTTTTGCTCTGTTTTAAGTTAGACGACCTCTTTAGCGTTAAAGTATACCTTTTGTCGTTTAAAATTATCAACAAGTCGACCCTCATTTTAAAACTCAAATTTAGAGTCGACTATCACATTAAAACTCATTTAGAGTAGGGTTTAAATGTTTAAAACTTTGAGCTATTGGCAAACAGTCCTCGTCTGGAGAAGTTAGTTTTTATTTTAGTTCTAATGACTCCTTTATTTCTTAAGATAATAAAAACATTTTGAGATATAAATTTCTTAAGCCTAATTTGTATGGCTTATATGACCGTCTACCAGACTGACGTTTTTGTTTTTTCAATTATAGCTTTTGTGTATCGTAGTGCTGTGACAAAGTTGTAAAGAACATCCAATCCCTGGTCGCCGTTCAGTATGCTGAGCATTTCACTTTCTTCCATGTAACGTTTGTTGAAGTATCTCAACCTAAATTCGGTCAATATTGGGCATATCGCAATAAAATGAAATTTATCTTCACGTATTTTCAGGTTATATAGACTACACAATAAAGGCAGATCTGGTCGGTGGGGAACAAAATTCAGATTAAGCAACTCTCCTATCGTTTTAAAAATAATGTTTATTTTATTTATCGAGTTCCTATTGAGTAGGTACGAGTTCTGCTGTAGGTTAAAATTCAGACGGCTATAATAGCATCTAAACAACGACGAGCTGGCTTCAGATGCATATCGTTCAAACAGGATGCTTCGAAACTTCTCCAGGATCTCATTAAAATTTCTTCTTAGCATTGGTGCTTGCTCGCTTCCAGTTATGCTTATGGCAATGCCACAAGTTTTTGCATGACTAGCCCATTCTCGGAATATTGTTCCTTTTCCTCTGATAACCGTTTTAAAACTTTTTTTGGTATCCGATTATCTTCCAATTCAATTACCCTTACAATATAATTGAACTGCATGGCATGGGTGTCCATAATCAAGGGAGGTGTTCTTGTTTCCAGATAAATCATATAGTTTGGGGTATTGTTTGGTAATCGAAATATCCTTTTAATGAAATATCTTAGGCATTTTTCCACAGATTCAAAGGAGGAATGTCCCCAAACTTGAGCCCCGTATAGCAGGATTGAGACTGCTGTAGCTCGGAACAAATTTTGTTTAGCACTCTGCTTAACGTCCTTGTTTTAGCCTCCGCTAATTTCCCCTCCAAATGCTTCTTTATATTCAGGTTTGAAGTTATCAAAACTCCTAGATATTTTTACCCACGCACAATTTCAACTGTCTGACCATTATACGCCCACTTTTCGTTTCTCGAATGCCTGCCGCCCCCACCTCTGAAAATCATCATTTTCAATTTTTGTAGATTAACTTGGAGATTCTTCGATTGCAATAAACCCCAAGCCTATTTATCATAAGCTGCATCCCATCTACTGTTTCAGAGAAGAGCACGATGTCATCCGCATACATAAGGGCTGGTACATTTAATCCTTCCTCCACAATTCCACCTTTCACTTCGTCAGTAATATCATGATAAATGAATGAAAATTATAAATAGCAAGGCGCTCAGAATACAGCCTTGTTATAAACTCTTCAGATATAGACTCTCCATCCCAAACGTTGTTGTCGTACATCGCTCTTAATACTCTTATAATTTTGCTCGACACTCCAGTCACACAGAGCTTGTAAAGGAGAGCTTCACGATCGATAGAGTCAAAAGCTGCACGAAAGTCTATAAAGAACGCGTATAATTTCTTTTTCCTCCTTTTATAATAATCAGCAATGTTCCACAATGAAAAGGTATATTCTATAGTCGAATAACTTTTCCTAAAACCAGCCTGGAATTCTGATAGAATTTTTCTGTCCTCTACCCAATTTAACAGTCTGCTATAAATGAATCCAGCAAATAGCTTAGCGCAGGTGTTAAGAAAAGAAATCCCTCTGTAGTTTCCTGGGTCCTCGTAACTACCCTTTTTGTGAAGTGGGAAAATAATAGATTTTTGGAATGCTTCGGAGACTGCTGCACTTTCGAAAATTCTGTTAAATTCGGATGTTAGTAAATGTATAAATTTCTCCATTGCGTGCTTGCAGAACTCGAAGGGTATTCGGTCATCCTCAGGGGCTTTGTTCACTTTAGCCTTTGCCATAACTTCGTTTACTTCTTGGATTGAAAAAGGGGCATCTAGGTAATCATCGAGGGTTGATGGGGCTGCATAGTGGACCGCTGGGCGCGTTATTTAAAAGGCTGATGAAGTAGTCTCTAAGATTAGATGCCTGCAGACCCAGAGCGATTACATTTGTTTTTCTATTAAGGTTTTTAAAAGCCTTCCAGAACTCAGAAGAAGAGCTTGTGTTATTAATGATAGCTATATTTAGGTTCTCAAAGGGCACCTTTTTAGAGTTACATAAACGTTTGAAGTTCCTGTTCGCTTGGGCATATACATTTTTAAAAGCTTGAATATTGTGGGATCTTAATAGGTGGTGGTATTTAAATGACAACTCTCTTGCTTTTATGCAGTCTACATCAATCCATTTTTCTTTAAATAAAGCTTTATTTTTCAGAGGAATGTTTTTTCGGTTTGCTTTTTAAATTATTTCTGAAAGGTTGTTTACATCAGCATGAATATCCATATGTCCAAGCGCCACAAGTTCTCTGTCTATGTTGGTCTGAAAACCGTTTCGGTTCCTGTCATTCCATATCAGTTTTGGGACAAGGCTAAGTGGCTTTGTGCTGACAGGAGATTGTGATGTTGTAAGCAAAAGAGAAATTTCAAGAGGCATGTGATCTGAAAATGTATTGAGTCCTACTTCAAAACTACTCATAATGTCATTCCATTTTCCAGATATGAAACAGTAGTCGATGACAGAACAACTTGTACATCTAATGAATGTATACTCCCCTTCAGAGTCTCCGGTACAACTTCCATTCAAAACATGACAATCGAATTCGTCTGCAAGCTCCAAAATTTTTGATCCCTTACTATCGCACAAGGCATATTTCGAGTAACGATTCATTTTGCAGAAGGGGTAATTTGCACTGATAAAGTTGTTTTGAGATATACCAATTCTGGCATTGAAACCTCCAATTAGCATTCTATTCGTGGAATCAATGTTTTGCAGGTTGCCACACAATTTCTCAAAATCCAATTGCCAATGGTTACAATTCAAGTAAACTGGAACTTAATACATTTTTCCGCCGCCAATCTCGGCATCCAACACGTACGTTTCTTCCACTCTTTTAAACTTCAAATCCGTGCCAAAAAGATTTCTGCGATATCCGAATAGCTCTCCCCACTGCCACGACCAAATATCGATGTCTTAACAGAATGATCCCATCTTAATTCATACTCACAAAATAATTTATTAAACCTATCTTCTTCTCCTTCTAACAACTCTGTTGCAAAAATTAATTAAAAAAATTCACATACATAGTTTTGTTTTTCAAGCCTGATAGATTATAATTTATAACTTTAATTTTATTAATAAAGGTATTATTATTTTGGTATAAAGATGAACCTCATGCCACGTGTGAACGAGCACCACTTGTGCTTACACTCAAATTATCTTCTAACTGGTATGGTGTCACCCTGTGTTCTAAACTGTCAATCACGTTGACATTTCTATTATGTCGATTTCGTTTCAACAAAAACATCGACTTGCCGTCGATCCGCCGTCAATTTTTTTCTGAAAATCAAATTCGTTTCAAATTAAAACCAATACTTTTTCTTCAAAAACAGATCCGTATTGAATCTCTTTTTGGAGACGGATTCAAAACGGATTTGTACACAGATTCTCAAACACACTACAACATTTGTTTTGAAGTTTCTCAAATATTGTTCTGTGAATGAAGTTTTTATTTTGTGGCAGTGAATTTATTATGAACATATTCGTTTAAATAAATAGACATACATTAATATTAATTGGAACTGTTACCAAAAAATTGCTTGCAAGTGCAATAAGAAAGAGTGCAAATTGATTTAGGAATTCCCCCGAAGCAGATAACCCAGGTAAAAAGATATATGTACGTACATGGAATTGGTAATATTGCATTTATTTCACCATAGATGTGCCTTTTTCTTTCGGGCGGCTTCCATCAATCGTCGAATGGCCGGTTTTCCCAATCCACAACCTCCAAGGTCCATTGGTTGGACATAATCGAAATTTTGAGGAAATAAATTGCAAAAAAACAACAACAGATGAGACAAGAAGACGACACCGAGTAGAGTACGAGACCAAGATTAAATTTGAGCCTTTCAAAGAAGTTAAATTATTATAAATGTATAATAGCTTGATGGATTTACTTACAACATCTTCATCATCTTCTGAATCATCCGACGAAGACGGATTAATGATTAATGAATTAATAAATGCTGAAATCATGGTCCTGCAACAACTTATTTCGAAAAAAAAGACGCATTCAGTCTTAAACTTCATGGAAGAAGTTGTCTACAATTATACGGACGAAGAAGTAAACAATTATTATATTCATATACAAAATAATTGAATTAATTTTTTATTTTCAGTTTCGAAAACATTTCAGAGTCAAACGCAGAACAGCTGAAATCCTAACTGAAAAGTTTGGCAACTCAATATATTTCAGAAAAAGGCAAAACAATTCAGGAAGGAAGGCCGTGAGCTCTGAAACGCAATGTTTGGCATTTCTATGGTAGGTTACTTAATTAGTAAAATATAATGTTTGTTTTAATTGATGTTCTTTTTTCCTTTTAAGGTTTGCTGGAAACAAAAACACCTACAGAGAAGTGGCCAATCTGTTTAACATATCAATTTCAAGTGCGTATACATTCCAGTCGCGATTTCTGGAATTTTTATTTGAAATTTCACCCAGCCTTATTAAGATGCAGTCAACAACTGCTGCAAAGGAGGAGATTAGCCAAGAATTTGCAAAGGTAATAGACTTGGTTCAGAGTTTTATTGTATATATTTTATTTTATGTAAATTTCTTTATAATAATGTATGTATTTTGTAAAAAAGCTTTCAGGGTTTCAAAAAGTGATAGGATGTATTGATGGATGCTATATGTACATCCGAAATCCAGCTCACAAAATCCGCTCAACTTATGCAAACCGCCATGGTTTATTGTCCATCACAATGCAGGGCATATGTGATGCAACCAAAAAAATTTTTAGATGTTTTCGTCGGTGCTACAAGCAAAATCCACGATTCGAGAATTTTAAAAATTTCAAAGATCGGAAAAGATATTGCCAGAATTTGCGAAGGGAAATATCACCTTCTTGGCGATGCAGCATATCCCTTACCAGAGTATTTACTTACTCCTTATCGAGATTATGGCGATTTAACCGACCAGCAAAAGAAATACAACAAAAAACATTGCCAAACAAGGGTTAAAATCGAAAACAGTTTTAGCCTGCTTAAGCAGAGATTTCGACAGCTAATAAGGTTGGATTACTACACTGTCGGGCGAATGGCTAAATTTGTTTTAGGGTGTTGTGTTTTACACAATTTGTGCATCGATGAAGGCGATTTATGGGCGGATATTACCGATAATACTCAGCAACAAGCCGTTACAATTGAAGGAGGTAATGCACGTGACCGGGACGATGAATCTGTTTTAGAAGCAATTCTGCTTCAAAAGGGGGAAATAAAAAGGAATGCCATCACCGTATTAATGTAATATATATTATAATTATATATATATTATTATTATATATTATATATGTATATTATATATATATATTATATATATATTATATTAATATATTTTAAGCACTAAATGATTTCAAAACTGTTCTTATAACCTGAGAAATAAATGTAGGTACAAATTATTAATTTATCAAATTTTTGTTTTTTTCATCTATAAATTCGATTAAATCACAATAATGACTGGGTTGCTCCTTTGCTCCATACATTATCGTTCCGTGTGTGTGTGCACCCTTTTGCTTCTGAATGGCTTTCCACCCAATTGTTCGCTCACCGATTAACGTAGGAACAGCAAGTATTAATCAGTTTTTGGGCAGTACAATTATCATGTTTAAACGTCAATTTTTTTGAAAACTGTTTCAGTGAGAGAACATACAATTCTTTATTTGATTACAGAAAGCATAATGTAAGTATGTATATACATTTTTGTTTAGGTAATAATATAGTAGTAATTGCAGTCAGTCTCATTGAGCATGTGATATTTTTTTGAAGTTTGAAGCAATTCGGCCCACCCGTTTGGGCTGTAGGTGTCTATACATACATACAGACAGACTGACAGACATACATACAGACGGACAGAATTTTTAGACCTTCTTTTTTTCGTCTTCGCTACCATCGTAATGTCATGTTTGATTGTTATCTCAAACCTTTTTTTTCAACGAATGCATAACTTGCTTTATAGTACCTATAATCGCAAGTAAAAATATATAGCTACCTACCAGGTGACGTGGGTGTTTCCAAATTTTCTAAAAACCATATTTATTTTTAAAAAAACTAAATAACGTAGGTAATAACAAATAATAAATTTTATTTCTTTAAACAAAACAATTTTTTTTAATTCATAAAAACTTAATTATTAAAAAGAAATAACATAAATAACTATAAACAAAAATTCATAATCAAAGAAATGAATCTTTGTTTTGAAAACGAATTAAAAATTATTTTTTTGTTAACTCTTCCAAAATTTGGAGTTTTTTGTTGTAATATGCCTCTTTTTTGTTGTAATATGCCTCTTTCTTTTCGGCCATATCTTTTTTTATTTTAATAACTTCATCCAATTTTGCGGAATTATGCAGTATTGTTGCAAGCAAGATTTCTGGAATATTTTGCCTTTGGCGGCGTGGTTGTGTTGAAGATGTTGAAGTAGAGGATTGTGTCGCAGTCGACGGTTCTCCACTTAACGACAAGTCCCTATTTGGAGCAAGCAAGTCTGATTTAGATTGCATCACTCCTGGCGATAAAGCCGTGTCGATGAGTAGGGAGTCATCTCGTGCCAAGATATTATACATTTCCTCATAGTACTCAACTTCTTCCAGCACGGACCCGCTCGTATTGTTGTTGTCATATGCTTTTTTTGTTCTCTTGGTTATAACTTTATACCTGGTTTCAACCTGCTTCCACGACAGCTGCGTTTGAAATCTTTTACGAATTTCGCTGGCCAAGTGGCACCCCATAAACTTTTTGTTACGGAATTTTTTTAATGGTCCAACAGAGCCCATCATATTTCCGTACAAATGAAGCAGGAACCTGCTTTGATCATCCCTCCATTTAAATACGGAGACATTATTATAGCTGTTATTTATTAGTTCTGTTGGTGGTGGTGCTTCTGAAGCTGTTGTTCCTGCTGCTAGTGGTACTGCTGCTGATGGTATTGCTGCTGGAGGTACTGCTGCTGTTGGTGTTACTGCTGCTGCTGGAGATACTGCTGCTGCTGGAGATACTGCTGCTAGTGGCACTGCTGCTGATGGTATTGCTGCTGGAGGTACTGCTGCTGATGGTATTGCTGCTGGAGGTACTGCTGCTGCTGTTGTTACTGCGGCTGCTGGTCGTACTGCTGTTGTTGGTGGCACTTTTTGTCCATCTATTGATGTGGCTGGGGGTACTGCTTCTACTGGTTGTGATTCTGGTGGGTATTCGGTACTACAAAGCCCGTTATATGCTGCAACTTCCTCAAATTCAACTTTAACTATTTGATTTGCTGCAAAATAACACAATAAATAAATTTTTATTTTTTATTTCAAAGAAAAGCGTGCTTACTTATAGTACTCTGGATCATAATATTTATACTATCCAAAAAAATTGGGTTTCCACTGTGGTCACACACGACATCGTAATCACAGAACTCAATAATTGTGCTCTCGTTTTCCATATTTCTTTAAAATTTTGTTTTTTGTTAAATGTAATTGCTAAAAAATAGCAGCCAAAGCTCGTAGACACGAAACAACGATTTGATTTTGTTTTTTTTTTCTTTATGGCTGTCAAACGACACACACACAGTCACAAAAAGAGATTCGGTCCGTAATCGTTCTTTTCAAAGCCAAAAAGTATTGGTTTTAGTAGCGAATCCTAATAATTGAAACGAAATCGACATTAGTCGACATATTTGACGTTAAATTCACATTGTTTTTATTTAATAAAAGTTCATTCATTAAATTTTGCACGAAAATAATGTCTCCAAAAATAGATTTTGATGTGTTCGTGCCATCATTTTCACCACACCTTAGTCGCAAGGCGGAATCCCAGATGAAAACCTTCCCATCGACCACCAATTTGTCATCCCTTAAAACAATTTTCTTTTGTGGATCTTTTTCATGGAGCGCCTTTCTGATCCGAATGAGTTTGGCTCGTCGTTGGCGCACATTTGGAGGAAGATCTTTATGTATACTGATATTTTTCCCTTTCAACGCCATTGGGTTTTTTAGCACATTCCAGGCTCTTTCTCGGGACTTCATTTTAACTATTATAGTTGCATTTCGAGCATTGCGTTTGTGAACACTATATGCAGATTCGACACTTGCACTAGTGTTACTTTCATTTAGTAGGCCTGCACAGATGGATTTTGCAGTTCCACAGACATCGGAGTTGCCGTCGCCAGGTAGGTATACCACCAAGTTTGATTATGTGGTCTTTTGTAAAATTTTGTCGATCTGTTCTTCCAAGATCTTGTTTTGGTTCTCTAGCTGCACCACACATTGACTCATTTCTTCATGGCGAGATCGCAAGTTGGCAAATTCAACATGAAGGTGTTGCAAGCCTGTTTATGTTGCAAGATGCTTGAAGAGTTCGTCATTATTTTCTTTGAGAAGCTGTCTCATTAAAATTTCGAGATTTTGGACGGATTCTGATCCCATAGCGTTAGGTTTTGCAGCAGAGTAACGTTTTTCGCTTTGAACGTTTATTTAAGTCCTCTTTTGTTCATTGTTTGCGATTAACTTCATGGCTTGGTATTTTATAGCTCAGAGTTTCTTAATATTAAGACTTACTCAGAAAATTTTGATTATTTCTTAAACCTTGTTCTTTTAACTATATTTTAAATACGTTTTTTTTTGCTATAATTACACTTATTTTCTATTTTAAATAACTTTTTAATGGGAGACATTTGATTTTAACAATTACACTTGACAGATAACAAATGTCACGAAACCTGAATCGTCTTGAGAATAAACCCAACTCTAGTTAAAACAGTCGTTTAGTTGCCAGCCCTTGTCTAACTTTGTCTTAATTTTAAACACACTAAACAACTTTTCTAATTAAAGTAGATCTTTATACTACGTTTTCACCTACCACTTAATCCAGATTTAAGTGGATTAACCATAAATCCTCTTTGAATTCTTCTGAAAACTGAAGATTTCCCATACAAATTTGAATCACCTCAAAAGAAGATTAGAAATTAATTTCATTGAAATCTTTTTCGAAGTAGAAGATTGTCAAAAGAAACACACCTTATTTCAAAGAACTCGCCTATTCTAATGTCATTTCCTCCATTGTCATTCAACAAAAAAAAACTGTCCAACATTTATTTAATTTGCTTTTGTCTGGTGAAATTAGTCGTTGCCTTCGAATTCTGTTTTGTTTATAAAAATATATAAAAATAAAAGATGCAAAAAAGCTACAAAGACCATAAGATGATAAGATGTCCTGCACACATTAACCCACCAGGAAGAGAATCAGAAATCTCATCGATGAATAAGACGAATAAAATAGGGCTGAGATTGCACCTTTGTGGCACCCCTGCAGTTGTTTCGAACCAATCGCATAATTTGACGCCGTCCCACACAGTTGCATATGATGAAGAGAGGCAATTTTGTTACAGTAACATTAATTTTCGACATATACCAAGCGATACTAGTTTATAGATCAATGCCTGCCTGTTGATTGTGTCGAAAGCAGCCTTGAAGTCAACGAAGCACACATACACTTTCTATTTAAGTTTATTTATTTTTTGGCGATGCAAGTCAAAGCAAAGATATAGTCGGTGGTTAAAACTCCTGAGCGAAACCCGGCTTGGGATTTGCGGAGGCGATTGTTGTTACTAATCCAGTTCGAAATTCTTCCATAAAGTATATAGTAGTAGCGATTATTTTTTTAAGCGAAGTAAGCATACAAATATTTCTATAGTTTTCAGGAGTACTGGTATCTCCTTCTTCAAATATTGCGAAACTTTTAGGCATGCACGGACTGTTAAATATGAGGTTGAAATGAAAAACTGCAGAATATAAAATTTGACCTGATCGGTTCCACAGGTCCTAAGGTCTCGGCATCGGGAGCATTGTTCAGACTGCGGTTTTGTGCACCCAACTTACGCACATTGCAACAAAATTCCTTAGCGTTTTTAGAGTGTTTTAGATTTAATGCAGCATTTTTATGATAAAGCAGTTTTTTGAAAGAGCACAGTTTCCTGAAGTTCTTATTCGTTTTGACATACAAACTTTTGAAAAATATGTTGTTAGTCAGTCGGAATAATTTCAAGTATTAGAAAGTGATTTTATAGACAGGTACAACTTTGAGGAAGTTAGGGACTTTGTCTACCTCGCATCCGCTATAACATCTAACAACAACATCTCGTTAGAAATAAAGCGAAGAATAACTCTTGCCAATCGCTGTTCCTATGGGCTAGAGAGGCAATTGAGTAGTAAGGCCCTCTCTGGAAAAACAAAGAAGACTCTTTATAAGACTCTAATCATCGCAGTCCTGCTCTATGGCGCCGAGACATGGAAAGCGGATAAACATATCCTTAGTCGTTTCGAGCGTAAGGTTCTTCGCAAGATTTTCGGCCCTATCTGCGTTAACGGGCTTTGGAGGAGAAGGTTCAACCACGAACTATACGAGCTGTACAGCGACATTGACCTGGTACAAAAAATACGTATATCACGTTTAAGATGATCTTCGATTCCGACCCAAAGGGAAGACGTAGTCTAGGAAGGCCTAGCCTAAGGTGGCGCGCTCAAGTGGAAGATGACATCAACCAACTTGGAGTGCGTATCTGGAGGCAGCTAGCCAAAGACCGAGCTAGCTGGGGAGGCATGTTGGTTGAGGCCCGGGTTCGTCCCGAACTGTAGCGCCACCTAAGTTAAATAAAAGAGATTTTACGCAGATTTATACATTCAATGTCAAACCATTTGCTTTTTTATTTCATCGGCCAAATATTGTTAACTGGTTTGCCAATGCATAAATGTTTTTATAACGCTTTCGTCAATTTGATCCAAATCGCAGAATGACTGACGCGAAAGCATATTGCAGAAATGATTTAAAAGCGTTCTATAAAACAGAGCTTTGTTGTCCGATCACTTTAATTTCTGGAAACTATGTGTTATGCTTTGGTGGGCTTCCCCAACGAAGTGCGCCTTAACTTATATTGGCAAGTGCGCTGAATAACTAGCCATTATCACCTCAAAGTCTTTCACAGCATTTAACCTTTCTCCAGTGATTGCACAAAAGTCGCTTATTGATCGTCTCTGTCCAAATATGACCGTGAGCTCACCCCTCTTGTCACCTCTGGTAGACCCATTTAGAACAAACTTACCCAAATCTTCCAGGAATTATATCAATACTCTACCATTTCTGTTTATTACTTGATCTTTAGAAAATCTTTTCCTAAAATGCCAGCCGATTTTGTATTATATGAGCAGGAGGATTTTGATAAGCACCAATGCATGCGTTAAGATCACCAATAACCATTGCATTTACCAAGGAAGAATTTTTCATAAAATCGGAAAGATTATCGAAATCATTCTGCCAGTTAATGCAATTCAAATACTATACCTAGTTTTAATATAGTTTTAAATTTGGCATAATGGTTAATTTTATTTTTGATATCACACAGAATACCATCACTTGCTCTACCATGTACATTTTTTCTAATCTCTTATTATTAATCTTATTTTATAATCTTTAAAAAAATTTAAATATTCAATTTCACAACTTTGTTTAAAAAAAAGTTTCTAATAATATAGTTATTTTGAAGTCTAAAATGTAATTAAAAAATCAGGTTGCAAGAGTTTACTTTTTAAAATTGTTAAATTGTAAGCTTAAATCGATACGTTAAGAAAATTACTTATTTTTTGGCAGACGACAACGCTTACCTATTGCTTTATATTAATTTGACGATTCAATAATTGACTCCTATGTGGTGCTATCACGAGTTGGGTACCCTTTGGGTATGAACCGGAGCTATCTTCACTCCCTCGCTGCAGTCAAAAAGTCAATCGAACTGTCGCCAAACGATTTGTCTATAAAAGTCAACTCAGCTGACGACTTTACAATTAAACTTCGTGCAAATTTATACGCAAATTTGAAATAATTCACTTGCAATTTATCGCCTTTTAAAAAAATGTTTGCTTAGGGATTGATTTCCAAAAGTTTGTGTTTGTATTCGGTGAGTGTTTTCCTCGTTTGTCGAAACATAAGTGAATGCTCCCAATAAGTGCTAATTCCCCTTCTTTTAAATTCGCTTACTGCTGACATAATTTTATCCGCAATTTCAGGCGAGTGCATCTCTAAGAAGACGGTCATCTTTGCGATCGAGGGTTGATAACTCCTCGTGCCTTTTTACAGTGAATTTCTTCACCTTCTATTAATTCGAGAAGCCCCTTGCAAGTTTGTTTCGCCAGATCAACTGCATTGGTTTCTCCATCTAGAGGAAGGTGTACCACCAGACAGTTTTCATTCGATTTTCACGTAACAAGTTCCAATTGAGACTCCAGAAGTTCACATCTCTCCGTCATTGCAGTGAGTTTTACGTTCAACTGTAAATTAGTGGGTTTAAGTGCATCGAATTCCATCGGCAAGGCAGTGATATCAAATTTGGTAGCCAAATCTTTCGTTTCTCGGATTTTTTCTCATTAAGAATGTCTTTAAGCTGGCTAATTGGCAATTTTCCTACTTCCATATTATTTAAATTTGATTTAATAACTTTTTTCTTTGTATTATTTAGTTCGGGTGCTGTGTCGTTTGTCTTCTTTCGTTGCAATTCATAGAGAACTCAATTGTGCAATCGATTTAAAAAAAAGCCTATCAAATAGTTAAAAATATTTCATTAGAACTTAATTTATTATAATAGTTAAAAATAAATTTCAAGAGTTTAAACGTTATACAACTTTATTTTTTGACGGTTGAATTGTCACTTATGTTGTGTTCACTGATTTTTTTTTTTAAGTCGATGACTAACCTGCTCTTTGGTGTTCCATCTTCGTTGAACCCTTTTTTGGTACTACTCACACTGGACTTGAATGTGGACTTTTACTTGGCATAATTATTTTGGGCCCTATCGGGAATCTCAGAGAATTTCGTTTCCCACGGAATATTTTACTCCCTCGAAATTTTTTCTACGATTTTTCCTGGTTATCGCCACCATTTTTTTTGCATTTTACTTATTTCTTTGTTTATAAATTCTGAAGCACTCAATGGATATCAGTACTGTTTTGTCCATATTGGTGTTTCTGTATTAGTTTTTATTTCAGCCACCACATCTGTACGGAATGGCAATGTAGAATTTATTTTTGAATGTATTGCCTAATGGAAGGAACTTGTTTTTTGAGGCGTGGTTCGAGACTGCAAATAGGACGTAAGTCAGTCTTACTTGATGAATCTAAGGTAACTTTAATTTCACTTCCTGTTTGTGTTCTATTATTCTCCCACAGTAATGATTCGCCATCCATGAACATCCTTCCTGCTGTGGTTTTGTACATCAATAAATTTCTTTCTAAATTTAAATGTGCACTTCGCAAAAGACTGTAACCTATTAGACCGAGAGCCCAGAGCAATTACGGGTGTGATTGATAACAAAAAATAATTAGTATAATTAGGTAGTACTTAAGTAGTTATTGACAAATGTGGACGTCTTGCATTAAGTGGGAGGAATAGTGAATAGTAATACTGCATCAAATATTTTTTTTCCCGTGGGTAGGTGTAAAACCTTCAAAAGGCTCTATGAGGACCGAAAAACGCGAGCTCATAGGAGTGTGAGATTCTTACTACACTAAAAACACCTCCTCCTCCCGATTGCAACTAAGTTGAAACTTATCTAGCAATTTATTTTTAACGAATTTAATTAACGTGTTGCAGGTAACTATCCGGTGATAGTTCCTGCTTATACCGCGATTTTAAAGCGGATTCTCGTTTAGTGCACCAGATCGGAAGGCTTTGTCCTTCGCAGGCGGCGTACTAAATTCGTCTCATCGATAATTTCGACTATTGCTGTGTTGTAATAGCCGTTTTCTATGATTTCGGGCAAAATTTTTATGTCATCGCGAACCGTGGGAATCCCGAGATCTCTGTGGAGATCTTCGTTTCTAATGTACCAAAGTGCGCTTACAAATGATCTTAGGAGTTTATTTTCAAATGTTTGTAAGGTATTTAAATTAGAATCTCGCGTACAACCCCAGAGTTATATACCGTAAGTCCAGACAGACTTTAGCTCCTGCCTGTACAAAATTAGCTTGTTTTCGATACTGAGCTTAGAGTGTTTCCCGAGCAACCATTACATATCTCTGAGTTTATTATTTAACTCTACGCATTTCTTTTTAACATGCGGTTTCCATTTTAATTTCGCGTCCGAGTAATCGTTTCCATGTCTTACTCTAAAAAGTATTTTCTAGATATGCTTTTAGAAGCGTATAAAGTGCTTCAGGTAGAATTTGTCTTAATTTAAAATTTAGGCCTTCGTGCCACACCTTATCAAAAGCTTGCGACACGTCTAGGAAGACCGCCGAACAAATTTTCTTTCCTTCAAGAGTTTTCTCAATGACGTCAGTGATCCTAGGCACTTGGTCAATTGTCGAATGCTTGCTTCTAAATCCGAACTGATGTTCAGGTATTAGGCGCTTTTCTTCTATTATTGGCTGCAGGCGCAGAAGTAATATTCTTTCAAAGACCTTAGATATTACGGGCAGAAGCGAAATAAGTCTATAAGATTTCTTATCATGTGATGGTTTTCCTGGTTTGAGAATCATTATAACTTCCGCAACCTTCCATTGGCTCGGAACGTACTTTAGCCTTAGAGTGGCATTTATTATATAAAGAAGATTAATTAACCCTTTGCGAGGAAGTATTTTGAGAACTTCGGCCGTAATTAGGTCAAATATGATGTTTTTTCCAAAGTCTAGATAGTTGTGATACCAACTTTAACTTTTGTTAGTCTCAATTATGCAATCGATTTAAAAAGAAGTGCCTATCAAATAGTTAAAAACATTACAATAGAACTCAATTTATTATAATAGTTAAAAATAAATTTCAAGAGTTAAAACTTTATACAACTCTACTTTTTGACAGTTGAATTTTCACTTTTGTTAGTACAGCAATATCTGGATAAGTGCCTCTCGCCTAAGGCTGGTTTCCCTTTTTTACCAAAGTCGGAACTCATGTAAATTCATTTGAATGTATTAGTGAAAGAATATTATTCTCTTTATTATCAAAGTCGGCAATTTAGAATTTCCAATTACTAAAACTTGGCTCTGTTTTATTTTCTCTCATAGCGAGGTATAGAGGAGTAAAAATAGTAACATTCATTTAAAAAAAAGGTTTTTGATAAATTCTTAGTTTGAAAGTATTTTTTCAAACACTGTTAACACAAATAACCATACTGAAACAAAATATAAAACAACAGGTGTCTGACTTTCAGAAAACTTAAGAAAGAATAAATAAAGGCAAACAGATAGTGAAAAACTAACAAACCACCAAAATACTTAAAACTGGAAAAAGTACAAAATAAAGAAATAAAAGTCCGAACGGGGATATACGTTCGTAGGTCGGCAGGTGTCACGACTACCAGTGACTAACATAGCCGAAAGTGAGAACAATAGGAGCTTTGAGACCGGTTCTCTTTAAAAAAAGGCGGCAGTACGGCGTCTAAACTGTCTGTCGATAAAGCTCCTGCGACAACGTGTAGTGGAGGGTTTTTTGATACTCATGTTCCCTCTACAAGCGTTGTTTGCGGAGCGAAAGAAGTAGGCAAAACGACTAAGGGTTCACCTGGTCTTTCCACTATCTATGGCGCCACAGATGTTAAACCTATTAAGGGCATGGATATTCGAAGTAGTAGGAGCTCTAAGGACATACTTGGTACGCCTGCCGCTTTTAGCACCCCGGGAGGACAGCGGACTCGCAATGCTGAATGATCCCTGAAAGCAGCAGAACCTCCCACCAGGCGAGTAAATTTTTATGCACCAAAAGATCCTGGCTAACGCTGAAAGGCTTGATAGGGACCCCACGTCGAAAAGGCAAAGGTCGATGGTGGATGTTGTACCGGGTCCTAAGAGACCAGAGGGTAATGCCTCATATAATCCCTCGGGCGGTGCTAGCTGAAAATCGTTTAGCGATGCATTCAAGGGTAAAACCATCGTTGCGTTTATTGACAAGAGTGATCCGGATTGCACGATCTCGTCCGAGCAATGGCAGTTAGCTTACGGGAAGCTCTGTGCTGGCTTTCTTGATATTATGGGGGCGAACACTGACCCGTTACTAGAGATGGGGGTTGGCATCAGGGTCATGGTAAACTGATTGCCTGCGAGGATCAGAGGTCGTGTCATCTGTTTAAAATTGCTCTCGGTAACCTTGGCGAGGTGCGAGGCTAGAGTTGGTTGTAAAGGAGGACATCTCTGGTAGGCCTCGGGTTCGTACATGGCTTCCACTAGAACCTGAATGCTATAACCAAGATACTAAAGATCTGCAACCGGCTACTACCGCTACTATCTTGCCCATGGCCAATCTATCCCTGGCGATAACATAGCCAGAATGTTTAAGGAAGCTGAAGCCCTAATCATTGGTGGTGATGTCAATGCACATCACACGGTGTGGGGCAGTAACGATAAAAATAGCAGAGGTGAGTACTTTTTGATTACATATTAAGTACTAATCTTAACGTAAGTAATATTGGCAATGAACCAACTTTTTTTACTAAAAACAGACGCGAAGTCTGACATTACTCTTGTCTCTGGTTTCTTCTAATCTGGAAGGTATCTCCCCAACACCCATTTTCAGACCAAAGGTATATCCAATTTAAGCTAAATGATGATCCTAAAAGCCAAGAAGTGTTTATTAACCATAGAAAAACTGATTGGCTAAAATACAGACACATTGAATACTATTTTAGTCAATGATCTCTTAAAATCTCCAAGTGATACCCTGGATCTAGACCCGAAAGTCAATGATTTGACTTGGGCCTTAAACAATGCTAGGGCTGTCTCTTGACCTTTTATCAAGCCAAGAGGTAAAAGAAGGCCGCATTGGTGAACCTTAGAACTACGACCACTTAGGAAAAACAGTAGAACAGTGTTCAATGAAGCTAAAAGCTCAAGCAAAGAAATAGACTGGGAATCCTATAACACTGAACCAAAAACTTACTTACAATCAATGAATTTGGACATATTCTTTATGTAAAAATTCCTGGGAAATGGTCCAAACAATAAGTTCTTAAAAATTAAGTACTCTTGTTCATAAATTCTTTAGGGTATGAAAAATACTTATAATTGAGGAATTTCTACATAATTGTTAAGATCATAAACAATTTATTTAGATATTATGAAATTAAACTTAAATTTTAAGTAACTGTTCTTAACTTTTAAGAATAAATTCATAAAACGTATGAACTATTTCATGTTCTAAATGATTTTTTCTTAGTTTTTAGTTTTTTTCGTAAGAACAAAAATCTGAGATGTTATGAATTAAACCTACATTTTAAGTAACTGTTCTAACTTTTAAGAACAAATTCATAAAACGTATGAACTATTTCATTTTCTAAATGATTTTTTCTTACTTTCTAGGTTCTTTCCTACGAAAAAATTCATAGCTTTTATGAATTAATCCTAAATTTTAAGTAACTGTTCTTAACTTTTAAGAATAAATTCATAAAACGTATGAATTATTTCATTTTCTTAATGATTTTGTTTTACTTTTTAAATTTTTCTTAAGAAAAAATTCATAGATTTTACGTATTAATCCTAAATTTTAAGTAACTGTTCTTATCTTTTAAGAATACATTCATAAAACGTATGAAGTATTTCATTTTCTAAATTATTTTTTCTTATTTTTAGATTTTTCTTAAGAAAAAATTCATAGATTTAATGAATTAATCCCAAATTTTAAGTAACTGTTCTAAAATTTTAAGAATAAATTCATAAAACGTACGAACTATTTTATTTTCTTAATCATTTTTTCTTACTTTTTAGATTTTTCTTAAGAAAAAATTCACAGATTTTATGAATTAATCCTAAATTTTAAGTAACTGTTCTTAACTTTTAAGAATAAATTCATAAAACGTATGAACTATTTCATTTTCTAAATGATTTTTTCTTAAGAAAAATCATAGATTTTATGAATTAATCCTATATTTTAAGTAACTGTTCTTAACTTTTAAGAATACATTCATAAAACGTATGAACTATTTCATTTTCTAAATGATTTTTTCTTACATTATAGATTTTTCTTAAGCAAAAATTCACAGATTTTATGAATTAATCCTAAATTTTAAGTAACTGTTCCTAACTTTTAAGAATAAATTCATAAAACGTGTGAACTATTTCATTTTCTAAATGATTTTTTCTTACCTTATAGATTTTTCTTAAGAAAAATCATAGATTTTATGAATTAATCCTATATTTAAAAAAATTTTTTCTTAATTTTTTAAGAAGAAATTCATAAAACATATGAATATTTTTATTAATTTAATAATTTATTTTACCAGCTTTTATGTTTTATTTCATTTAATCTGTGAATTGTTCCATAATTAAAAAGAAGTAATTTCTTTTAAGCAATAAATACATTAACTCATTGTATTTTTGTATAATGCATATGAACTTTTTAAGTATGTATCTATTTATACAGGTATACTTTTACCTTTGCAGTTAGTCCCGTCCCCGAAAGCTAGAATAAAAAAACCAAAATCAAGCTGAAATTAAGAAAACCATTTAAAAACAACAACCCAAACAGGACTTCAAAACTTCATTGAAAAAGAAAAACTGTTTTTTTCTTAAGAGAGTAATTTTTATTTTTTTCTTAGCGACTTAAAAAAATTAAAAGACATCCACAAAATGACAAACATATACTTGAATAAGTAAATCTTATTTAAAACAACAAACAAATTAAATTAAAATTATTTTTTCAGGTCTTCTGAAAGAAGAAACATTTTCGGTGTTTTGTTTTTTGAAATTTTAATATCATAAAAATGGTGCTAAATGAAAGTCCAAAATTGAGAGCATGCCAACGGATATTGCAAATTAAATAAATGAAAACATACATCTACTGCGGCTAAAAAACTCTTAAAACTATCTATATATCATCTACATAAACAAAAAAATCTGTAAGTTTATTTAAATTTTTGTCACCTTGTGCCAGGATGAATGGTTGAATATTTTCGCATTTAGTTCTAAGAAACGAAATATGTTCATTTGTTTCCTGAGTCGTACCTGCTACAAAAAGCAATGCTTTGTGCGAGCTCTTGGCTATGAATTTCAACACTCGTTTCTTTCCTTCGTTGGTTTTTCTTACGGTTTTTTGGGTAGGGATCAAAAAAGCATGGAGGTCCCACATCAATTTGATGGCTGGACTTTCTTTTTGGATGAAATAATAAAAATGGATACATTTATAACTATTAAATTAATATTTTATTCTTTTACTTGAAATAAGGTTTGAAAAGCAATATTGAAAGAACTTTTGAAATATTGTTATAAGTAGTGAAAAAGCGAAAAAAGCCTTAAAAATATGTTTTCAATAATAAAAAATTATGGGGCCTTAGAGTTTAACCTACCATTAGTCACATCTGCTTCTTTAATATTGGCCAATACTGGCTTTATCTGTTTGTCCTTCAAGTGATTTTCTTGAAAAAGAAAATTGTTTTTATCCTGAGTGCTTGTTCTGGCCATCAAGAAACTACTCCTGGCAGATTCCCAAAAATAGCTCCAAAATCTTTGCTGATCTAACGATAAAAAATATTGTTACATATTCATTTTTTGGCGACAGAAAACTTACTAAACGATAACCGGTAGGCTTCTTGTATTCTGGCCACTTTTTAAAAATGTCGTCCAAGGAACCAGCTTCCTTAATTTCTCGCAGACGAAAATGACTGCACGCCTGCCAGCAGCTGTCGAATTCGGGAATAGTTAGGTTGTCGTTTCTAATTGTGTTAACATAGTCTTCAGCATTAGGTTCAGTAGCTGAATTAATAAATAATAAATAAATACAAACATAAGTTTAACAAATTAAAAAAAAACATTTCAGAAATTAGATAATAAAAACTTGACAAAGAATAAAAAAAATGTATTAAATGGACGCACAAATGCAAATCAAACATAAAAACGAACTTACTAAATTCCATGTTTTGAAGGGGTTTTCTACTTGATTTTTGGGAATCATCGGGAGTACTCGATCTTTTGAGTAATGTCCGGAAAGTGTTTTTTGAATTGCAGAATTTTGAATATATCTTGCCCATCTTACCGAATCTATAGTATTCCAGTTTCTCATTTAGAAACCTCTTAACGACAAATGCAGGTAATTGTCAATAAAATAACTGCAGATAATATTGATAAGCCTCTGCGATGTTCATCCAATAGCTTGGAATTTTCGTGGTAGTATTTTACTGTAGGAGCCGATTTTTCGCTGTTATTAAAAATACACGCCAACGTTGGTGATGCTTCCAATGGCTCGGGCGAACTATGGTAAATTGAAGTTGTAGGTGAAGGTACTGGGGTCGATTGGAAAGATATACTCGGTACATCTACTTCAACTTCATTTGAAGTTGGCGAACAATTATTAGTCTTCCGCCACTCAGACAACTTATGTTCAAATAAAGCCAAGTCACGAATTGCTTGGTTTTTAAAAAGCAAAGATATATGGTGGGGCTTAATTATTTTCAAAATTTCCGATGTAATTTTATGCTCTGGGAAAGAAAAAAAATATATACATATATTTTTATATATTAGCCGTGTTTTATTATCGCTCATAACCCATATGGTTCACCCCGTAAAAAAAACGATCTGGGTTATGTACTTAAATGTACCCTCTGTTGTCAAATATAGAAACCCATATAGAAACCCCGATAGAAACCTGGATCTCGTGTTGTTTTGTAGTATGTGTTAAAAAATAACGAAGAGCCACACCCGTGTTTAGTAAAACGCAGGGTAAATTCACAAACGCATCATTGCAGTAATAATGCTCGATCATTTGCGTCAAACATTCACAAACGCAAACTATTCGCATCACTTTGAACGTCAATTGTTTATTATTGGCAAAAATGTATAAATGCTGATGCGCAAACATTAAACAAAGAAGCATCAAGAAATATTGCGATTACTTGTTGATGCCGGTGATCGGTTGGTATAAATATGGCGAATGAAAATGAAATGAATGCCTTTGAATGACATTTCTCTTAAAGCCTATTCGCTTTGCTTTACGTATAAGAAAATATCACTTTTTAATCAATTAAAGCTTTTATTAGTATTATGTCCGTCATTAGAAACAAACAACTGCTTTCCATCGTCAAACAAATAAACGATCAGCATCGCATCCGCAACTGATATGTAATCATTAGCATCATTAACAAGCAGTGATCCTGAATCGCTGCGCAATTATTTGACGTTTGTGAGCTTACCCGCAGCTATTGTTATTATGTCCCTCATTATTTGTCGAAAAATAGAAGTAACGCCCGATAATTTAAGAATTTTATAAGATTTATTAAACAATGAGATCGTGACAACGACTGACAGACTAAGAATAATGATTCATGGTATTTGTAGTCCTCTTTATGTACTTTTTGTACACATAATATATAGACACATGAGTGTATTGTGTAATTCAAATTAGTATTTATGTATACAAACTTTCCCTCTTGTGGTTAAATTAGTTCAAAATATGTGATTGTTTTTATATAGATAATAAGCCAAGTAATAAACATAATTCTGAGTGTTTTTTCTTTTTTTAAATTTTAAGTAAAAATATCGGCAATCATATTACCAGTTGGAATATATTTTAAATTTATAAAGTCCTTAGCAAATAATTCTCTAATATGATGAACTTTTATATTTATATGATATGTGCTATTGTGATATACAGAGTTCTTCACCAGATTTTGGGCACTTATATTATCTCCGAACAGATCAGTTGGGCCATCGATAAGATTCTTAAAACCCAGCTCAGCTAGCAAACTTCTTAGATAGACAACCTCCTTTGAAGCTGTAGAAAGGGCAACGTGCTCCGATTCAGTACTGCTTAGTGCAACAGCTTGGTGCTTTTTACTTTCCCATGACACGGCCGCACCAGCAAGGAAAAATACAAAGCCAGTGAATGATTTTCTGTCATCTGAGCTACCTGCCCAATCATCATCAGCATAGCCTTTTAGACGTTGTTTAGTCTGAAAATATTTAATTTTGAAATTTAAAGTGCTATTAAGGAACCTCACAATGTGTTTCGCAGCATTCAAATGTTCAACATGTGGATTCTTATTGAACTGAGCAAGTTTACACAGCGAGTGTATGATGTCTGGTCTAGAGCAAACACCCAGGTACATTAGAGATCCTATGAGAGATTGGTATAACTTCTCATCCACCAACGAACACTTTGAATCAAAACATTTTTTAAGCCGGCTTCCTGGTTCCAACGGAGTCGCACAGGATTTGCATTGCGCCATTCCATATTCAACAAGCATTTTCGTAATGATGTGGGCTTGCGAAATTTGAACTGCGTTTTTAGTCTTGATGATCTCCATCCCCAGAAAATAGTGAACTGGACCTTTGTCAACTACCTCGAATTTTGAACATATAGCTGTTTTTATTTTGTTTAGATGTTTTATATTCGAACACGCTAATAGTATATCGTCTGCGTATATGGCAATTAGGTTGACATCCTCACTATTGCTAAGTTTATAAACACAGGCATCACCATTGCATTTGGAGAAACCAATATGTGTTAAAAATGCGTCTAGCTCGTGATTCCATTCTCGACCCGATTGTTTTAGACCATACAGAGCTTTATTTAATCTGCATATTTTTTGTTGGTTAGTAGATCAATAAAGTGGTCCGGTTGCTCCATAGAAACCTCTTCTTGATGTTCGCCGTTTAAATACGCGGATGATACATTTGATGAATAAATAAGTTAAATTCAGCTGACAAAGCGTTGAAAAGGTCTCCTTATAGTCTAGACCATACCTTTGGCTGCATCACTTCGCCACTAGCCGCGCTTTGTACTTGGCAGCTTTGCCGTTTTTGTCGTATTTAATATTAAACACCCATTTACATTTAATAGCATGGCGATTTTTAGGTAAGTTCACCAGCTCCCAAGTTTCATTTTTATTAAGGGAATTTATTTCCTCTTGCATTGCCTTCTTCCATTCATCTGCGTCCTCTCGACACATTGCTTCATTTACATTAAGTGGATTCCACAATGCCTTAGCACCAACGAACTTTTTATATGAAACTGGATTTCTGGCACGGAAACGAGCTGCTCCGCGATCCCTTTCAGAACTTGGATCATCATCACCTTTCTCAGCATCAACAAAATCCTCATCAGCAACAACAACAGCATTTTTTTCCTCTACGCCACCCTGCTTTTCTGCCTTCACCGATTTTGGCTCGACATCAACAGCATCGCCTTCTTCAACATAGACGTCACTCACAGCACCAACATCACCAGAATTTAATTCGATTACTTCATCCTTTACCTTATTAGATTTCAAAGGACAAAAAATAACTACACTTTTTTCAGCATTACTTTCTTCAGTTGGTATAAAGGGAACATAATTGGTTTCATCAGATGCAGTGCTATGACCAGATTTCGAAAGGAAACTTACATCTCGACTTGTGTGAATTTGTTAACTTTTCGGCTCAAAAAATCTATACGCTTTTGATGAATTTGAGTATCCTACCATAAAACAGTCGATACCTTTAGAAGAAAATTTTGGTTTACCTGAACGTTTATCCAAAATAACTGCCTTTTGTCCAAAAGCTTGCACATGAGAAACGTTTGGTTTGTAAGTTAGCCACATTTCATGGGGAGTGATGTTTCCCAAAATGTTTGTTGGCGCAAGGTTTCGCAAGCAGACGGCTGTATATCATCGCCTCTGCCCATAAAATATCTGATAGATCCGAATCTATTAACATGCACCTAGACATTTCGACCAAAGTCCGATTTGCACGCTCCGCGACACCGTTTTGATAAGGCGTATTTGTCACGGATAGTTCTCTTTTTATACCCTCCAGTTTTAAGAAATCGTTGAAGTTTTGATTTATGTACTCACGGCCGTTATCCAAGCGCAATATTTTTATTTTGTTATTTGTTTCGCGTTCAGCAATACTTTTATACGTTTTGAAACACTCGACATCGCTTTTATTTTTAATGAGATATACAAATATTCGACGGCTATAATCGTCAATAAAGGATACAAAATATTTGGCACCGCCGAGGGAAGCATTACGCATCGGTCCACTACTATCGAGGTTTTTATGGAACGGTTGGGAGCATATTTTTTCTTTTAAACAAACCTCGCAATCCAACATCACCCTACCAGGGTTAATATTTAGTCCGCGCACCATCTGATTCGAGTTTAAAATTTTTAGGCTATTTACATTCAGGTGGCCATATTTTCGATGCCATTCAAATATGTCTTTATTGACTGTTTTTGCACTACACAGAACATTTCTTTGTTCTTTGTAAATAAAGAATTCGCCCGCATTATCTCGACACCTTTCGATTTTTAATTATGCCGCATGTATCATTTAGTTCAATAGTTAATTTATTTTCAACCACTTTTCGTAAGGAAATAAAATTCGATACAACACATTTACCAACGGAATATGACTTTCTTGTGTTTCGACTGCCATTTTTAAACCAAGCCACGGGCAATAGTGCCCGTGGTCTGGCTTATTTAATTTTAAGAAGAAATGTAAAGACAATACAAACGCATGTACGTAGGTATTGCTTTTGTTCTTTTTTTTAGGCTCTGCTTTTAATTTAAATTTTTTTTGTGACCTTTAGTCCAAATTATGCGTTTAGCCCAGGTACTACAGTTGGGGTCATCAGTTAGATGCGGTAGTACCCTTCTAAGACGCAAAATATTAGTCCAACACTGTGAATTATATTTTTTTAGGGGAACACGTTGAATTCAGACACCTAGAAAACAATGCCCGTGGTCTAGCTTGTTTGATTTTAAGAAAAAATGTTAAAACAATACAAACGCATGTGCATAGGTAGGTATTGCTTTTGTTCTTTTTTCGTGGACCCAACTTTAAATTTAATTTTAATTTTAATTTTAATTTTAATTTTAATTTTAATTTTAATTTTAATTTTAATTTTAATTTTAATTTTAATTTTAATTTTAATTTTAATTTTAATTTTAATTTTAATTTCAATTTTAATTTTAATTTTAATTTTAATTTTAATTTTAATTTTAATTTTAATTTTAATTTTAATTTTAATTTTAATTTTAATTTTAATTTTAATTTTAATTTTAATTTTAATTTTAATTTTAATTTTAATTTTAATTTTAATTTTAATTTTAATTTTAATTTTAATTTTAATTTTAATTTTAATTTTAATTTTAATTTTAATTTTAATTTTAATTTTAATTTTAATTTTAATTTTAATTTTAATTTTAATTTTAATTTTAATTTTAATTTTAATTTTAATTTTAATTTTAATTTTAATTTTAATTTTAATTTTAATTTTAATTTTAATTTTAATTTTAATTTTAATTTTAATTTTAATTTAATTTTAATTTTAATTTTAATTTTAATTTTAATTTTAATTGAATTAATGATTAATTATTAATTAGTAATTATTATTTATAATTTTAATTTTAATTTTAATTTTAATTTTAATTTTAATTTTAATTTTAATTTTAATTTTAATTTTAATTTTAATTTTAATTTTAATTTTAATTTTAATATTAATTTTAATTTTAATTTTAATTTTAATTTTAATTTTAATTTTAATTTTAATTTTAGTTTTAATTTTAATTTAATTTTAATTTTAATTTTAATTTTAATTTTAATTTTAATTTTAATTTTAATTTTAATTTTAATTTTAATTTTAATTTGAATTTGAATTTGAATTTGAATTTTAATTGAATTAATTATTAATTATTAATTTTAATTTTAATTTTAATTGAATTAATTATTAATTATTAATTATTAATTAATAATTATTAATTATTAATTATTAATTATTAATTATTAATTATTAATTATTAATTATTAATTATAATTTTAATTTTAATTGAATTAATTACGCTTCGCTTTACGTATAAGAAAATATCACTTTTTAATCAATTAAAGCTTTTATTAGTATTATGTCCGTCATTAGAAACAAACAACTGCTTTCCATCGTCAAACAAATAAACGATCAGCATCGCATCCGCAACTGATATGTAATCATTAGCATCATTAACAAGCAGTGATCCTGAATCGCTGCGCAATTATTTGACGTTTGTGAGCTTACCCGCAGCTATTGTTATTATGACCCTCATTATTTGTCGAAAAATAGAAGTAACGCCCGATAATTTAAGAATTTTATAAGATTTATTAAACAATGAGATCGTGACAACGACTGACAGACTAAGAATAATGATTCATGGTATTTGTAGTCCTCTTTATGTACTTTTTGTACACATAATATATAGACACATGAGTGTATTGTGTAATTCAAATTAGTATTTATGTATACAAACTTTCCCTCTTGTGGTTAAATTAGTTCAAAATATGTGATTGTTTTTATATAGATAATAAGCCAAGTAATAAACATAATTCTGAGTGTTTTTTCTTTTTTTTAATTTTAAGTAAAAATATCGGCAATCATATTACCAGTTGGAATATATTTTAAATTTATAAAGTCCTTAGCAAATAATTCTCTAATATGATGAACTTTTATATTTATATGATATGTGCTATTGTGATATACAGAGTTCTTCACCAGATTTTGGGCACTTATATTATCTCCGAACAGATCAGTTGGGCCATCGATAAGATTCTTAAAACCCAGCTCAGCTAGCAAACTTCTTAGATAGACAACCTCCTTTGAAGCTGTAGAAAGGGCAACGTGCTCCGATTCAGTACTGCTTAGTGCAACAGCTTGGTGCTTTTTACTTTCCCATGACACGGCCGCACCAGCAAGGAAAAATACAAAGCCAGTGAATGATTTTCTGTCATCTGAGCTACCTGCCCAATCATCATCAGCATAGCCTTTTAGACGTTGTTTAGTCTGAAAATATTTAATTTTGAAATTTAAAGTGCTATTAAGGAACCTCACAATGTGTTTCGCAGCATTCAAATGTTCAACATGTGGATTCTTATTGAACTGAGCAAGTTTACACAGCGAGTGTATGATGTCTGGTCTAGAGCAAACACCCAGGTACATTAGAGATCCTATGAGAGATTGGTATAACTTCTCATCCACCAACGAACACTTTGAATCAAAACATTTTTTAAGCCGGCTTCCTGGTTCCAACGGAGTCGCACAGGATTTGCATTGCGCCATTCCATATTCAACAAGCATTTTCGTAATGATGTGGGCTTGCGAAATTTGAACTGCGTTTTTAGTCTTGATGATCTCCATCCCCAGAAAATAGTGAACTGGACCTTTGTCAACTACCTCGAATTTTGAACATATAGCTGTTTTTATTTTGTTTAGATGTTTTATATTCGAACACGCTAATAGTACATCGTCTGCGTATATGGCAATTAGGTTGACATCCTCACTATTGCTAAGTTTATAAACACAGGCATCACCATTGCATTTGGAGAAACCAATATGTGTTAAAAATGCGTCTAGCTCGCGATTCCATTCTCGACCCGATTGTTTTAGACCATACAGAGCTTTATTTAATCTGCATATTTTTTGTTGGTTAGTAGATCAATAAAGTGGTCCGGTTGCTCCATAGAAACCTCTTCTTGATGTTCGCCGTTTAAATACGCGGATGATACATTTGATGAATAAATAAGTTAAATTCAGCTGACAAAGCGTTGAAAAGGTCTCCTTATAGTCTAGACCATACCTTTGGCTGCATCACTTCGCCACTAGCCGCGCTTTGTACTTGGCAGCTTTGCCGTTTTTGTCGTATTTAATATTAAACACCCATTTACATTTAATAGCATGGCGATTTTTAGGTAAGTTCACCAGCTCCCAAGTTTCATTTTTATTAAGGGAATTTATTTCCTCTTGCATTGCCTTCTTCCATTCATCTGCGTCCTCTCGACACATTGCTTCATTTACATTAAGTGGATTCCACAATGCCTTAGCACCAACGAACTTTTTATATGAAACTGGATTTCTGGCACGGAAACGAGCTGCTCCGCGATCCCTTTCAGAACTTGGATCATCATCACCTTTCTCAGCATCAACAAAATCCTCATCAGCAACAACAACAGCATTTTTTTTCCTCTACGCCACCCTGCTTTTCTGCCTTCACCGATTTTGGCTCGACATCAACAGCATCGCCTTCTTCAACATAGACGTCACTCACAGCACCAACATCATCAGAATTTAATTCGATTACTTCATCCTTTACCTTATTAGATTTCAAAGGACAAAAAATAACTACACTTTTTTCAGCATTACTTTCTTCAGTTGGTATAAAGGGAACATAATTGGTTTCATCAGATGCAGTGCTATGACCAGATTTCGAAAGGAAACTTACATCTCGACTTGTGTGAATTTGTTAACTTTTCGGCTCAAAAAATCTATACGCTTTTGATGAATTTGAGTATCCTACCATAAAACAGTCGATACCTTTAGAAGAAAATTTTGGTTTACCTGAACGTTTATCCAAAATAACTGCCTTTTGTCCAAAAGCTTGCACATGAGAAACGTTTGGTTTGTAAGTTAGCCACATTTCATGGGGAGTGATGTTTCCCAAAATGTTTGTTGGCGCAAGGTTTCGCAAGCAGACGGCTGTATATCATCGCCTCTGCCCATAAAATATCTGATAGATCCGAATCTATTAACATGCACCTAGACATTTCGACCAAAGTCCGATTTGCACGCTCCGCGACACCGTTTTGATAAGGCGTATTTGTCACGGATAGTTCTCTTTTTATACCCTCCAGTTTTAAGAAATCGTTGAAGTTTTGATTTATGTACTCACGGCCGTTATCCAAGCGCAATATTTTTATTTTGTTATTTGTTTCGCGTTCAGCAATACTTTTATACGTTTTGAAACACTCGACATCGCTTTTATTTTTAATGAGATATACAAATATTCGACGGCTATAATCGTCAATAAAGGATACAAAATATTTGGCACCGCCGAGGGAAGCATTACGCATCGGTCCACTACTATCGAGGTTTTTATGGAACGGTTGGGAGCATATTTTTTCTTTTAAACAAACCTCGCAATCCAACATCACCCTACCAGGGTTAATATTTAGTCCGCGCACCATCTGATTCGAGTTTAAAATTTTTAGGCTATTTACATTCAGGTGGCCATATTTTCGATGCCATTCAAATATGTCTTTATTGACTGTTTTTGCACTACACAGAACATTTCTTTGTTCTTTGTAAATAAAGAATTCGCCCGCATTATCTCGACACCTTTCGATTTTTAATTATGCCGCATGTATCATTTAGTTCAATAGTTAATTTATTTTCAACTACTTTTCGTAAGGAAATAAAATTCGATACAACACATTTACCAACGGAATATGACTTTCTTGTGTTTCGACTGCCATTTTTAAACCAAGCCACGGGCAATAGTGCCCGTGGTCTGGCTTATTTAATTTTAAGAAGAAATGTAAAGACAATACAAACGCATGTACGTAGGTATTGCTTTTGTTCTTTTTTTTAGGCTCTGCTTTTAATTTAAATTTTTTTTGTGACCTTTAGTCCAAATTATGCGTTTAGCCCAGGTACTACAGTTGGGGTCATCAGTTAGATGCGGTAGTACCCTTCTAAGACGCAAAATATTAGTCCAACACTGTGAATTATATTTTTTTAGGGGAACACGTTGAATTCAGACACCTAGAAAACAATGCCCGTGGTCTAGCTTGTTTGATTTTAAGAAAAAATGTTAAAACAATACAAACGCATGTGCATAGGTAGGTATTGCTTTTGTTCTTTTTTCGTGGACCCAACTTTAAATTTAATTTTAATTTTAATTTTAATTTTAATTTTAATTTTAATTTTAATTTTAATTTTAATTTTAATTTTAATTTTAATTTTAATTTTAATTTTAATTTTAATTTTAATTTTAATTTTAATTTTAATTTTAATTTTAATTTTAATTTTAATTTTAATTTTAATTTTAATTTTAATTTTAATTTTAATTTTAATTTTAATTTTAATTTTAATTTTAATTTTAATTTTAATTTTAATTTTAATTTTAATTTTAATTTTAATTTTAATTTTAATTTTAATTTTAATTTTAATTTTAATTTAATTTTAATTTTAATTTTAATTTTAATTTTAATTTTAATTTTAATTTTAATTGAATTAATGATTAATTATTAATTAGTAATTATTATTTATAATTTTAATTTTAATTTTAATTTTAATTTTAATTTTAATTTTAATTTTAATTTTAATTTTAATATTAATTTTAATTTTAATTTTAATTTTAATTTTAATTTTAATTTTAATTTTAATTTTAATTTTAATTTTAATTTTAATTTTAATTTTAATTTTAATTTTAATTTTAATTTTAATTTTAATTTTAATTTTAATTTTAATTTTAATTTTAATTTTAATTTTAATTTAATTTTAATTTTAATTTTAATTTTAATTTTAATTTTAATTTTAATTTTAATTTTAATTTGAATTTGAATTTGAATTTGAATTTTAATTGAATTAATTATTAATTATTAATTTTAATTTTAATTGAATTAATTATTAATTATTAATTATTAATTATTAATTATTAATTATTAATTATTAATTATAATTTTAATTTTAATTGAATTAATTACGCTTCGCTTTACGTATAAGAAAATATCACTTTTTAATCAATTAAAGCTTTTATTAGTATTATGTCCGTCATTAGAAACAAACAACTGCTTTCCATCGTCAAACAAATAAACGATCAGCATCGCATCCGCAACTGATATGTAATCATTAGCATCATTAACAAGCAGTGATCCTGAATCGCTGCGCAATTATTTGACGTTTGTGAGCTTACCCGCAGCTATTGTTATTATGACCCTCATTATTTGTCGAAAAATAGAAGTAACGCCCGATAATTTAAGAATTTTATAAGATTTATTAAACAATGAGATCGTGACAACGACTGACAGACTAAGAATAATGATTCATGGTATTTGTAGTCCTCTTTATGTACTTTTTGTACACATAATATATAGACACATGAGTGTATTGTGTAATTCAAATTAGTATTTATGTATACAAACTTTCCCTCTTGTGGTTAAATTAGTTCAAAATATGTGATTGTTTTTATATAGATAATAAGCCAAGTAATAAACATAATTCTGAGTGTTTTTTCTTTTTTTTAATTTTAAGTAAAAATATCGGCAATCATATTACCAGTTGGAATATATTTTAAATTTATAAAGTCCTTAGCAAATAATTCTCTAATATGATGAACTTTTATATTTATATGATATGTGCTATTGTGATATACAGAGTTCTTCACCAGATTTTGGGCACTTATATTATCTCCGAACAGATCAGTTGGGCCATCGATAAGATTCTTAAAACCCAGCTCAGCTAGCAAACTTCTTAGATAGACAACCTCCTTTGAAGCTGTAGAAAGGGCAACGTGCTCCGATTCAGTACTGCTTAGTGCAACAGCTTGGTGCTTTTTACTTTCCCATGACACGGCCGCACCAGCAAGGAAAAATACAAAGCCAGTGAATGATTTTCTGTCATCTGAGCTACCTGCCCAATCATCATCAGCATAGCCTTTTAGACGTTGTTTAGTCTGAAAATATTTAATTTTGAAATTTAAAGTGCTATTAAGGAACCTCACAATGTGTTTCGCAGCATTCAAATGTTCAACATGTGGATTCTTATTGAACTGAGCAAGTTTACACAGCGAGTGTATGATGTCTGGTCTAGAGCAAACACCCAGGTACATTAGAGATCCTATGAGAGATTGGTATAACTTCTCATCCACCAACGAACACTTTGAATCAAAACATTTTTTAAGCCGGCTTCCTGGTTCCAACGGAGTCGCACAGGATTTGCATTGCGCCATTCCATATTCAACAAGCATTTTCGTAATGATGTGGGCTTGCGAAATTTGAACTGCGTTTTTAGTCTTGATGATCTCCATCCCCAGAAAATAGTGAACTGGACCTTTGTCAACTACCTCGAATTTTGAACATATAGCTGTTTTTATTTTGTTTAGATGTTTTATATTCGAACACGCTAATAGTATATCGTCTGCGTATATGGCAATTAGGTTGACATCCTCACTATTGCTAAGTTTATAAACACAGGCATCACCATTGCATTTGGAGAAACCAATATGTGTTAAAAATGCGTCTAGCTCGTGATTCCATTCTCGACCCGATTGTTTTAGACCATACAGAGCTTTATTTAATCTGCATATTTTTTGTTGGTTAGTAGATCAATAAAGTGGTCCGGTTGCTCCATAGAAACCTCTTCTTGATGTTCGCCGTTTAAATACGCGGATGATACATTTGATGAATAAATAAGTTAAATTCAGCTGACAAAGCGTTGAAAAGGTCTCCTTATAGTCTAGACCATACCTTTGGCTGCATCACTTCGCCACTAGCCGCGCTTTGTACTTGGCAGCTTTGCCGTTTTTGTCGTATTTAATATTAAACACCCATTTACATTTAATAGCATGGCGATTTTTAGGTAAGTTCACCAGCTCCCAAGTTTCATTTTTATTAAGGGAATTTATTTCCTCTTGTATTGCCTTCTTCCATTCATCTGCGTCCTCTCGACACATTGCTTCATTTACATTAAGTGGATTCCACAATGCCTTAGCACCAACGAACTTTTTATATGAAACTGGATTTCTGGCACGGAAACGAGCTGCTCCGCGATCCCTTTCAGAACTTGGATCATCATCACCTTTCTCAGCATCAACAAAATCCTCATCAGCAACAACAACAGCATTTTTTTCCTCTACGCCACCCTGCTTTTCTGCCTTCACCGATTTTGGCTCGACATCAACAGCATCGCCTTCTTCAACATAGACGTCACTCACAGCACCAACATCATCAGAATTTAATTCGATTACTTCATCCTTTACCTTATTAGATTTCAAAGGACAAAAAATAACTACACTTTTTTCAGCATTACTTTCTTCAGTTGGTATAAAGGGAACATAATTGGTTTCATCAGATGCAGTGCTATGACCAGATTTCGAAAGGAAACTTACATCTCGACTTGTGTGAATTTGTTAACTTTTCGGCTCAAAAAATCTATACGCTTTTGATGAATTTGAGTATCCTACCATAAAACAGTCGATACCTTTAGAAGAAAATTTTGGTTTACCTGAACGTTTATCCAAAATAACTGCCTTTTGTCCAAAAGCTTGCACATGAGAAACGCTTGGTTTGTAAGTTAGCCACATTTCATGGGGAGTGATGTTTCCCAAAATGTTTGTTGGCGCAAGGTTTCGCAAGCAGACGGCTGTATATCATCGCCTCTGCCCATAAAATATCTGATAGATCCGAATCTATTAACATGCACCTAGACATTTCGATCAAAGTCCGATTTGCACGCTCCGCGACACCGTTTTGATAAGGCGTATTTGTCACGGATAGTTCTCTTTTTATACCCTCCAGTTTTAAGAAATCGTTGAAGTTTTGATTTATGTACTCACGGCCGTTATCCAAGCGCAATATTTTTATTTTGTTATTTGTTTCGCGTTCAGCAATACTTTTATACGTTTTGAAACACTCGACATCGCTTTTATTTTTAATGAGATATACAAATATTCGACGGCTATAATCGTCAATAAAAGATACAAAATATTTGGCACCGCCGAGGGAAGCATTACGCATCGGTCCACTACTATCGAGGTTTTTATGGGACGGTTGGGAGCATATTTTTTCTTTTAAACAAACCTCGCAATCCAACATCACCCTACCAGGGTTAATATTTAGTCCGCGCACCATCTGATTCGAGTTTAAAATTTTTAGGCTATTTACATTCAGGTGGCCATATTTTCGATGCCATTCAAATATGTCTTTATTGACTGTTTTTGCACTACACAGAACATTTCTTTGTTCTTTGTAAATAAAGAATTCGCCCGCATTATCTCGACACCTTTCGATTTTTAATTATGCCGCATGTATCATTTAGTTCAATAGTTAATTTATTTTCAACCACTTTTCGTAAGGAAATAAAATTCGATACAACACATTTACCAACGGAATATGACTTTCTTGTGTTTCGACTGCCATTTTTAAACCAAGCCACGGGCAATAGTGCCCGTGGTCTGCCTTATTTAATTTTAAGAAGAAATGTAAAGACAATACAAACGCATGTACGTAGGTATTGCTTTTGTTCTTTTTTTTAGGCTCTGCTTTTAATTTAAATTTTTTTTTGTGACCTTTAGTCCAAATTATGCGTTTAGCCCAGGTACTACAGTTGGGGTCATCAGTTAGATGCGGTAGTACCCTTCTAAGACGCAAAATATTAGTCCAACACTGTGAATTATATTTTTTTAGGGGAACACGCTTGTTTGATTTTAAGAAAAAATGTTAAAACAATACAAACGCATGTGCATAGGTAGGTATTGCTTTTGTTCTTTTTTCGTGGACCCTGCTTTAAATTTAATTTTAATTTTAATTTTAATTTTAATTTTAATTTTAATTTTAATTTTAATTTTAATTTTAATTTTAATTTTAATTTTAATTTTAATTTTAATTTTAATTTTAATTTTAATTTTAATTTTAATTTTAATTTTAATTTTAATTTTAATTTTAATTTAATTTTAATTTTAATTTTAATTTTAATTTTAATTTTAATTTTAATTTTAATTTTAATTTTAATTTTAATTTTAATTGAATTAATGATTAATTATTAATTAGTAATTATTATTTATAATTTTAATTTTAATTTTAATTTTAATTTTAATTTTAATTTTAATTTTAATTTTAATTTTAATTTTAATTTTAATTTTAATTTTAATTTTAATTTTAATTTTAATTTTAATTTTAATATTAATTTTAATTTTAATTTTAATTTTAATTTTAATTTTAATTTTAATTTTAATTTTAATTTTAATTTTAATTTTAATTTTAATTTTAATTTTAATTTTAATTTTAATTTTAATTTTAATTTTAATTTTAATTTTAATTTTAATTTTAATTTTAATTTTAATTTTAATTTTAATTTTAATTTTAATTTAATTTTAATTTTAATTTTAATTTTAATTTTAATTTTAATTTTAATTTTAATTTTAATTTTAATTTTAATTTGAATTTGAATTTGAATTTGAATTTTAATTGAATTAATTATTAATTATTAATTTTAATTTTAATTTTAATTGAATTAATTATTAATTATTAATTATTAATTATTAATTATTAATTATTAATTATAATTTTAATTTTAATTGAATTAATTACGCTTCGCTTTACGTATAAGAAAATATCACTTTTTAATCAATTAAAGCTTTTATTAGTATTATGTCCGTCATTAGAAACAAACAACTGCTTTCCATCGTCAAACAAATAAACGATCAGCATCGCATCCGCAACTGATATGTAATCATTAGCATCATTAACAAGCAGTGATCCTGAATCGCTGCGCAATTATTTGACGTTTGTGAGCTTACCCGCAGCTATTGTTATTATGACCCTCATTATTTGTCGAAAAATAGAAGTAACGCCCGATAATTTAAGAATTTTATAAGATTTATTAAACAATGAGATCGTGACAACGACTGACAGACTAAGAATAATGATTCATGGTATTTGTAGTCCTCTTTATGTACTTTTTGTACACATAATATATAGACACATGAGTGTATTGTGTAATTCAAATTAGTATTTATGTATACAAACTTTCCCTCTTGTGGTTAAATTAGTTCAAAATATGTGATTGTTTTTATATAGATAATAAGCCAAGTAATAAACATAATTCTGAGTGTTTTTTCTTTTTTTTAATTTTAAGTAAAAATATCGGCAATCATATTACCAGTTGGAATATATTTTAAATTTATAAAGTCCTTAGCAAATAATTCTCTAATATGATGAACTTTTATATTTATATGATATGTGCTATTGTGATATACAGAGTTCTTCACCAGATTTTGGGCACTTATATTATCTCCGAACAGATCAGTTGGGCCATCGATAAGATTCTTAAAACCCAGCTCAGCTAGCAAACTTCTTAGATAGACAACCTCCTTTGAAGCTGTAGAAAGGGCAACGTGCTCCGATTCAGTACTGCTTAGTGCAACAGCTTGGTGCTTTTTACTTTCCCATGACACGGCCGCACCAGCAAGGAAAAATACAAAGCCAGTGAATGATTTTCTGTCATCTGAGCTACCTGCCCAATCATCATCAGCATAGCCTTTTAGACGTTGTTTAGTCTGAAAATATTTAATTTTGAAATTTAAAGTGCTATTAAGGAACCTCACAATGTGTTTCGCAGCATTCAAATGTTCAACATGTGGATTCTTATTGAACTGAGCAAGTTTACACAGCGAGTGTATGATGTCTGGTCTAGAGCAAACACCCAGGTACATTAGAGATCCTATGAGAGATTGGTATAACTTCTCATCCACCAACGAACACTTTGAATCAAAACATTTTTTAAGCCGGCTTCCTGGTTCCAACGGAGTCGCACAGGATTTGCATTGCGCCATTCCATATTCAACAAGCATTTTCGTAATGATGTGGGCTTGCGAAATTTGAACTGCGTTTTTAGTCTTGATGATCTCCATCCCCAGAAAATAGTGAACTGGACCTTTGTCAACTACCTCGAATTTTGAACATATAGCTGTTTTTATTTTGTTTAGATGTTTTATATTCGAACACGCTAATAGTATATCGTCTGCGTATATGGCAATTAGGTTGACATCCTCACTATTGCTAAGTTTATAAACACAGGCATCACCATTGCATTTGGAGAAACCAATATGTGTTAAAAATGCGTCTAGCTCGTGATTCCATTCTCGACCCGATTGTTTTAGACCATACAGAGCTTTATTTAATCTGCATATTTTTTGTTGGTTAGTAGATCAATAAAGTGGTCCGGTTGCTCCATAGAAACCTCTTCTTGATGTTCGCCGTTTAAATACGCGGATGATACATTTGATGAATAAATAAGTTAAATTCAGCTGACAAAGCGTTGAAAAGGTCTCCTTATAGTCTAGACCATACCTTTGGCTGCATCACTTCGCCACTAGCCGCGCTTTGTACTTGGCAGCTTTGCCGTTTTTGTCGTATTTAATATTAAACACCCATTTACATTTAATAGCATGGCGATTTTTAGGTAAGTTCACCAGCTCCCAAGTTTCATTTTTATTAAGGGAATTTATTTCCTCTTGTATTGCCTTCTTCCATTCATCTGCGTCCTCTCGACACATTGCTTCATTTACATTAAGTGGATTCCACAATGCCTTAGCACCAACGAACTTTTTATATGAAACTGGATTTCTGGCACGGAAACGAGCTGCTCCGCGATCCCTTTCAGAACTTGGATCATCATCACCTTTCTCAGCATCAACAAAATCCTCATCAGCAACAACAACAGCATTTTTTTCCTCTACGCCACCCTGCTTTTCTGCCTTCACCGATTTTGGCTCGACATCAACAGCATCGCCTTCTTCAACATAGACGTCACTCACAGCACCAACATCATCAGAATTTAATTCGATTACTTCATCCTTTACCTTATTAGATTTCAAAGGACAAAAAATAACTACACTTTTTTCAGCATTACTTTCTTCAGTTGGTATAAAGGGAACATAATTGGTTTCATCAGATGCAGTGCTATGACCAGATTTCGAAAGGAAACTTACATCTCGACTTGTGTGAATTTGTTAACTTTTCGGCTCAAAAAATCTATACGCTTTTGATGAATTTGAGTATCCTACCATAAAACAGTCGATACCTTTAGAAGAAAATTTTGGTTTACCTGAACGTTTATCCAAAATAACTGCCTTTTGTCCAAAAGCTTGCACATGAGAAACGCTTGGTTTGTAAGTTAGCCACATTTCATGGGGAGTGATGTTTCCCAAAATGTTTGTTGGCGCAAGGTTTCGCAAGCAGACGGCTGTATATCATCGCCTCTGCCCATAAAATATCTGATAGATCCGAATCTATTAACATGCACCTAGACATTTCGATCAAAGTCCGATTTGCACGCTCCGCGACACCGTTTTGATAAGGCGTATTTGTCACGGATAGTTCTCTTTTTATACCCTCCAGTTTTAAGAAATCGTTGAAGTTTTGATTTATGTACTCACGGCCGTTATCCAAGCGCAATATTTTTATTTTGTTATTTGTTTCGCGTTCAGCAATACTTTTATACGTTTTGAAACACTCGACATCGCTTTTATTTTTAATGAGATATACAAATATTCGACGGCTATAATCGTCAATAAAAGATACAAAATATTTGGCACCGCCGAGGGAAGCATTACGCATCGGTCCACTACTATCGAGGTTTTTATGGGACGGTTGGGAGCATATTTTTTCTTTTAAACAAACCTCGCAATCCAACATCACCCTACCAGGGTTAATATTTAGTCCGCGCACCATCTGATTCGAGTTTAAAATTTTTAGGCTATTTACATTCAGGTGGCCATATTTTCGATGCCATTCAAATATGTCTTTATTGACTGTTTTTGCACTACACAGAACATTTCTTTGTTCTTTGTAAATAAAGAATTCGCCCGCATTATCTCGACACCTTTCGATTTTTAATTATGCCGCATGTATCATTTAGTTCAATAGTTAATTTATTTTCAACCACTTTTCGTAAGGAAATAAAATTCGATACAACACATTTACCAACGGAATATGACTTTCTTGTGTTTCGACTGCCATTTTTAAACCAAGCCACGGGCAATAGTGCCCGTGGTCTGGCTTATTTAATTTTAAGAAGAAATGTAAAGACAATACAAACGCATGTACGTAGGTATTGCTTTTGTTCTTTTTTTTAGGCTCTGCTTTTAATTTAAATTTTTTTTTGTGACCTTTAGTCCAAATTATGCGTTTAGCCCAGGTACTACAGTTGGGGTCATCAGTTAGATGCGGTAGTACCCTTCTAAGACGCAAAATATTAGTCCAACACTGTGAATTATATTTTTTTAGGGGAACACGCTTGTTTGATTTTAAGAAAAAATGTTAAAACAATACAAACGCATGTGCATAGGTAGGTATTGCTTTTGTTCTTTTTTCGTGGACCCTGCTTTAAATTTAATTTTAATTTTAATTTTAATTTTAATTTTAATTTTAATTTTAATTTTAATTTTAATTTTAATTTTAATTTTAATTTTAATTTTAATTTTAATTTTAATTTTAATTTTAATTTTAATTTTAATTTTAATTTTAATTTTAATTTTAATTTTAATTTTAATTTTAATTTTAATTTTAATTTTAATTTTAATTTTAATTTTAATTTTAATTTTAATTTTAATTTTAATTTTAATTTTAATTTTAATTTTAATTTTAATTTTAATTTTAATTTTAATTTTAATTTTAATTTTAATTTTAATTTTAATTTTAATTTTAATTTTAATTTTAATTTTAATTTTAATTTTAATTTTAATTTTAATTTTAATTTTAATTTTAATTTTAATTTTAATTTTAATTTTAATTTTAATTTTAATTTTAATTTTAATTTTAATTTAATTTTAATTTTAATTTTAATTTTAATTTTAATTTTAATTTTAATTTTAATTTGAATTTGAATTTGAATTTGAATTTTAATTGAATTAATTATTAATTATTAATTTTAATTTTAATTTTAATTGAATTAATTATTAATTATTAATTATTAATTATAATTTTAATTGAATTAATTATTAATAATTAATTATTAATTATTAATTATTAATTATTAATTATTAATTTTAATTTTAATTTGAATTTGAATTTGAATTTGAATTTTAATTTTAATTTTAATTTTAATTTTAATTTTAATTTAAATTTTAGTTTTAATTTTAATTTTAATTTTAATTTTAATTTTAATTTTAATTTTAATTTTAATTTTAATTTTAATTTTAATTTTAATTTTAATTTTAATTTTAATTTTAATTTTAATTTTAATTTTAATTTTAATTTTAATTTTAATTTTAATTTTAATTTTAATTTTAATTTTAATTTTAATTTTAATTTTAATTTTAATTTTAATTTTAATTTTAATTTTAATTTTAATTTTAATTTTAATTTTAATTTTAATTTTAATTTTAATTTTAATTTTAATTTTAATTTTAATTTTAATTTTAATTTTAATTTTAATTTTAATTTTAATTTTAATTTTAATTTTAATTTTAATTTTAATTTTAATTTTAATTTTAATTTTAATTTTAATTTTAATTTTAATTTTAATTTTAATTTTAATTTTAATTTTAATTGAATTAATTATTAATTAGTAATTTGAATTTGAATTTGAATTTTAATTGAATTAATTATTAATTATAATTTTAATTTTAATTTTAATTTTAATTTTAATTTTAATTTTAATTTTAATTTTAATTTTAATTTTAATTTTAATTTTAATTTTAATTTTAATTTTAATTTTAATTTTAATTTTAATTTTAATTTTAATTTTAATTTTAATTTTAATTTTAATTTTAATTTTAATTTTAATTTTAATTTTAATTTTAATTTTAATTTTAATTTTAATTTTAATTTTAATTTTAATTTTAATTTTAATTTTAATTTTAATTTTAATTTTAATTTTAATTTTAATTTAATTTAAATTTTAATTTTAATTTGAATTTAAATTGAATTAATTATTAATTTTAATTTTAATTGAATTAATTATTAATTATTAATTATTAATTATTAATTATTAATTATTAATTATTAATTTTAATTTTAATTTTAATTGAATTAATTATTAATTTTAATTTTAATTGAATTAATTATTAATTATTAATTTTAATTTTAGTTTTAATTTTAATTTTAATTTTAATTTTAATTTTAATTTTAATTTTAATTTTAATTTTAATTTTAATTTTAATTTTAATTTTAATTTTAATTTTAATTTTAATTTCAATTTTAATTTTAATTTAAATTTAAATTTAAATTTTAATTGAATTAATTATTAATTAGTAATTATTAATTATTAATTATTAATTATTAATTATAATTTTAATTTTAATTTTAATTTTAATTTTAATTTTAATTTTAATTTTAATTTTAATTTTAATTTTAATTTTAATTTTAATTTTAATTTTAATTTTAATTTTAATTTTAATTTTAATTTTAATTTTAATTTTAATTTTAATTTTAATTTTAATTTTAATTTTAATTTTAATTTTAATTTTAATTTTAATTTTAATTTTAATTTTAATTTTAATTTTAATTTTAATTTAATTTTAATTTTAATTTTAATTTTAATTGAATTAATTATTGATTATTAATTAGTAATTAGTAATTATTAATTATTAATTATTAATTATTAATTATAATTTTAATTTTAATTTTAATTTGAATTGAATTAATTATTAATTATTAATTATAATTTTAATTTTAATTTTAATTTTAATTTTAATTTTAATTTTAATTTTAATTTTAATTTTAATTTTAATTTTAATTTTAATTTTAATTTTAATTTTAATTTTAATTTTAATTTTAATTTTAATTTTAATTTTAATTTTAATTTTAATTTTAATTTTAATTTTAATTTTAATTTTAATTATAATTTTAATTTTAATTTTAATTTTAATTTTAATTTTAATTTTAATTTTAATTTTAATTTTAATTTTAATTTGAATTTGAATTTGAATTTGAATTTTAATTGAATTAATTATTAATTTTAATTTTAATTTTAATTGAATTAATTATTAATTATTAATTATTAATTATTAATTATTAATTATAATTTTAATTTTAATTGAATTAATTATTAATTATTAATTTTAATTTTAATTTTAATTTTAATTTTAATTTTAATTTTAATTTTAATTTTAATTTTAATTTTAATTTTAATTTTAATTTTAATTTTAATTTTAATTTTAATTTTAATTTTAATTTTAATTTTAATTTTAATTTTAATTTTAATTTTAATTTTAATTTTAATTTTAATTTTAATTTAATTTTAATTTTAATTTTAATTTTAATTTTAATTTTAATTTTAATTTTAATTTTAATTTGAATTTGAATTTGAATTTGAATTTTAATTGAATTAATTATTAATTATTAATTTTAATTTTAATTGAATTAATTATTAATTATTAATTATTAGTTAGTTATTAGTTAATATTATTTCTGATTCCCCTAAGGGTTACAGGATTCCGTTCCTGACTTCAGTCTACCTCATCCCTTCTACTTTCTCTCGTCTTGTCTTTTCTCACTTCCTCTAGCTCTTTTATCCATTCTTCTCCCCTCCCTTTTTCGTCCATTATTTCCATCAACTTTTCCCCTATGGATTTTCCTTCATTTCCTCCTGCTCTGCATCTTTCTATTACATGTTCCCACGTCTCTGGTTCACCCTCGCACAGTCTGCACATTCTCTCCTCTTCTCGTTTCCAATACCATCTTTCTCTCACCTCATTCCCTAGTCTAAATCTTGCTATTCGCCTCGTTCTTTCTGTCTTCCATCCTGCTACCAGATAATGCGGTATCCCCTCCGTCATTATTTCTCTATACCATCTGTTATATCTAGATTCCTTTATTTGTTCCCGCCTTTCCTTCTCCTGTTCTATTCTGTCTTCTCTTTCCACTCCCTCGTATCCCGTCGCACTATCATCTCTTCCCTCCCTTCCCCTCATTTCTTGCCTACCCTGTTCCCATCTTGATACTCTCACTTGTCCATCTCTCCCTCTCTCTTTCATCTCCTGTAGACATTCCCTCGCTATTTCACTTCCCTTTCCATCTGTTAACTTCTCTTCATATTTCCATGCCCTTCTCCCTGCTCTTATCCTTATCTTGTCTCTTTTTGTTTCTTCTCTCACCATGTATCCTGGAGTTTGCCATTCTACACCTAGTGTCCATTTGAGGTACCTCTCTTGCATTGTTTCAATTTCTTTTCTCTCCTCCCATCCCCATATTTCTGCTCCATACCCCATCACCGTCCATACCAGGGTGTCAAAAAGCCACATCTTCCTCTCCCATACCCTCTCGAATTTTCTCCTTCCAATCCCCCATGCTTCCTTCATGACCGCTGCTGCCTTTTTTGCTCTGTCCTTTATATGTGCCTCCTGCCCTCCATTCTTTTTGAACACATAGCCCAGGTATTCAAACTCCCTTACTTCCTCTATTTGCTTTCCCCTCCATCTCCAATCTACTGTTTTATTCCTCCCTCCTCCTTTTCTAAACCTCATCACTTTCGTCTTTCCAACGTTTAACTCTAGTTTTTTCTTCTCGAAATATTTTTCCAGTATCCTTATCATACATTGCATCTCTTCTTCGTTTTTCGCCAATACTACCACATCATCTGCGTATGCCAGCGAGCTAATTCTTTTTCATCTCACTTTTACCCCTCCCCATCTCCCCTCGGCCAGTTCGTCTTCCATATCTGCCGTCAATAAGTTAAACAGTATTGGACTCATCGGGCAGCCTTGTCTTACTCCTTTTCCCGTCCAAAATGTTCCCCCCATCGCTACTCCCGCTTTCACTCTGCTCGTCGTTTCTTCGTAAACCTCCCTAACTCTCTCCCTAAGCCCTTCTCTTACTCCTCGTTCCACCAATGCATCTATCATAATTTTTCTATCCACTGAGTCAAACGCCGCTTTTAAATCTATAAATAGTGCCACTAGCTTGCCTTTCTCCTCTGCAACCTCTCTGTTCACCACATAGTTCAACACATATATATTGTCTATCGTCCCTACTCCTCTTCTGAACCCCGTTTGATTCGGTGGTATCATCCCTTTTTCCTCCGCTTCTTCCTCTAGCCTCTTCGCTAAAACCGCAGTGTATATTTTATATAACGTTGGCATGAGTGTTACTCCTCTGTATTCCTCTACCTTTGTTCCCGCCCCTTTCTTTACTATTGGTGCAATCACCCCCTCTTTCCACCCCTCCGGCCATCCGTCTCCTCTCCACACTTTTCTGCATATTTCCCAAGCTACCTCTATCCCTTTTTCTCCTCCATATCTCCACGCCTCATTCGGTATTTCATCTATTCCCGTTGCTTTTCCTTCTTTGAGTTTTCTCACCACCTTTCTTATTTCTTCTTTGCTAATATCAGTCTCCTCTTCCGCTCTTCTTCTTCCCTCCATTCCCATTCTTACTCTTCCTTCCACCCCTCCAAATAAGCTCATAAAATATTTTTTCCATTCCTCTTCGGCTATACCTTCCCCCATTATCTTTCTCTTCTTTCTTTCTCTATTTATTATTTCCCACACTTTGTTTTCGGTATTGGCCTCTGTAATTTCTCTTTTCAACTCTTCCTGCTCGGCCCTTTTCTTTTTCTCACACATCACTTGATATTCTCTTTTTTTCTCCCTGTATTTTTCTTTCGTCCCACTATTTTTCCTCCACCTCCTTAACTCCTTTCTTACTTCCCCTTTTTTATCTCTGCACTCATCATCCCACCATCCTCTCATTTTCCGTTTCCTTTCTCTCCCCCCTATCTCCTCACTTCGATCAATCTCTCTCTTTATCCTCTCCCCTATCTCCTTAACTGCTTCCTCTCCTCCCTCCTCCAGTCTAAATCCTCGCATTCTTCTCTCGTATTCCCGTTTCATCTCCTCTGACCACCTTCCCGTTTTTGTTCTTTTGACCTCCTTTCCCTTTTCTCTCTTTCTCCTTCTCCCTTTTTTCATCGTGATCACCAATGGGTGATGATCCGACTCCACCCTATCTGCTACTTCCATCCTTTCTATCCCGTCTCTCGTCCTCTCGTCACCCAATACATAATCTATAACTGTCTCTCCTCTGCCTCCTGTATACGTGAACTCTCCCTCCTCGTCCCCCTCTATATTACCGTTAAAAATTTCCCACCCTAATTCTCCTATCATCTGCGTTAACTTTTTTCCTTCAGCGTTCACTTTCTTATCTTTTGACCTCCTTCCATTCTCTTCATCTTCCATCTCCCTCACTCTTCCACCCTCTAGCCCTGTTCTGGCGTTGAAGTCCCCCCCTATTATCACTCTTTCCTCATCTGCTTGCTTCTCCATCCACCTTCTTAAGCATTCCAACTTCTTATCTATGTCGTTATTAACGTATATTGCTACTATAACCCATTCATCCTTCCCGGCTTTTACTTTCCTGCATATTATTCCCTCTTCCCGTTCCTGATGCTCATCTCCCTCCATTGCCATTTCTTCTCTAATTCCCATCATCATACCTCCCATCGCTCTTCCCTTCTTATTCTTCTTTTTTGCTCCCTGTCTCGTCCATTTATACCCCTTTGGCAGTTTTGTTTTCCATTTTTCCCAGTTCTTTTCCTCTACCCAAGTTTCTATCAACACTATAACTTCCCATTCTTTGATCCCTTCCCAGAACTCTTTTTCTTTATTTGCTAGCCCCGCCACATTCCAGAAGCCGATCTTCCATCTTTCCTTCGCCCCTTCTCTACTTATTTCATTTCTTTCTTCTTCTTCCCTTATCCGTTTTTTGGCTCCATTCGCTCTTCTACTTCTCTTTCCCCTTCTTGTTTTTGGCTACTTCTACTTTCTCTCTGCAATTGGCCATCCTGTTCTTCATCTCTAGTCATTATTTTCCTTATGACCTCCCTTTTCTCATCCCATACCCATGTCTCGTCATTTACTATCAGTTTCCCATATCTTATCCTAACCCACTTCCCTTTTCTCTTCTCTTCCTCTGCTCGCTCCTTTATCAGCCACTTCATTCTTCTTTCTTTCCACGTTAAGTCCTCTTCAATTCTCTCCCTCCTTCCTTTTAGGCTCGTTTTCTTTCTCATAACCTCTGCTTTCCCCTCTAGTGTTTCCATCTTTACCTCTATCATGCCCTCTTTCCTGTCTGCTCCTCTCCTTCCGACCTCCTTCACTTCCTTTATCCTTGCTCGCACTCCTATGCTTATAAATAAGCTTTCTACCGTTTCTTTTATTGTGCCTTGTATCTGCGCGTTTCTGATTATTACATTCCTTTTTATTTTTTCTTTTTCCTGTTTTTCTATCTTTGCTTCCATCTCTTTCATCTTCTCCATTAGATTTTCTGTCTCCTCTCGCCCAATTATTTTTACTCCTGCTTCACTTCTTGAATCTCACGTTTTAACTCTTTGTTCATCTCCCTTAGTATCCTCTCCACATTCGATTCCTCTCCCTCTTTCTTCTGCGGTGATCTTGGAATTTTCTTGCTTGGCTGAAATACCGCTATTCCTTCCACCATTTCCTGCTCCCCTCCTTCTGTCTGTTCCCTTTTCCTTTTCCATAGATCACTTATATCTCCCATCGATCCCGTGTTCATACCCTTCGACAATCTTTCAATGTTTGTCGGCCTTCCTCTCCTCTTTATTTCTGCTTCGATATTTTCTCCTTTTTTATCCGCCATGTCCTCTCTGTACCCCTTCCTTATTTATTTGAATTTATTTTAGTTTATTTTATTTTATTTTATTCTATTCTATTTTATTTTATTTTATTATATTTTATTTTATTATATTTTATTTTATTTTATTATATTTTATTTTATTTTATTTTATTTTATTTTATTCTATTCTATTTTATTTTATTTTATTTTATTATATTTTATTTTATTATATTTTATTTTATTTATTTTATTTTATTTTATTATATTTTAATTCAATTTTTATTTTATTTTATTTTATTTTATTTTATTTTATTTTTTGATTTTATTTTATTTTATTTTTTCTTATCTTCTCTAAAACACGTCCGACACCTTCGACGGTCAAGAATGGAATCTAATTATTAATTATTAATTATTAATTATAATTTTAATTTTAATTGAATTAATTATTGATAATTAATTATTAATTTTAATTTTAATTTTAATTTTAATTTGAATTTGAATTTGAATTTGAATTTGAATTTTAATTTTAATTTTAATTTTAATTTTAATTTTAATTTTAATTTTAATTTTAATTTAAATTTAAATTTTAGTTTTAATTTTAATTTTAATTTTAATTTTAATTTTAATTTTAATTTTAATTTTAATTTTAATTTTAATTTTAATTTTAATTTTAATTTTAATTTTAATTTTAATTTTAATTTTAATTTTAATTTTAATTTTAATTTTAATTTTAATTTTAATTGAATTAATTATTAATTAGTAATTTGAATTTGAATTTGAATTTTAATTGAATTAATTATTAATTATTAATTATAATTTTAATTTTAATTTTAATTTTAATTTTAATTTTAATTTTAATTTTAATTTTAATTTTAATTTTAATTTTAATTTTAATTTTAATTTTAATTTTAATTTTAATTTTAATTTTAATTTTAATTTTAATTTTAATTTTAATTTTAATTTTAATTTTAATTTTAATTTTAATTTTAATTTTAATTTTAATTTTAATTTTAATTTTAATTTTAATTTTAATTTTAATTTAATTTAAATTTTAATTTTAATTTGAATTTAAATTGAATTAATTATTAATTTTAATTTTAATTGAATTAATTATTAATTATTAATTTTAATTTTAGTTTTAATTTTAATTTTAATTTTAATTTTAATTTTAATTTTAATTTTAATTTTAATTTTAATTTTAATTTTAATTTTAATTTTAATTTTAATTTCAATTTTAATTTTAATTTAAATTTAAATTTAAATTTTAATTGAATTAATTATTAATTAGTAATTATTAATTATTAATTATAATTTTAATTTTAATTTTAATTTTAATTTTAATTTTAATTTTAATTTTAATTTTAATTTTAATTTTAATTTTAATTGTAATTTTAATTTTAATTTTAATTTTAATTTTAATTTTAATTTTAATTTTAATTTTAATTTTAATTTTAATTTTAATTTTAATTTTAATTTTAATTTTAATTTTAATTTTAATTTTAATTTTCATTTTAATGTTAATTTTAATTTTAATTTTAATTTTAATTTTAATTTTAATTTTAATTTTAATTTTAATTTTAATTTTAATTTTAATTTTAATTTTAATTTTAATTTTAATTTTAATTTAATTTAAATTTTAATTTTAATTTGAATTTAAATTGAATTAATTATTAATTTTAATTTTAATTGAATTAATTATTAATTATTAATTATTAATTATTAATTTTAATTTTAATTTTAATTGAATTAATTATTAATTATTAATTATTAATTATTAATTTTAATTTTAATTGAATTAATTATTAATTATTAATTTTAATTTTAGTTTTAATTTTAATTTTAATTTTAATTTTAATTTCAATTTTAATTTTAATTTAAATTTAAATTTAAATTTTAATTGAATTAATTATTAATTAGTAATTATTAATTATTAATTATAATTTTAATTTTAATTTTAATTTTAATTTTAATTTTAATTTTAATTTTAATTTTAATTTTAATTTTAATTTTAATTTTAATTGTAATTTTAATTTTAATTTTAATTTTAATTTTAATTTTAATTTTAATTTTAATTTTAATTTTAATTTTAATGTTAATTTTAATTTTAATTTTAATTTTAATTTTAATTTTAATTTTAATTTTAATTTTAATTTTAATTTTAATTTTAATTTTAATTTTAATTTTAATTTTAATTTTAATTTTAATTTTAATTTAAATTTTAATTTTAATTTTAATTTTAATTTAATTTTAATTTTAATTTTAATTTAAATTTTAATTTTAATTGAATTAATTATTGATTATTAATTAGTAATTATTAATTATTAATTATTAATTATTAATTATTAATTATAATTTTAATTTTAATTTTAATTTGAATTTGAATTGAATTAATTATTAATTATTAATTATAATTTTAATTTTAATTTTAATTTTAATTTTAATTTTAATTTTAATTTGAATTTGAATTTTAATTTTAATTTTAATTTTAATTTTAATTTTAATTTTAATTTTAATTTTAATTTTAATTTTAATTTTAATTTTAATTTTAATTTTAATTTTAATTTTAATTTTAATTTTAATTTTAATTTTAATTTTAATTTTAATTTTAATTTTAATTTTAATTTTAATTTTAATTTTAATTTTAATTTTAATTTTAATTTAATTTTAATTTTAATTTTAATTTTAATTTGAATTTGAATTTGAATTTTAATTGAATTAATTATTAATTATTAATTTTAATTTTAATTTTAATTGAATTAATTATTAATTATTAATTATTAATTATTAATTATTAATTATTAATTATAATTTTAATTGAATTAATTACGCTTCGCTTTACGTATAAGAAAATATCACTTTTTAATCAATTAAAGCTTTTATTAGTATTATGTCCGTCATTAGAAACAAACAACTGCTTTCCATCGTCAAACAAATAAACGATCAGCATCGCATCCGCAACTGATATGTAATCATTAGCATCATTAACAAGCAGTGATCCTGAATCGCTGCGCAATTATTTGACGTTTGTGAGCTTACCCGCAGCTATTGTTATTATGACCCTCATTATTTGTCGAAAAATAGAAGTAACGCCCGATAATTTAAGAATTTTATAAGATTTATTAAACAATGAGATCGTGACAACGACTGACAGACTAAGAATAATGATTCATGGTATTTGTAGTCCTCTTTATGTACTTTTTGTACACATAATATATAGACACATGAGTGTATTGTGTAATTCAAATTAGTATTTATGTATACAAACTTTCCCTCTTGTGGTTAAATTAGTTCAAAATATGTGATTGTTTTTATATAGATAATAAGCCAAGTAATAAACATAATTCTGAGTGTTTTTTCTTTTTTTTAATTTTAAGTAAAAATATCGGCAATCATATTACCAGTTGGAATATATTTTAAATTTATAAAGTCCTTAGCAAATAATTCTCTAATATGATGAACTTTTATATTTATATGATATGTGCTATTGTGATATACAGAGTTCTTCACCAGATTTTGGGCACTTATATTATCTCCGAACAGATCAGTTGGGCCATCGATAAGATTCTTAAAACCCAGCTCAGCTAGCAAACTTCTTAGATAGACAACCTCCTTTGAAGCTGTAGAAAGGGCAACGTGCTCCGATTCAGTACTGCTTAGTGCAACAGCTTGGTGCTTTTTACTTTCCCATGACACGGCCGCACCAGCAAGGAAAAATACAAAGCCAGTGAATGATTTTCTGTCATCTGAGCTACCTGCCCAATCATCATCAGCATAGCCTTTTAGACGTTGTTTAGTCTGAAAATATTTAATTTTGAAATTTAAAGTGCTATTAAGGAACCTCACAATGTGTTTCGCAGCATTCAAATGTTCAACATGTGGATTCTTATTGAACTGAGCAAGTTTACACAGCGAGTGTATGATGTCTGGTCTAGAGCAAACACCCAGGTACATTAGAGATCCTATGAGAGATTGGTATAACTTCTCATCCACCAACGAACACTTTGAATCAAAACATTTTTTAAGCCGGCTTCCTGGTTCCAACGGAGTCGCACAGGATTTGCATTGCGCCATTCCATATTCAACAAGCATTTTCGTAATGATGTGGGCTTGCGAAATTTGAACTGCGTTTTTAGTCTTGATGATCTCCATCCCCAGAAAATAGTGAACTGGACCTTTGTCAACTACCTCGAATTTTGAACATATAGCTGTTTTTATTTTGTTTAGATGTTTTATATTCGAACACGCTAATAGTATATCGTCTGCGTATATGGCAATTAGGTTGACATCCTCACTATTGCTAAGTTTATAAACACAGGCATCACCATTGCATTTGGAGAAACCAATATGTGTTAAAAATGCGTCTAGCTCGTGATTCCATTCTCGACCCGATTGTTTTAGACCATACAGAGCTTTATTTAATCTGCATATTTTTTGTTGGTTAGTAGATCAATAAAGTGGTCCGGTTGCTCCATAGAAACCTCTTCTTGATGTTCGCCGTTTAAATACGCGGATGATACATTTGATGAATAAATAAGTTAAATTCAGCTGACAAAGCGTTGAAAAGGTCTCCTTATAGTCTAGACCATACCTTTGGCTGCATCACTTCGCCACTAGCCGCGCTTTGTACTTGGCAGCTTTGCCGTTTTTGTCGTATTTAATATTAAACACCCATTTACATTTAATAGCATGGCGATTTTTAGGTAAGTTCACCAGCTCCCAAGTTTCATTTTTATTAAGGGAATTTATTTCCTCTTGTATTGCCTTCTTCCATTCATCTGCGTCCTCTCGACACATTGCTTCATTTACATTAAGTGGATTCCACAATGCCTTAGCACCAACGAACTTTTTATATGAAACTGGATTTCTGGCACGGAAACGAGCTGCTCCGCGATCCCTTTCAGAACTTGGATCATCATCACCTTTCTCAGCATCAACAAAATCCTCATCAGCAACAACAACAGCATTTTTTTCCTCTACGCCACCCTGCTTTTCTGCCTTCACCGATTTTGGCTCGACATCAACAGCATCGCCTTCTTCAACATAGACGTCACTCACAGCACCAACATCATCAGAATTTAATTCGATTACTTCATCCTTTACCTTATTAGATTTCAAAGGACAAAAAATAACTACACTTTTTTCAGCATTACTTTCTTCAGTTGGTATAAAGGGAACATAATTGGTTTCATCAGATGCAGTGCTATGACCAGATTTCGAAAGGAAACTTACATCTCGACTTGTGTGAATTTGTTAACTTTTCGGCTCAAAAAATCTATACGCTTTTGATGAATTTGAGTATCCTACCATAAAACAGTCGATACCTTTAGAAGAAAATTTTGGTTTACCTGAACGTTTATCCAAAATAACTGCCTTTTGTCCAAAAGCTTGCACATGAGAAACGCTTGGTTTGTAAGTTAGCCACATTTCATGGGGAGTGATGTTTCCCAAAATGTTTGTTGGCGCAAGGTTTCGCAAGCAGACGGCTGTATATCATCGCCTCTGCCCATAAAATATCTGATAGATCCGAATCTATTAACATGCACCTAGACATTTCGATCAAAGTCCGATTTGCACGCTCCGCGACACCGTTTTGATAAGGCGTATTTGTCACGGATAGTTCTCTTTTTATACCCTCCAGTTTTAAGAAATCGTTGAAGTTTTGATTTATGTACTCACGGCCGTTATCCAAGCGCAATATTTTTATTTTGTTATTTGTTTCGCGTTCAGCAATACTTTTATACGTTTTGAAACACTCGACATCGCTTTTATTTTTAATGAGATATACAAATATTCGACGGCTATAATCGTCAATAAAAGATACAAAATATTTGGCACCGCCGAGGGAAGCATTACGCATCGGTCCACTACTATCGAGGTTTTTATGGGACGGTTGGGAGCATATTTTTTCTTTTAAACAAACCTCGCAATCCAACATCACCCTACCAGGGTTAATATTTAGTCCGCGCACCATCTGATTCGAGTTTAAAATTTTTAGGCTATTTACATTCAGGTGGCCATATTTTCGATGCCATTCAAATATGTCTTTATTGACTGTTTTTGCACTACACAGAACATTTCTTTGTTCTTTGTAAATAAAGAATTCGCCCGCATTATCTCGACACCTTTCGATTTTTAATTATGCCGCATGTATCATTTAGTTCAATAGTTAATTTATTTTCAACCACTTTTCGTAAGGAAATAAAATTCGATACAACACATTTACCAACGGAATATGACTTTCTTGTGTTTCGACTGCCATTTTTAAACCAAGCCACGGGCAATAGTGCCCGTGGTCTGGCTTATTTAATTTTAAGAAGAAATGTAAAGACAATACAAACGCATGTACGTAGGTATTGCTTTTGTTCTTTTTTTTAGGCTCTGCTTTTAATTTAAATTTTTTTTGTGACCTTTAGTCCAAATTATGCGTTTAGCCCAGGTACTACAGTTGGGGTCATCAGTTAGATGCGGTAGTACCCTTCTAAGACGCAAAATATTAGTCCAACACTGTGAATTATATTTTTTTAGGGGAACACGTTGAATTCAGACACCGAGAAAACAATGCCCGTGGTCTAGCTTGTTTGATTTTAAGAAAAAATGTTAAAACAATACAAACGCATGTGCATAGGTAGGTATTGCTTTTGTTCTTTTTTCGTGGACCCAACTTTAATTTTAATTTTAATTTTAATTTTAATTTTAATTTTAACTTTAATTTTAATTTTAATTTTAATTTTAATTTTAATTTTAATTTTAATTTTAATTTTAATTTTAATTTTAATTTTAATTTTAATTTTAATTTTAATTTTAATTTTAATTTTAATTTTAATTTTAATTTTATTTTAATTTTAATTTTAATTTTAATTTTAATTTTAATTTTAATTTTAATTTTAATTTTAATTTTAATTTTAATTGTAATTTTAATTTTAATTTTAATTTTAATTTTAATTTTAATTTTAATTTTAATTTTAATTTTAATTTTAATTTTCATTTTAATGTTAATTTTAATTTTAATTTTAATTTTAATTTTAATTTTAATTTTAATTTTAATTTTAATTTTAATTTTAATTTTAATTTTAATTTTAATTTTAATTTTAATTTTAATTTTAATTTTAATTTAATTTTAATTTTAATTTTAATTTAAATTTTAATTTTAATTGAATTAATTATTGATTATTAATTAGTAATTATTAATTATTAATTATTATTTATTAATTATTAATTATAATTTTAATTTTAATTTTAATTTTAATTTTAATTTGAATTTGAATTGAATTAATTATTAATTATTAATTATAATTTTAATTTTAATTTTAATTTTAATTTTAATTTTAATTTTAATTTTAATTTTAATTTTAATTTTAATTTTAATTTTAATTTTAATTTTAATTTTAATTTTAATTTTAATTTTAATTTTAATTTTAATTTTAATTTTATTTTAATTTTAATTTTAATTTTAATTTTAATTTTAATTTTAATTTTAATTTTAATTTTAATTTTAATTTTAATTTTAATTGTAATTTTAATTTTAATTTTAATTTTAATTTTAATTTTCATTTTAATGTTAATTTTAATTTTAATTTTAATTTTAATTTTAATTTTAATTTTAATTTTAATTTTAATTTTAATTTTAATTTTAATTTTAATTTTAATTTTAATTTTAATTTTAATTTTAATTTTAATTTTAATTTTAATTTTAATTTTAATTTTAATTTTAATTTTAATTTTAATTTTAATTTTAATTTTAATTTTAATTTTAATTTTAATTTTAATTTAATTTTAATTTTAATTTTAATTTTAATTTAAATTTTAATTTTAATTGAATTAATTATTGATTATTAATTAGTAATTATTAATTATTAATTATTATTTATTAATTATTAATTATAATTTTAATTTTAATTTTAATTTTAATTTGAATTTGAATTTGAATTGAATTAATTATTAATTATTAATTATAATTTTAATTTTAATTTTAATTTTAATTTTAATTTTAATTTTAATTTTAATTTTAATTTTAATTTTAATTTTAATTTTAATTTTAATTTTAATTTTAATTTTAATTTTAATTTTAATTTTAATTTTAATTTTAATTTTAATTTTAATTTTAATTTTAATTTTAATTTTAATTTTAATTTTAATTTTAATTTTAATTTTAATTTTAATTTTAATTTTAATTTTAATTTTAATTTTAATTTTAATTTTAATTTTAATTTTAATTTTAATTTTAATTTTAATTTGAATTTGAATTTGAATTTGAATTTGAATTTGAATTTGAATTTGAATTTGAATTTGAATTTGAATTGAATTAATTATTAATTTTAATTTTAATTTTAATTGAATTAATTATAAATTATTAATTATTAATTATTAATTATTAATTATAATTTTAATTTTAATTGAATTAATTATTAATTATTAATTTTAATTTTAATTTTAATTTTAATTTTAATTTTAATTTTAATTTTAATTTTAATTTTAATTTTAATTTTAATTTTAATTTTAATTTTAATTTTAATTTTAATTTTAATTTTAATTTTAATTTTAATTTTAATTTTAATTTTAATTTTAATTTAATTTTAATTTTAATTTTAATTTTAATTTTAATTTTAATTTTAATTTTAATTTGAATTTGAATTTGAATTTGAATTTGAATTTGAATTTGAATTTTAATTGAATTAATTATTAATTATTAATTTTAATTTTAATTTTAATTGAATTAATTATTAATTATTAATTATTAATTATTAATTATTAATTATTAATTATAATTTTAATTGAATTAATTATTAATTATTAATTTTAATTTTAATTTTAATTTGAATTTGAATTTGAATTTGAATTTTAATTTTAATTTTAATTTTAATTTTAATTTTAATTTTAATTTTAATTTTAATTTTAATTTTAATTTTAATTTTAATTTTAATTTTAATTTTAATTTTAATTTTAATTTTAATTTTAATTTTAATTTTAATTTTAATTTTAATTTTAATTTTAATTTTAATTTTAATTTTAATTTAATTTTAATTTTAATTTTAATTTTAATTTTAATTTGAATTTGAATTTGAATTTGAATTTTAATTGAATTAATTATTAATTATTAATTTTAATTTTAATTGAATTAATTATTAATTATTAATTATTAATTATTAATTATTAATTATAATTTTAATTGAATTAATTACGCTTCGCTTTACGTATAAGAAAATATCACTTTTTAATCAATTAAAGCTTTTATTAGTATTATGTCCGTCATTAGAAACAAACAACTGCTTTCCATCGTCAAACAAATAAACGATCAGCATCGCATCCGCAACTGATATGTAATCATTAGCATCATTAACAAGCAGTGATCCTGAATCGCTGCGCAATTATTTGACGTTTGTGAGCTTACCCGCAGCTATTGTTATTATGACCCTCATTATTTGTCGCAAAATAGAAGTAACGCCCGATAATTTAAGAATTTTATAAGATTTATTAAACAATGAGATCGTGACAACGACTGACAGACTAAGAATAATGATTCATGGTATTTGTAGTCCTCTTTATGTACTTTTTGTACACATAATATATAGACACATGAGTGTATTGTGTAATTCAAATTAGTATTTATGTATACAAACTTTCCCTCTTGTGGTTAAATTAGTTCAAAATATGTGATTGTTTTTATATAGATAATAAGCCAAGTAATAAACATAATTCTGAGTGTTTTTTCTTTTTTTTAATTTTAAGTAAAAATATCGGCAATCATATTACCAGTTGGAATATATTTTAAATTTATAAAGTCCTTAGCAAATAATTCTCTAATATGATGAACTTTTATATTTATATGATATGTGCTATTGTGATATACAGAGTTCTTCACCAGATTTTGGGCACTTATATTATCTCCGAACAGATCAGTTGGGCCATCGATAAGATTCTTAAAACCCAGCTCAGCTAGCAAACTTCTTAGATAGACAACCTCCTTTGAAGCTGTAGAAAGGGCAACGTGCTCCGATTCAGTACTGCTTAGTGCAACAGCTTGGTGCTTTTTACTTTCCCATGACACGGCCGCACCAGCAAGGAAAAATACAAAGCCAGTGAATGATTTTCTGTCATCTGAGCTACCTGCCCAATCATCATCAGCATAGCCTTTTAGACGTTGTTTAGTCTGAAAATATTTAATTTTGAAATTTAAAGTGCTATTAAGGAACCTCACAATGTGTTTCGCAGCATTCAAATGTTCAACATGTGGATTCTTATTGAACTGAGCAAGTTTACACAGCGAGTGTATGATGTCTGGTCTAGAGCAAACACCCAGGTACATTAGAGATCCTATGAGAGATTGGTATAACTTCTCATCCACCAACGAACACTTTGAATCAAAACATTTTTTAAGCCGGATTCCTGGTTCCAACGGAGTCGCACAGGATTTGCATTGCGCCATTCCATATTCAACAAGCATTTTCGTAATGATGTGGGCTTGCGAAATTTGAACTGCGTTTTTAGTCTTGATGATCTCCATCCCCAGAAAATAGTGAACTGGACCTTTGTCAACTACCTCGAATTTTGAACATATAGCTGTTTTTATTTTGTTTAGATGTTTTATATTCGAACACGCTAATAGTATATCGTCTGCGTATATGGCAATTAGGTTGACATCCTCACTAAGTTTATAAACACAGGCATCACCATTGCATTTGGAGAAACCAATATGTGTTAAAAATGCGTCTAGCTCGTGATTCCATTCTCGACCCGATTGTTTTAGACCATACAGAGCTTTATTTAATCTGCATATTTTTTGTTGGTTAGTAGATCAATAAAGTGGTCCGGTTGCTCCATAGAAACCTCTTCTTGATGTTCGCCGTTTAAATACGCGGATGATACATTTGATGAATAAATAAGTTAAATTCAGCTGACAAAGCGTTGAAAAGGTCTCCTTATAGTCTAGACCATACCTTTGGCTGCATCACTTCGCCACTAGCCGCGCTTTGTACTTGGCAGCTTTGCCGTTTTTGTCGTATTTAATATTAAACACCCATTTACATTTAATAGCATGGCGATTTTTAGGTAAGTTCACCAGCTCCCAAGTTTCATTTTTATTAAGGGAATTTATTTCCTCTTGCATTGCCTTCTTCCATTCATCTGCGTCCTCTCGACACATTGCTTCATTTACATTAAGTGGATTCCACAATGCCTTAGCACCAACGAACTTTTTATATGAAACTGGATTTCTGGCACGGAAACGAGCTGCTCCGCGATCCCTTTCAGAACTTGGATCATCATCACCTTTCTCAGCATCAACAAAATCCTCATCAGCAACAACAACAGCATTTTTTTCCTCTACGCCACCCTGCTTTTCTGCCTTCACCGATTTTGGCTCGACATCAACAGCATCGCCTTCTTCAACATAGACGTCACTCACAGCACCAACATCATCAGAATTTAATTCGATTACTTCATCCTTTACCTTATTAGATTTCAAAGGACAAAAAATAACTACACTTTTTTCAGCATTACTTTCTTCAGTTGGTATAAAGGGAACATAATTGGTTTCATCAGATGCAGTGCTATGACCAGATTTCGAAAGGAAACTTACATCTCGACTTGTGTGAATTTGTTAACTTTTCGGCTCAAAAAATCTATACGCTTTTGATGAATTTGAGTATCCTACCATAAAACAGTCGATACCTTTAGAAGAAAATTTTGGTTTACCTGAACGTTTATCCAAAATAACTGCCTTTTGTCCAAAAGCTTGCACATGAGAAACGCTTGGTTTGTAAGTTAGCCACATTTCATGGGGAGTGATGTTTCCCAAAATGTTTGTTGGCGCAAGGTTTCGCAAGCAGACGGCTGTATATCATCGCCTCTGCCCATAAAATATCTGATAGATCCGAATCTATTAACATGCACCTAGACATTTCGATCAAAGTCCGATTTGCACGCTCCGCGACACCGTTTTGATAAGGCGTATTTGTCACGGATAGTTCTCTTTTTATACCCTCCAGTTTTAAGAAATCGTTGAAGTTTTGATTTATGTACTCACGGCCGTTATCCAAGCGCAATATTTTTATTTTGTTATTTGTTTCGCGTTCAGCAATACTTTTATACGTTTTGAAACACTCGACATCGCTTTTATTTTTAATGAGATATACAAATATTCGACGGCTATAATCGTCAATAAAAGATACAAAATATTTGGCACCGCCGAGGGAAGCATTACGCATCGGTCCACTACTATCGAGGTTTTTATGGGACGGTTGGGAGCATATTTTTTCTTTTAAACAAACCTCGCAATCCAACATCACCCTACCAGGGTTAATATTTAGTCCGCGCACCATCTGATTTGAGTTTAAAATTTTTAGGCTATTTACATTCAGGTGGCCATATTTTCGATGCCATTCAAATATGTCTTTATTGACTGTTTTTGCACTACACAGAACATTTCTTTGTTCTTTGTAAATAAAGAATTCGCCCGCATTATCTCGACACCTTTCGATTTTTAATTATGCCGCATGTATCATTTAGTTCAATAGTTAATTTATTTTCAACCACTTTTCGTAAGGAAATAAAATTCGATACAACACATTTACCAACGGAATATGACTTATTTTTAAACCAAGCCACGGGCAATAGTGCCCGTGGTCTGGCTTATTTAATTTTAAGAAGAAATGTAAAGACAATACAAACGCATGTACGTAGGTATTGCTTTTGTTCTTTTTTTAGGCTCTGCTTTTAATTTAATTTTTTTTGTGACCTTTAGTCCAAATTATGCGTTTAGCCCAGGTACTACAGTTGGGGTCATCAGTTAGATGCGGTAGTACCCTTCTAAGACGCAAAATATTAGTCCAACACTGTGAATTATATTTTTTTAGGGGAACACGTTGAATTCAAACACCTAGACAATGCCCGTGGTCTAGCTTGTTTGATTTTAAGAAAAAATGTTAAAACAATACAAACGCATGTGCATAGGTAGGTATTGCTTTTGTTCTTTTTTCGTGGACCCTGCTTTAAATTTAATTTTAATTTTAATTTTAATTTAATTTTAATTTTAATTTTAATTTTAATTTTAATTGAATTAATTATTAATTATTAATTAGTAATTATTATTTATAATTTTAATTTTAATTTTAATTTTAATTTTAATTTTAATTTTAATTTTAATTTTAATTTTAATTTTAATTTGAATTTTAATTGAATTAATTATTAATTATTAATTTTAATTGAATTAATTATTAATTATTAATTTTAATTGAATTAATTATTAATTATTAATTTTAATTTTAATTGAATTAATTATTAATTATTAATTATTAATTATTAATTATTAATTATAATTTTAATTTTAGTTTTAATTTTAATTTTAATTTTAATTTTAATTTTAATTTTAATTTTAATTTTAATTTTAATTTTAATTTTAATTTTAATTTTAATTTTAATTTTAATTTTAATTTTAATTTTAATTTTAATTTTAATTTTAATTTTAATTTTAATTTTAATTTTAATTTTAATTTTAATTTTAATTTTAATTTTAATTTTAATTTTAATTTTAATTTTAATTTTAATTTTAATTTTAATTTTAATTTTAATTTTAATTTTAATTTTAATTTTAATTTTAATTTTAATTTTAATTTTAATTTTAATTTTAATTTTAATTTTAATTTTAATTTTAATTTTAATTTTAATTTTAATTTTAATTTAATTTTTTTAAATTTTAATTTGATTTTAATTGAATTAATTATTAATTTTAATTTTAATTTTAATTTTAATTTTAATTTTAATTTTAGTTTTAATTTTAATTTTAATTTTAATTTTAATTTTAATTTTAATTTTAATTTTAATTTTAATTTTAATTTTAATTTTAATTTTAATTTTAATTTTAATTTTAATTTTAATTTTAATTTTAATTTTAATTTTAATTTAATTTTTTTAAATTTTAATTTGAATTTTAATTGAATTAATTATTAATTATTAATTTTAATTTTAATTTTAATTTTAATTTTAATTTTAATTTTAATTTTAATTTTAATTTTAATTTTTAATTTTTGAATTAATTATTAATTAGTAATTATTAATTATAATTTTAATTTTAATTGAATTAATTATTAATTATAATTTTAATTTTAATTTTAATTTTAATTTTAATTTTAATTTTAATTTTAATTTTAATTTTAATTTTAATTTTAATTTTAATTTTAATTTTAATTTTAATTTTAATTTTAATTTTAATTTTAATTTTAATTTTAATTTTAATTTTAATTTTAATTTAATTTTAATTTTAATTTTAATTTTAATTTTAATTTTAATTTTAATTTTAATTTTAATTTTAATTTTAATTTTAATTTTAATTTTAATTTTAATTTTAATTTTAATTTTAATTGAATTAATTATTAATTATTAATTTTAATTTTAATTGAATTAATTATTAATTATTAATTTTAATTGAATTAATTATTAATTATTAATTATTAATTTTAATTTTAATTTTAATTTTAATTTTAATTTTAATTTTAATTTTAGTTTTAATTTTAATTTTAATTTTAATTTTAATTTTAATTTTAATTTTAATTTTAATTTTAATTTTAATTTTAATTTTAATTTTAATTTTAATTTTAATTTTAATTTTAATTTTAATTTTAATTTTAATTTTAATTTTATTTTAATTTTTATTTAAATTTAAATTTAAATTTAAATTTTAATTGAATTAATTATTAATTAGTAATTATTAATTATTAATTATTAATTTTAATTTTAATTTTAATTTTAATTTTAATTTTAATTTTAATTTTAATTTTAATTTTAATTTTAATTTTAATTTTAATTTTAATTTTAATTTTAATTTTAATTTTAATTTTAATTTTAATTTGAATTTTAATTTTAATTGAATTAATTATTAATTATTAATTATTAATTTTAATTTTAATTGAATTAATTATTAATTATTAATTATTAATTTGAATTTTAGTTTTAGTTTTAGTTTTAATTTTAATTTTAATTTTAATTTTAATTTTAATTTTAATTTGAATTTTAATTTTAATTGAATTAATTATTAATTATTAATTATTAATTTTAATTTTAATTGAATTAATTATTAATTATTAATTATTAATTATTAATTATTAATTATTAATTATAATTTTAATTTTAGTTTTAATTTTAATTTTAATTTTAATTTTAATTTTAATTTTAATTTTAATTTTAATTTTAATTTTAATTTTAATTTTAATTTTAATTTTAATTTTAATTTTAATTTTAATTTTAATTTTAATTTTAATTTTAATTTTAATTTTAATTTTAATTTTAATTTTAATTTTAATTTTAATTTTAATTTTAATTTTAATTTTAATTTTAATTTTAATTTTAATTTTAATTTAATTTTTTTAAATTTTAATTTGAATTTTAATTGAATTAATTATTAATTATTAATTTTAATTTTAATTTTAATTTTAATTTTAATTTTTAATTTTTGAATTAATTATTAATTAGTAATTATTAATTATAATTTTAATTTTAATTGAATTAATTATTAATTATAATTTTAATTTTAATTTTAATTTTAATTTTAATTTTAATTTTAATTTTAATTTTAATTTTAATTTTAATTTTAATTTTAATTTTAATTTTAATTTTAATTTTAATTTTAATTTAATTTTAATTTTAATTTTAATTTTAATTTTAATTTTAATTTTAATTTTAATTTTAATTTTAATTTTAATTTTAATTGAATTAATTATTAATTATTAATTTTAATTTTAATTGAATTAATTATTAATTATTAATTTTAATTGAATTAATTATTAATTATTAATTTTAATTTTAATTTTAATTTTAATTTTAATTTTAATTTTAGTTTTAATTTTAATTTTAATTTTAATTTTAATTTTAATTTTAATTTTAATTTTAATTTTAATTTTAATTTTAATTTTAATTTTAATTTTAATTTTAATTTTAATTTTAATTTTAATTTTAATTTTAATTTTAATTTTAATTTTAATTTTAATTTTAATTTTAATTTTAATTTTATTTTAATTTTTATTTAAATTTAAATTTAAATTTAAATTTTAATTGAATTAATTATTAATTAGTAATTATTAATTATTAATTATTAATTTTAATTTTAATTTTAATTTTAATTTTAATTTTAATTTTAATTTTAATTTTAATTTTAATTTTAATTTTAATTTTAATTTTAATTTTAATTTTAATTTTAATTTTAATTTTAATTTTAATTTTAATTTTAATTTTAATTTTAATTTTAATTTTAATTTTAATTTTAATTTTAATTTTAATTTTAATTTTAATTTTAATTTTAATTTTAATTTGAATTTTAATTTTAATTGAATTAATTATTAATTATTAATTATTAATTTTAATTTTAATTGAATTAATTATTAATTATTAATTTTAGTTTTAGTTTTAGTTTTAATTTTAATTTTAATTTTAATTTTAATTTTAATTTTAATTTTAATTTTAATTTTAATTTTAATTTTAATTTTAATTTTAATTTTAATTTTAATTTTAATTTTAATTTTAATTTTAATTTTAATTTTAATTTTAATTTTAATTTTAATTTTAATTTTAATTTTAATTTTAATTTTAATTTTAATTTTAATTTTAATTTTAATTTTAATTTTAATTTTAATTTTAATTTTAATTTTAATTTTAATTTTAATTTTAATTTTAATTTTAATTTTAATTTTAATTTTAATTTTAATTTTAATTTTAATTTTAATTTAAATTTAAATTTAAATTTAAATTTAAATTTAAATTTAAATTTAAATTTAAATTTAAATTTAAATTTAAATTTTAATTTTAATTTTAATTATAATTTTAATTTTAATTTTAATTTTAATTTTAATTTTAATTTTAATTTTAATTTTAATTTTAATTTTAATTTTAATTTTAATTTTAATTTTAATTTTAATTTTAATTTTAATTTTAATTTTAATTTTAATTTTAATTTTAATTTTAATTTTAATTTTAATTTTAATTTTAATTTTAATTTTAATTTTAATTTTAATTTTAATTTTAATTTTAATTTTAATTTTAATTTTAATTTAATTTTAATTCGTCAGATTGTGCAGGATGACGATGGAAAAATCTCGCTGCTCCTCCAAAATCGGTAAGAACACCATCGAATCCTTTGATGTTGAGAAAGGATTGAGCCAAGGCAACGTGTTATCATGCAACCTCTAACATCGTTCTTGAAGCAATTGTATGCAATGCACACGTCAACGCCAGCGGTACAATTTATCAAAAGTCCAGTCAATTGCTTGCGTATGCAGACGACATAGACATTGTCGACAGAACGAAGCGAGCTGTGGCAAGCGCATTTGCGAGCATTGAATCGGAGGCGGCTAAAATGGGATTGGCGGTTAAATAGGACAAGACGAAGTATATGCTGTCATCGAGAAAGGAATTTCAACATCGTCGACTCGAGCAAAATATCACGATGAACAGATATAACTTCGAAATTGTCAAGGACTTTGTCTACCTGGGTTTCACTATAACAGCGCAAAATGACATCAGTGCAGAGATCAAACGAAGAATTACTCTTGCCAACCGCTGTTTCTTCAGGTTAAGAGGGCATCTAAGTAGTAAGGATCTCAGAGAACTAAGGAGACTTTATACAGGACCCTTGTTGAAATTGAAACAACAAGAATGAACTGCAAAACTAAACACTATTTTTAATAGCGAAACTTAATTTAATTTATTTGAAAATGGTATGACATTAAGCGTTAAGCGCTTTAAAATATTTTGTGTACTTGTTCACTCGCTTGCAACCAAATTACTTCTACCTCTGTTTTGCTTAGACAATGTTAACAAGTTACATATATATAAAACGTTACTTTCTTTACATTATGTACATCATTACATTCTACTATAAATTTTCTCGCAAAACTTATATGAACACAGGGTGCTATAAATATAAATAGTATTGAAAAATATATTTTTGCTTAACAAATTAATACATTTCAAGTTAGAGTTTCAACATAGAGTTAAATAAAATAAGATTTATGTTTAAATGATACATTTTATGTTGCGGCGGTAATATTCTCCCCCTCGTAAGCAAGCTAGGGTGTAGGGAGCTTACTGTCAACTTTGCCGACGTCTAAAACAGCTATCTTGCTAGCAGGTCGCTCCAATATCCCCGTCTTCGTTTTAACGATTGCTTTTCGCACTTGACCGTCCTTTGCGACCACTGTGCTTTCGATAATCCCTTTTGGCCAGTAATTTCGTGGGAGGTTTTCGTCCACGACAACTACGACGCTACCAACAGTTAGAGGGGGTTGTTTAATGAACCACTTACCTCGTCGCGCCAGTATAGGTGAATATTCTTTAACCCATCTACGCCAGAATTCATCAGCAAATTTTTGGGTTTGGTACCAACGCTGTCGCAGGTCCACGTTTTCTTCTCTTATAGGTTTGTAGCCACTCGTTGACCCCAATAGTAGGTGGTTTGGTGTAATTGCTTAGTCGTCACAGGATTCTAGCGACACAAAGGTTAGTGGACGGGAATTAATTAGGAATTCTATCTCCCAAAGTGCGCATCTTAGGCTTTCATCGTTGAAGTTCGCCGGGGCCATGTTATATAGAATGGTTTTAATCGACCGAACGAGCCTTTCCCAGGCTCCGCCCATATGTGGTGCCGCGGGCGGGTTGAATCTCCATTTGATATCATCGTATTTTGAAGCGACGATAGAGTAGTCGATGTTTTTACTCTCTTCACAAAAGATCTTCTTTGTCGCCTTGAAGTTGGTTCCATTGTCACTAAAAATTTCGCGAGGTATCCCACGTCTTGATATAAAATTGCGTATGCTCATGACACAGGAACGTGTCTAGGCTGTGTGCCACTTCTATATGCACCGCCCGTACAAAAAGACATGTAAAAATCGCGCCCCATCTTTTCTCGCGTTTTCGTCCAACCATAATAGCAATTGGACCGAAGTAGTCAATCCCAACGAATGTAAAGGGTCGCTCAAAAACTGCTAGCCTTGCTGGTGGTAAAGAAGCCATCTTTGGGATTTTTGGAGTTGCATAGTAGTTCTTACATCTTTGGCAGGATCGGGGTACCGTTTTGAATAAAACGCGTAGTTTTGGAATGTAGAATTAGCCTCGAATTTTGTTGATAGCAGTCTCGTGCGAAATGTGGTGATGGTCCTCATGAAAGGAACGTACGATCAGAAGCGTAATATGATGATCTTTCGGCAAGATAATGACATCGTCTCCATTTCGGAGGTGTTGAGTTCGACTTTGCATTCTTAATATTCCGGAACCATCTAAGTAAATATTCAGAGTTATTAGCTTGGAGTTTCTGTGAATGTTCTTGTCACGTATTAGATCCTTGATTTCTTGGCTAAACCGGTCTATTTGCGCAGATTTGTAGAGCAGATACTTTGCGTTTTGAAGCATTTCGAAAGATAGTAGATTTGGCCTGGTCGTTTTCCTGACTGACCTTTTTTACGTACAGTTGAAACGTGGCTAGTGCTCTATAGAGTCTCCGCCAGTCGGAGAAATACTCGACGTTTAAGTTTAAAGAATTCGGATAAGTTGTTGTCTTTCGCATGTAAAACACATGTCGTCTTACGTCACTTTCATCTGTAGGCCCAAGGTCGTTACATGATGGCCAATGCTCGTCTTCAGAGGAGAGAAATGCAGGGCCGCTAAACCAGGAATCAGCATCTAGATTGGACGAGATTCTTGTAGCTAGGTCGGCTGTATTCAATTTTGACGGAACCCATTTCCAGTCTATTATGTTTGAATTTTCTAATATTTCGCCTACGCGAAACATAACGAATTGTTGAAAATTCTTTGGGTCCATACGCAGCCAATTTAAAACTGTTTTGGAGTCCGACCACCAGAATCTGGAGCTGATTGGTATGCGACGAACCGCTTGTATTTTGGACGATAATCTCACGCCCAGTACTGCCGCTTGAAGTTCAAGCCTTGGGATTGATATTGGTCTCAGGGGGGCCACTTTAGACTTTGATGCCAAGAATGCCACCGAAACCTCATTTCCACATTGAACTCGAAGGTATGAAACAGCTGCATATGCGTGCTCACCAGCATCAACAAATGTATGGATCTGTATTTTTTCCGTTCTAGTCATAAACAGACTGTAGCAGCGTGGAATTTGGACTGATTTTATTTTTGGTATAAGCGATTTCCATTTGAGCCATTTCAGATAGACAACGTCGGGAAGTTCATCGTCCCAATCGATGCCGCAACGCCAGATTTCTTGAAGTAGGATCTTCAAACCGATGGTGTAGCAAGCGATGAAACCAAGTGGATCGAATATCGACATGAGCACTTGTAGTGTTTCTCGTTTGGTCGGTCTTACTTTTTCATCCAAAACATCACGTTTTAGTCTGGCGAATCTGAAAATAAACTTAAAAACATCGTTATTGGGATCCCAATACATACCAAGAATTTTCTCAGGGGATCCTAACGCTATATGTTTTTGCATGTTACAGCTGTCGACCTTCAGCTGATCAAGAACTTGGTTTGAGTTGGATGCCCAGTTGTGAACTTGAAAACCGTCAGACAAGTGAATTTGCTTTACTTGATTTGCTAAGTGTAAAGCGTCTTCGGATGTGTCTACGCTATCGATTAAATCGTCCACGTAGTGGTAGTTTTTGATGGATTCGACGGCTCGATGGAATTTCGCTTCGAAACGATCGGCATTCTAGTTACGTACATAATGCGCAATACAAGGAGCGCAATTAATGCCAAATGTCAGAGCATTCATTACGTAAGTACTCGGTCGTTCAGGTGGATCGTTTTTATCCCACCATAAGAAGCGCTGTACGTGTGCGTCCACCTCTCGTACTCTGATTTGGTGAAACATCTCGGTGATATCGCCGCAAACAGCTACTTTGCCTACTCTAAAGGCCAACAAAATCTCCAACAATGAAGTCAAAAGGTCCGGTCCGGTCAGCATGAAGTCGTTTAACGAATAGCCACGTGACTTTGCTGCGGCGTCCCATACAAGGCGAACTCGGTTTGGTTTGTTCGGGTTCACGGTAACAAAAATTGGTAGGTACCACACAGGATTGGTACATCTTTTTATTTCTTCAGCTGTAAGTTTTCTTGCGTAGCCTTTAGTCACAAGGTTGTCGATTTCAGCTTGCATCTTGCCCATCAAGGTCGCTTCACGTTTGAACCTTTTTCGAAGGCACATCAGTCGATTAAATGCGGTTTTATAACTATCGGGCAACTCTGGATTATTATGGCGCCATAGCAAGCCTACTTCGTATCTATTCTCCAGTAGTATACGTGTAGAACTTAAAATTTGTTGCGCTCTTTCGTCTTCATGTGAACGCATGGTGGTAGTTGACGATTCCAAGGCAAAAAATGCTTTCATGTTTTCATAAAGACTGTCAGCGTCGTTGGAGCGACGATTACACTCGCACGTATGGAAATTTAAGTGACAAAGCTGTTGACAATTCCCGTAGCTTCCTTGCAAAGTCCAACCTAAACGGGTTTTAGTAGCGATTGGTTGGTTACGTGAACCCTCCCGAACTTTGATGGACACAGCAAGTTTCCAGTTGTCGACTCCGATTAGAATTGTTGGTCGTGCCCGTTCATATGACTCGATTGGAAATCCTTTCAAATAAGTATGCTTCTGGGTGAGCAGTTTCACATCTACAGATTGTGTAGGAAGCGAGAGGTTTTCCACTGTATGAATATCATGGACAGTATATTTAGTTTTGTTTATCTGACCTGAGATCTTAAACGAAGTTCTCATTGAAGTTTCTTCTACGCGTTTGGTTTCGCCCGTCCAGCGTAAGCATAAGGATTCTTTCACACCAACCAAATCTAAGCTGTCAAAAAGTTCTTTTTCCATTAGCGTCACAGATGAACCTTCATCTAGAAATGCGAAGGTGTCTTTAAATTTATTTTTTGAATACACGCGGACAGGAACGATGCGAAAAAACGGTTTCTCTGTCCCGTCGCCATCACTGTGAGTGTTCACATTCATTTGCTCCTGAAATTACATCCTCATCTACTTGATTCCTTTCGGGACCCGCCGGATGCGAGACGGGTTTGTGAAGCAAAGGGTGATGCTTCGCTTTACAGCTCTGAATACCGCACTCTTTTTTAATGTAGCATCTACGGTGATGTGAGTTTAGGCATTGACGACATAGTTTGTTCTCGTTCACAGTTTCCCATTTTTCAGAGTAGGACATCTTTTCAAATTTATGACATTTTGAAATTCGGTGGTCGGTTCCTCTGCATGTAACGCAAGATATTTTACCAGTTGGCTGCTCAACTTCAGTGTGATTAATCACAACACCACTCTTTGTAAATGGTGACACTACTTGACTGGCAGCTTCGGCGATGTGATTTAGCCAACCATTGAACGGTTTGAGTACAGGAACGGTTACACACTTGTGTTGCATTGCCCAACTTAGTTTGTATTGACTCGGTAGCTTGTCAACAAATTCCTTCACTAGCATGGGATTATTTAAATGCGCTGACATCTCGCAAGCTTCCATTGTGGAGGAGATATTACTTACGGACAGCGCGAACTCGATTATATTATCTAGCTTGTCGTTAGGTGGTGAAAGTTTTCTCGCTTTGTCGATCATATGCTCGAAAATGTGTTCAGGACGACCGAAGTACATTTTTAAAGTTTGCATTATATCCGGAACTAAACTGGGCAAAAGAAGTTTATTACGGACAATTTCACGGGCCTTACCTTTTAAACAAGCTTGTAGTCGTATTAGATTTTCCGCATCGCTATACCCTGCAAGAGCAGTGCTGTTGTTGAAACTGCTCAGGAAAAGAGGCCATTCCTCTGGATTACCATGAAAGGTTGGAAGTTCTTTAGGTAGAACTTGTCTTGATGCAATTTGGGCTGGTAGCGGCCCATATCTGGTACATTCTTTAGCGCCTGCTAAGATTTCGTACTTTTTTACTAGGTAAAGCTGGTGCATTTTCCTTTCCTCCTCAAGCATTTCCATTTGCAGTTCTCTTTGACGTAGGGAAACGTCAGTGTGTGAGAATGTTGTTGGTATACTTGTCATTTGCCTGTAAACATGTTGCGGATATGTTGCTGATGTCGTCGATGTAATACCTGAAATTGCATATTGCGATTGAAACATTTGTGGAACATATTGATAATGTGTTTTTGGCGATGTAGACATAGTATTTGGAAATTTTTGAGAGGTTGAGTTGGCGTTGTGACGTGAAGACCATGTATTAATTGTTGGTGTGTATGTGTGAGTGCTCGCATGTTGTACATAGATTGGATTAGACGGAGATGTAAATGACGTCATGGAGGTGGTGCCATTTTGCGTATACAAAGCTGTAGACTGTTCTGGAAACAGAAAAAATGCCGTCGTTACCGTTGGAAGGGAGCGGTGTGGCAAACTTAGTGAGGTACTCGATGGCCCTTCTTTTGATGTTTGTTGTAAGCTGCTCGTTTGTATTCCGGTGGTTGAAATGGACTGGCTCGTTTGTAGAACACTTGATGTCTTGGCATGATGTACCGTCGATGGAGATGAATATACCTGTGGGCTGACGACGTTGTGATCAATACTAGAAGTAAGCAAACTGGAGGCTTCCGATCTCGAATTTGTACAAAGTATGCAATTAAAGCTAGTGTCTGCTACACCACTATTAACTCCTACACAATCGTAATGGTACCACTTATCACAAGAATCGCACTGTACCATGCGATCTGTTTCACCATTATTGCAAAGAAGGCAAATAGAATTAACACCAACTTTTTTTGTCTTTTTTGGAGGCATTTGGGTGGGAGTATAATCACGAAAAATATTTTAAAGATTTGTTGAAATTGAAACAACAAGAATGAACTTCAAAACTAAACACAATTTTTAATAGCGAAACTTAATTTAATTTATTTGAAAATGGTATGACATTAAGCGTTAAGCGCTTTAAAATATTTTGTGTACTTGTTTACTCGCTCGCAACCAAATTACTTCTACCTCTTTTTTGCTTAGACAATGTTAATAAGTTACATATATGTAAAACGTTACTTTCTTTACATTATGTACATCTTTACATTCTAATATAAATTTTCTCGCAAAACTTATATGAACACAGGGTGCTATAAATATAAATAGTATTGAAAAATATATTTTTGCTTAACAAATTAATACATTTCAAGTTAGAGTTCTAACATAGAGTTAAATAAAATAAGATTTATGTTTAAATGATACATTTTATGGTGCGGCGGTAACAACCCTTATCACCCCGGTCCTGCTCTATGGGACAGAAGCATGGACATTGAAAAAATCGGATGAAAGTCTGATAGGGTGCTTTAAGAGGAAGATTCTTCGTGTGATTTTCGGTCCGGTGTGTATCGAAGGAGTTTGGAGGAGAAGATTCAATGACGAGCTATACGGGCTATATAGCGACGTCGACCTGGTCAAAAGGCTGAAAATACAACGGCTGAGATGGCTGGGGCACGTGGAGCGTATGAACAGCAGCGCACCTTCCCGATAAGTCTTCCAATCCAACCCCGATGGTGTACGCAGCAGAGGAAGAACCCATAACAGGTGGTGCACATAAGTGGAGAACGAACTCAAACAACTTGGTGTGCGAAGCTGGAAGCGGCTAGCTAGGGACAGAGCTGACTGGAGGGGCTTGTTGTTTGAGGGCGTAGCCCATCGTGGGCTCTGAGCGCTTTCTAAAGTAAGTAAGTTTGACGAATATGACTCGTGAAGAATTCTCGCAAGTGAGGACAAGCCAATCAAAAAAAGGTTCAAATTCTACTTACGCACGATGGATTTAAGGCGTTTAAAACCCTTGAAAATTTCTTACTTCAGCAGAAGAACTAGCATTCCCAGACTTTGACAAACCCTTTAACTTAACTAGTGACGCGTCTGACTACGCAATTGGTGCTGTTCTGTCACAAGCTGAACCTGGCAAAGATAGACCAATCTCGTTTATCTCTCGTTCACTTAACAAAATCGAAGAGGGCTATGCTACTAACGAGAAAGAACTCCGTGCCGTAGTCTGGGCCCTCGATAATCTGAGGACATATTTGTATGGAGCCAAAAAGATCGAAATATATACTGCCCTTCACACACTTAGTAATAGGAATTACAATACGAATCTCAAGGTCTGGAAGACTAGGATTGAAGAATACAACTATGAGTTGATTTATACACCACCCGGTAAATCAAATTACTTGGGCGATGCTCCCGGCCTACTTCGAACGGAAGTCAACTATATCCAAGACTCATTTTCTCGGACAGAAACGGCATATTCTCCTGGTAGTAGCCCAAGCACAGAAACAGCGAATGAATTGCAACTCGAAACAACGGACAACGGACATACTGGTACAGCTGATGAAGGGCTATGGAAACTTTCTCTTGATGATTCTAACGCTGAGCAAGATGGCTCAGATCTAATACATCACGTAGAGGCCCCTTAAATGTCTTAAATAATCAACTCATTTTTAAAATCGGCATTGATGTCTATGCCCCCGAAGAGCCACATCCTGGCTTTCATCGGCATTATATTTCCAACCAAACGTTATATAAGTCTAAGCTCAAGGGGGGAAAAGCTCAACCCAAACGTCATTACTGGCACAAAGAAGAATATCTAGGAATGCTTCAAGGCGTTTATCTAGAGAATTTTGGTAAATACAAAATAAGGGCGACACAGAGTGGTCGACAATTTCCACAAATGATGGCAAAAATTAGAAAGTATACCTACTCTTGCGAAATATGTCATTCCAATAAATATGATAGACGCCCCCACAAGCCAGAACTGCAATCAACACCTGTTCCTAGATATCCATTTGAAATTATTCACATGGATATAATGGAAATTCAGAACGAAAAATTTCTGACCGTTGTTGACACGATACTGCATTACTTTACAGTGCCGTAAGTCAAAATTACTTACTTCAGCAGAAGTACTAGCATTCCCAGACTTTGACAAACCCTTTAACTTAACTAGTGACGTGTCTGACTACGCAATAGGTGCTGTTCTGTCACAAGCTGAACCTGGCAAAGATAGACCAATCTCGTTTATCTCTCGTTCACTTAACAAAATCGAAGAGGGCTATGCTAATAACGAGAAAGAACTCCGTGCCGTAGTCTGGGCCCTCGATAATCTGAGGACAATTTTGTATGGAGCCAAAAAGATCAGAATATAAACTGCCCTTCACACACTTAGTAATAGGGATTAGAATACGAAGTTCAAGCTCTGGAAGACTGGGATTGAAGAATACAACTATGAGTTGATTTATACACCATCCGGTAAATCAAATTACTTGGGCGATGCTCCCGGCCTACTTCGAACGGAAGTCAACTATCTCCAAGACTCATTTTCTCGGACAGAAACGGCATATTCTCCTGGTAGTAGCCCAAGCACAGAAACAGCGAATGAATTGCAACTCGAAACGACGGACATGCTGGTACAGCTGATGAAGGGCTATGGAAACTTTCTCTTGATGATTCTAACGCTGAGCAAGATGGCTCAGATCTAATTCATCACGTAGAGGCCCCTTAAATGTCTTTAAAAATCAACTCATTTTCAAAATCGACATTGATGTCTATGCCCCCGAAGAGCCACATCCTGGCTATCATCGGCATTATATTTCCAACCAAACGTTATATAAGTCTAAGCTCAAGGGAAAAGCTCAACCCCAACGTCATTACTGGCACAAAAAAGAATATCTAGGAATGCATCAAAGCGTTTATATAGAGAATTTTGGTAAATACAAAATAAGGGCGACACAAAGAGTGGTCGAGCATGTTGCTAATGAGGAGCGCAAAGTTCTGATAATCGAGAAAGAACATAGGCGAGCTCATTGAGCACCTCTAGAAAATAACTTCTAATAACTACTTTCCACAAATGATGGCAAAAATTATAAAGCATACCTACTCTTGCGAAATACGCCCCCACAACCCAGAACTGCAATCACCACCTGTTCCTAGATATCCATTCGAAATTATTCACATGGATATAATGGAAATTCAGAACGAAAAATTTCTGACCGTTGTTGACACGATCCTGCATTACTTTACAGTGCCGTTAATTTTAGTTACCGATATTGAAAGGGGGTTCCTTAATCCAATTATTATCAACTTATTTAAAAATTTGGGAGTTAAACTGTACCTAACGCCATCTCACAGAATAGAAAAAAGAGTCCACTCTACGGTTCTCGAAAAATATCAATGCCTTAGAGCGGAATACTCAGGCTTGAAGGTGAAAGAACTCATCTACGTGGCTGTGAATAGGTACAATAATACTGTTCATTCCGTTATCAACAGGAAACCCATAGATGTGTTTTTCAGTAGGCCTCAGAGGGTAAACTACCAAAACATTCTGAATATTCGCTCAAAAATTAATAAGGACCTAAGGGGGGTTATAAAGAGGAATATGGAGGCTGGAAACTACAGGAGAAATTTAGGAAGGGTGATTCATCGAAAGTATAATCAGGGCGATGTCATCTACGTGGCAATTAAAGGCATACAAGCAAAAATAAGCCTTTATACAAAAAAGAAATTGTAGCCAAAGATAACCGGGTTACTGTCAATACAGTCAGCGGCAAAAGAATGCACAAGGGCCACAAAAAAAAAATTAGATAACTACATACATAACACAGGTCTACAAAAAAACAAAATTTTGGTGCCTTGAGTCTTGCAGCTGATTTTATTTGTACTTCTAACGCTGATTTCAAAACTGAAAACCATTTTTCCATAGGAGCTCTAGTTTTTGAGTTACAGAAATATTCAATTTACGCTAATTTAAAAAATTCATAGGCAAGAAATTCATATGAAAGAATGTTCGAAGGGGAATTATTAGCCCCTCTACCTGTCATAGAAGGGTAATTATTACCCCCTCTACCTGCCATAGAAAGATAATTATCTAATTATATAATTATTATTATATAATTATGTTATCATAAATTATAATTATAATTATATAATTAAAATAATAGAACCTAAATTTTGCTATATAAGACAACTGTGTTGCCGACCTGGACACAGTTTGTTTTTAATAGTGAAAGGGTAAAGTTGGTTGTAAAGAGATAAGTTAATTGTTTTCGAAAATTAGTTTCGGTATATTTCAATGTTGAACAATAAATTGTTTGGTTGTAAAAAGTGAAGTGTTTTATTTACGAAATAAATAAGTGGAAGTTTTAAAAAAAGTGAATAAGTTTTATTTATTACGAACCCTTGGTAAAACATTACAATACTTTAAGTGATTAAGAGCTAATTTTCAAAAATGCCATCTAGCCGCAGAATCTGTGTAAATCATCCCGAGCAATTTTGTTATGTATGTGGTGAACACACGGCAAATCAAAACAGAAAATCCATTGCTGAATTTGTGAAGAAAGAATACAATGCTTATTTTGGTTTCAAACTTGGTGATCAAGATAAATCTTGGGCACCACATGTAGTTTGCAAAACATGTACTGAACATCTACGTCAGTGGACTAATGGGAAAAGGAGGACTCTGAAATTTGGTGGCTATGGTTTCGAGAGAACCAAAAAATCACTATGACGACTGTTATTTCTGTCTAGTGAATATCAGAGACATCAATAGTAAAAACCGAAGCAAGTGGACGTATCCTGATTTAGATTCTGCTCAACGGCCCATCCCTCATTCCGATGAAGTTCCCATACCAACATTTCATCAGCTACCAGATCTTTCGGAGGATGAAATAACCCACTGCGATACAGATACAGACAGTGAATATGAGGAAAATGCATCAAGTCCCCAACGATTTAACGAAAGTGAGTTAAGTGATCTCATCACGGATCTTAACCTCTCAAAACAATCTTCTAAATTACTGGCATCCCGGCTAAAAGAAAAAAATCTACTTGATGAAGGAACAACAATAAGGTTCTATCGTAAATCGGAAGCAGAGTTGCTTATGTTCTACCCTCAGGAAGATCTCGTTTTCTGTCAGGATGTTAAAGGTCTCTTAACAAAAATGGGCCTTCCCGAGTATGATCCAGATCGTTGGCGTCTGTTTATTGACAGTTTCAAGCGAAGTCTGAAGTGTGTGCTTTTACACAACGGTAACGAATTGGGATTAATACCTATTGCTCACTCAACCCAAATGAAAGAAGAGTACAAGAATATAGCTATAGTCTTGGAAAAGATTAAGTATCACGAACATGGGTGTGTCATTTGTGTTGACTTGAAAATGGTTAACTTTCTCCTTGGACAGCAAGGTGGATACACAAAATATCCCTGCTTCTTGTGCCTTTGGGATAGCAGAGCTAAACAAGATCACTGGGTAAAAAAAGACTGGCCTGAAAGAGAGAACATGGTTGTTGGAGGAAAAAATGTTATTAATGAGCCTTTGGTTGATCGGAATAAAATAGTCCTGCCTCCACTTCATATAAAACTTGGCTTAAGGAAGCAATTTGTTAAGGCTCTAGATAAGGATTCATCATGTTTTAAATTCATATCTACAAAGATGCAAGGATTAAGCATTGAAAAAATAAAAGCTGGCATATTCGATGGACCTCAAATCAGACGGTTAATAAAGGACACCAATTTTGTTGAATCTATGAATGAAAAAGAGCGAAAAGCGTGGACATCATTTGTGTCAGTTGTCGAAAACTTTCTAGGCAACAAGAAGGCTTTAAATTATAAGGATTTAGTTCAGAACATGCTGACTGCTTTTCGTGAGCTTGGATGCAACATGAGCATCAAGGTGCATTACTTGCAAAACCATTTGGACCGGTTTCCTGAAAACTTGGGAGACTTGAGTGAAGAGCAAGGTGAACGATTTCACCAGGATATAAGGACAATGGAAGAACGATACCAGGGCAAGTGGGATACGCATATGATGGCAGATTACTGCTGGAATCTGCTAAGAGATTGTCCGGAGTGACTACCCCAACAATTTATTGGGCGTTTTCTCGTTCAGACATCTAGGAAAAATTTACTTGGTTTCATAAAATAGTAAAAGAAAAAAATACAAAAATATATACACAAAAAAATATGCCACATATAAATTATATCAAACCGTTCAATGAAATGAAAAATTTGTTTGATCACTATTGTAATTGTAATTGTATTGAATAAGCTCGTGAATAAGAAAACAAACTGGAATGAATTCAGAGATAAACTTGAAAGTATTATAAGCCTGAGATCCCCTATGCAAACAATTGAACAAATTGATCAGGAAGTAGAACAATTTATTGCTGATGTGCACGAGAGCGAACGCGAGAGAAAAAGAAATAAAATCCATCAAAGAGCTAATATTGGAAAAAAGAAGGCAGTTTTTAACCGTCTTACAACGAATTACAAAAAAAAAGAATCAGTGAGTTCAAAAATGATTCACTTAGTAGGTTATTAAAAAAACTGACGACGGATGCTTCTGTTGTGCTGTTTTTTTTCTTTTACTTCGAGAAGCACGATCCTCGAAAGGGGTCTTACCTTTTTAATATTACGTCTTATGTGCCACATTAATTAATTAATTAAAAGAAACTTGTATTTTAGTTTATTGTTTATTAATTGTTTTCTTAATCTAATTTACAAATTTAAATGTATATAATATACTCCTTACTTGGAGTTTTTCTTTACAACAACGATATGAGAAATAAAAAGATAAGAAATAAAGAATTTGTATTGCCGTTCAAAATAAAACAATTAGTAATGCTAACAAACGACCCTATCGACGACAGTCCGAAAACAACAGTGTCCGATGTCTGCCTCGCTACCCGACTCGAAACCGGAAAAAATATGCAACATGAGCACAAGTGTGCCTGGTCACAGTCGCGATTGGTTTTTGAGATCAATGCACGTTTAATATGTTGAAAAGTGAGCGAGTGCATTGATCGTTGGATATATAAAATAATGATATGGAGATTTAGAAGAGTTGGGCAATGAAATGGGTTTTGGGATCAATGCACGTTTAATAGGTTGGAAAAGTAAGGGAGTGCATTAATCGTTGGATATAGAAAATGAAATGATGATATGGGAATTTGAAGTGGTTTGTAGTTGGGCAATTAAAGTAAATGATGAATATGGAATATTGGTCAATCAAAAGGAAATGATGACTGTGGGAATTTGAAGTGGTTTGTAGTTGGGCAATTAAAGTAAATGATGAATATGGAATATTGGTCAATCAAAAGGAAATGATGACTGTGGGAATTTGAAGTTGCAATGGGTTGAATTAAGTATGGGTTTAGTTGGATGGAATGATAAGGGGAAGTGATAAGGGAAAGTTGTAAGGTACGTACTTTACAACACCTCCCCCCTTAAGAACGAAACTTATACCTTGGAATGGTGTGAGTTTCGGCTTTAGAAAATGGAATTGGAAGTGAACGAGAAAGGTTAGATGGAGTTAAACGAGGTGTAGGTGTTGGTAATGGTTCTGGAATTTGTTCTATGGTTTGGAGTGGATTCGAGATTTTTATTTCTTCTAATGGCATGGAATTCGATATTTGAGTATTTACGGAAGTTTTTTTTATATTTCGCATTAGTAGTATTATTATGACCATAAGTATGGCGGAAAACATTGTAAGAAGGAACACGACTATCATATTATTACTTTCGTGATCGACTTTTGGATATATGATCTGGGAATTTTTTATATTTTCTATATCTTTACTGATGGAGCTAAGTTCATCAATTTGATTATGTATATTAAAAGATTTTGTCACGTAGCTGGGAATTTTCTCAAATTGTGGTAGTGTTATGTTAAACGAAAGGTTAGGATTTGATGAAATAAAATTGAGATTAGTTATTGTTTCGAAATTTGTTTTGGAGTTTAAAGATTGGTATCTTGTATTTGCTATACAGTTCGGTTGGATCTTAAGAATACCAGTTGCATTTAATTTGATTTGAGAGTTAAGATTTTGGCATTTAATCATAAGGTTTTCTGGATTTGGGGAAACGAAAATCCAAGAGTTGGAGTCTGCTAGCTGAAGGAAAATTGGGTGATGTATTTGCATTACTTGAATATTGCAATTACTGATTTCACTTGGCAGAATAGAAAGTAAATTCAGTTCGCAGGCATTGCTTGAAGATGTGAATAGGATTGGTGCGTTTCTCTCGCAAAGATAATTATTTTTTGTAGTTGTTTGACATCTGTCTAAGTCATGTTTATCAAAGAGGAAATACGATTGTTTTTCTGTGTCTACGATAAGAAAAGGTTTTTCGGGGATTATAATTGCATAGGTTTTGTTTTTGATGAGATTTGGTATGCTAGTCATTTTATAAACGTTATAGTTTTTTGAAGAAGTAAGAGGAATTCTTAATACACAATTAATTTGGTTGTCAATATAGTAAACATGAGTTTCTAAGAGATTAAAGAGTGTGTCTATATATTGCTCTTGTAAAGGAAGTGGTAAGCGATTTTCTTCTGGAAGGAGTAATTGTATCTTTTTAATTTCTTAGGTGAGCTTAGATGGGTCAATAAGGTATGGATGAAGTTTTCCATGAGCTGCGGAGTAAATAGCATCAAGAAGGTGATCTTTGGTTGAATAATAATATTCTGATAAGGAGTTGAACATCGTAAAAAGTTCGTTTAGTTGAAGAAAGGATTTATTTATTACGTCGTTACTATTTGAGTTTTTGCTCACTTGATTAATAATTTTACTGGTTTCTTCAATTTTTTCTTCTATCTTAATAATTTGGTCGTTTGTAAGGTTTAGTTGATGGATGATATTTTTCGATATTGAAATTTGTTTTTCATGTAATTGGGATTCGTAATATTGTTGTTGTTTAAGTTTGTTTATATGATGAGTAAAGGTTTTTGCGTCTTCGTCATCGAGGGTACCAAATAGTTGCTTGGATATAGAACCAATAGCATTTATTAATCCTCTCTTTTGCAGTCTAGGTTTTATAGTGGTTCCTAAGTATTTATTAATAATTTGGTCTTGTGATTTTATTCGATCAAGTACCATAGTAGAAAGGGTAGGAAGAGATTCGCATTGGGATAGGTATTCGTGAGAAGAAAGAAGTTGCTTGCATGAAGATAGAATTTTGTCGTAGGTCAGTAAGATAGAATTATATGGTAAGTTAAGTTCGGTAAGGTTAGTATAAATGACTAAGTTCCATTGATTAGAAAAAAGCTTAAGATTACCAACGTTTTCGTAGTACAGCCCTGTTTTGTTTTGCAAGTCGATGATTTCATATAGTTGCTCGTTGTTATGTATATTCGTTTGGGAGATCAAGATTAGGTTGTAGATGAGAGTCACAATTAAAAGTTTCTCCATTTCTGGAAAGGAATATTGAGATTGAGGTAAATTAGTTAGGTTAAATAAATTTTTAGTCTGTTGTTATGAACTTTTGTTATTTTGTTCTTTATTTTAATATTTGAGTTTACTCCTGACGTAGATATGATTTCGTATGGGCCTGACCAAAGGGGAAGTAATTTTTTATTTGTATTTTTGGGATTGCTTTCATTTTTGAGTAAAACTAGGTTTCCTATTTGAAAATCGACAGGGTTTTGTTTTTTATCGTATTGTAGTTTTGAGGATTCTTTACTCTTGAGCAGTTTTTCTCTTGCTATCTTATGGCAGTGTTGAAGTCTTGATTTAAGTTCATTGGCATAAAGGTCGTAATTGTAACAAATTTCAGGATTTTTTGTTACGCTAGAAGGAAGTTCAACCTGTCTACCATACATGAGTTCGAACCGAGTAAATGACGTTGAAGTATTCGGGGTCGTGTTGTGGACGAAAACGGCATATTTTATCCAGCTATCCCAATCATCTTGAGATTTGTTGATAAAACAACGAAGATACTCAACGAAGTTTCTGTGACTTCTTTCGCAAGAACCATTTGATTGTGGTCGGTATGCAGTAGTTTGGAGTTTATTAATTTTAAGAAGCTTACATACATTTTTGAATATTTCACTAAGGAAATTTTGGCCTTGATCTGACAACACGTATTTGGGTGTGCCATATCAAAATATTATTTCCTTGACGAATGCCTCGGCGATTGTGTTAGCCTCTTGGTTGGGTATTGGTATAGCATCGGTGTATTTCGTGAGGTCGTCAATGAATGTTAGGAGGTATCTGTTTTTATTGTTGGTCATAGGATATGGACCAACGATATCGATGGAAATTTTTTCGAATGGTTCTTTAGCGGTTGATGTTATGACCATTGGTTCCATCGTGTACTTTGTTACCTTGTTTTTCTGACAGAGTTCGCAGTTTTTTATGTAGTTTTTATATCTCGGAACATATTCTTCCATTTGTGATATAATTGAATCCGTTTGAAGGTTCTGTTGACACCACAGTGTCCACCTATAGGATTTAAGTGGAATTCCTTGAGAATGGTTTTTATATCGTTCTCTGATAGGTCTTGTTTTGCCGAAGGAAAAGTGGAAAAGTTTGTAGTTTTGGCTAAAGACGTTGAACAAGAATTGGAGTTTGTTTTTGAAGATGTTTGAGGACTCGAAGATGAAGAATTAGAATTTATGGTTGAAGGAAAGGCTTCTGGATCAATTTTAGAAGATGTGGGACAAGAATTAGTAGCGTTTGAACAAGAATTGGTATTTAATGATTTGGAACTGGAATTGGAATAAGACGATGTTGGAGACGAGTTTGTATTTATAGAATTTGTACAAGAATTAGAAATTGGTTTTGAACAAGAATTAGAAGTTGAAGATTTAGAAGACGAATTTGAATTTATTGATGATGGACAAGAATTAGTAATTGGCGATGAAGACAAATTTGTACCTGTTGGTGATGATGAACAAGAATTAGGAACTGACGATGTAGGAAAAGAATTGGTACTTGCAGACGATATAGGAGATGATGAAGATGACGAATTTTGAGAAGAAGTAGAAGAGGATTTTGTAACAGATCGAAGTCATTTTCGCAATTCTGCTAAGACAGTCAGCGTTTGTATTTTGATCACCTTTTTTATGAATGATTTCATATTCAAACTCTTTGAGCTGTAAACGATATCTCATCATTCTGGAATTTATATCTTTACAGTTGTGAATATAAACTAGAGGTTTATGATCAGTGTATAGTTGAAATTTTCTACCATACAGATAAGGTCTGAAATGTTTGACTGACCAAACAATAGCTAAAAGTTCCTTATCAGTAGTAGAATAATTTTTTTCGCTTTTATTAAGAGTTCGTGATGCATAAGATATAGGAAGGTCGTTACCAATTTCACCTTGCGAAAGGACACTACCAATAGCTACATCGCTAGCATGTAGCATGTTGTTAAGATAAAGTTTTTGGTGAAATCAGGATATTGAAGAAGGGGTGGATTAATTAGTCTTTGTTTTAATCCATGAAAGGAATTTGAGCAAAGAGGAGTCCAGTCAAAACGAACATCCTTGCGTAAAAGATTAGTAAGGGGTTTGGAAATTTTTGCAAAATCTTTTATGAAACGGCGATAATATCCAGAGAGTCCCAGAAAGCTTTTTATTTCTTTGGGATTTTTGGGTTGAGCGAAATTCTTCACGCATTCGATTTTTTGCGGATCAGGTTTGATACCTGATTCATTTATCACGTGTCCCAGGTAAGTGAGTTCCGTTCGCAAAAACTGGCATTTTTCGGGTTGCAATTTAAGATCATGTATTTTGAGACGTTCAAAGATTTCTTTTAATTTCAAATTGTGTTCATCTAAGGTTTTACCATAGACCACGATGTCATCCATGTAAACGAAAGTTTTTATACCTTGAAGACCATTCAATACATTATTCATTAACCGTTGGAAGGTGGCTGGGGCACCTTTTAATCCATAAGGCATTCTAATGAATTCGTAATGACTAAAAGGTGAAGAGAAAGCGGTCTTCTCTCTATCTTCCGGTCTAACTTGGATTTGATGGAATCCACTGGCGAGATCTAAAGTAGAAAAAAATTTTGAACTTCCAAACTGATCTAGAATATCAGTTATGTTGGGTAATGGAAATGCGTCACCGACAGTTTTGTCGTTGAGTTTGCGAAAATCGACGACGATTCTCCATTTCTTATTACCATCTTTATCAGGTTTTTTAGGGACAACGATAAGAGGAAAATTCCACAGACTATTCGATGGCTGGATTATATTATCGTCCATCATCTCGTGGATTTGTTTGTCAACCTCTAATCTTTTTGCTTCCGGCAACCTGTAGGGTTTGATATAGGTAGGTGTTGCATCCGGGGTAAGGATTGGGTGTTGTACAGAAGAGGTATGAGTTAACTTATCCCCTTTTAGATAGAAGAGTTCGCTATACAAGATACACAGATTTAGTATCGATTCTTTTTCATTCTTCGACATGTGATCTGTCACGACTGACTCTTTTATAGCTTGGATTCTGTCATATGATTCGGGATAATTTTGAATTCGTAAAATGTTATAGTTGGAGACCTCATCGAATACAAGGTCTTCGGTATTAAATTCAATAGGAGATTCAGAAGAATTAACGACGGATATGTAGGAGATAGAACTATTGGCAGGAGTAATGCTGTTGCCAATATATAATCCATTAGAAAATTGTTGGGAGAGGCATATACTGTCCACATTTACTTCTTTAAGAACAGGGACTACGGTTTCGGATCTAGGTGGGATAGTGACTAAATTTGAAGGGATTAAATCATATTCAATAATGAAATTCTTAAAAGAGAATGTAAGCATTTTAGTCCCATAGTCGATTTGGGGCTTATGATCATCGAGAAAATTGTTACCTATGATTCCTTCAGTGCTTATAGGGAAGTTTTTATCTACAACGTGAAAGGGATAAGAAATAGTAATATTTTTAGGTAGGTTTATGCGTAAGTATATAACACCCTTAGTACGAATCACGGAATCTGTAATTCCAGATAATGAGTGAATAATGTTTGAGTCGATGGATAGTTCTGGTTTTAATTTGTCTATTTTAATCAGACAAATTGCACTACCACCATCGATGAGAAATTTCGCAGGTTGAGGATTTAGCAAGGTTTCGGATGAAATTTTTATTGAGTCTACTCTACTTATTTTATTATTTAAGTTTATTTGAAAGATGTGGCGAGATGAGATTAAGTTTGAATCCGAAGCCTGCCACTGGTTCCGGCCTCTGAAATGTTTTCCGTGTGTTTATTTGTTGAGGAAGAGGGAATTGGATTAGTATTGTTTTGTTTTCTATTGTTGTTATACTCTCTTTTTCTGCATTCGTTTATATGATGTCCTAGATTCTTACAATAACTACAAGTAATTGTAACTTTTTTAACCTCACTCTTGAAGGAAGGAAGCTGTTCTTTGTTTTTCCTTGAGTAGCATTGTTCGATGCTATGTCCGGTTTTCTTACAATAATTACATGAAATTAAATTCCTAGATTAAGAATGAAACGAGGTAGTAGGAGTTTGGGACAAATAACTGAATTCATTTTTCTCTTCTAGTAGAGCAGTCTCTATAGCTTCAGTGAGAGATGTAAGTCGCGAGGCTTTTATTATTAGTCCTATCTTGGGATTAAGGCCCCTTTCAAAAGCCTTTAGAGCAGTTTTACGGTTAAGGCTCAAAATTGTCTGCGAATGCTCTGAGCCTTCGCTAGCAACGCAAGCATCGTTCAGATTTGCTAGCGTTTGTTCCAATCTATTGGAATAAGAATGCACCGTCTCGTTTGTCCTTTGTTTTGTATGAATAAGCTCTAATTGGAGTTGGGACAAGGATTTGGTTTCTAAAAATTGTTGAATTAATTTTTCTCTAAGGGATTCCCAAGTGGAAAATTCCGTATATTTTACTATATTGTACGCCGGGCCAATTAGTTTTGTTTTAATTATAAGGAGTGGGATTGAGGTTTCGGATGCGGGGATGTCTTCTGCTATTAGATTACACGCATTTACGTTACACGCATTTAAAAATATATGTAGATGTGCTCTGTTCCCATCAAATTCGGGAATCAATTTAAGAGCAAAAGATCTATCTAATTTTGGGGCCATTTTGGATTCAGTTTCTACAATGGAATTGTCAGAGGAAGAGGAACCCTCGGTAGTACCAGTTTCAGAATCTTCCGAGTCGGATGTTTCGACACTCTTATTTTCGGAAATAAACTGATAATATTACAAAAACAATATCGGACATAAATTGATAATATTATAATAAAAAAAAAATCTACAAAATATTTTAATTCAAGCTAAAAAAAAATTTAGGCTAATAGAAGGTAATGATAAATATGATAATAATAGTAATAGTAAAAGTAGGTAATAATATTTTGGTAAAAATCAATATGTATCTAATATATTTTATTTTTTTAATTCTTGCCTCTTAAAGTTGAGTTGATGGTCGGCTAAAGATGAATATTTGGAGATGTATGTAGTAGATTAAAGATGAGAGATGTTAAAGATGTTGTAGATTAGAGATGACTTGATTGTCTTTTGTTTTCGTTGCAACCCCTTGGGTTGGTTAATTGTCTCTTTTTTTTTTGTACAGTTTTGTATTTTTCACTTGTTCTTATTTATTTAATGCGTCACTTGAGTTTCTTTTGGATTTTTTTTTTAATTTTTGTTTCACTTGAGTTTCTTTTGGATTTTTTTTTTTAATTTTTGTTTCACTTGAGTTTCTTTTGTATTTTTTTTTTTAAATTTTTGTTTCACTTGACACAAACACTTTTCAGGCAAACCCCACACCTGGCACCAATTTTTTGTTGTGCTGTTTTTTTTCTTTTACTTCGAGAAGCACGATCCTCGAAAGGGGTCTTACCTTTTTAATGTTACGTCTTATGTGCCACATTAATTAATTAATTAAACGAAACTTGTATTTTAGTTTATTGTTTATTAATTGTTTTCTTAATCTAATTTACAAATTTACATGTATATAATATACTCCTTACTTGGAGTTTTTCTTTACAACAACGATATGAGAAATAAAAAGATAAGAAATAAAGAATTAGTATTGCCGTTCAAAATAAAAGAATTAGTAATGCTAACAAACGACCCTATCGACGACAGTCCGAAAACAACAGTGTCCGATGTCTGCCGCGCTACCCGACTCGAAACCGGAAAAAATATGCAACATGAGCACAAGTATGCCTGGTCACAGTCGCGATTGGTTTTTGAGATCAATGCACGTTTAATATGTTGAAAAGTGAGCGAGTGCATTGATCGTTGGATATATAAAATAATGATATGGAGATTTAGAAGAGTTGGGCAATGAAATGGGTTTTGGGATCAATGCACGTTTAATAGGTTGGAAAAGTAAGGGAGTGCATTGATAGTTGGATATAGAAAATGAAATGATGATATGGGAATTTGAAGTGGTTTGTAGTTGGGCAATTAAAGTAAATGATGAATATGGAATATTGGTCAATCAAAAGGAAATGATGACTGTGGGAATTTGAAGTGGTTTGTAGTTGGGCAATTAAAGTAAATGATGAATATGGAATATTGGTCAATCAAAAGGAAATGATGACTGTGGGAATTTGAAGTTGCAATGGGTTGAAGTAAGTATGGGTTTAGTTGGATGGAATGATAAGGGGAAGTGATAAGGGAAAGTTGTAAGGTACGTACTTTACAACACTTCTTCCGAATACACCTTATGGAAAGCAGCCAAGCGCCAAAAAAGACCTCAGACACAAAACCCGCCAGTAAAATCAAGCCCGAAACAAAAGGCAGATCTCTTTGCTGAACATATCGCGAATGTTTTTAAGCCAGCAAACACAGCCACAGATCCCTTACAGTTTGTTGATAGAAATATGAATGTGAAATACCTTTTGTCACGCTCAAAGAAGTAAGAAGTATGTTTCAACATAAATTGTCTAACAAAAAATCACCAGGGTACGATCTAATAACTGCACAGGTTTTGAAAGAAATGCCGTCAACAGCCTTCAAGAAACTCCAATTTATTATAAACGCATGCCTTAAACTAAGATATGTTCCACATCATTGGAAAATTGCAGAAGTCATTGTTATACTTAAACTAGGTAAGCCGCCAACAGAAGTAACATCTTACTGACCAATATCGCTTATACCAATCATGGCAAAACTTCTTAAAAAAATGCTACTGAAAAGGCTTAGGAAAATAAAAGAAAAAAATTGCGAGCCATCAGTTTGGATTTAGAAATAAGCAGCCCACGATAGAACAAGTGCATCGAATTACGGATGTAGTGCAGAAGGCACTTGAAGGAAAACAAGTATGCTCGGCTATATTCTTAGATGTTGCTCAAGTCTTTGACAAGGTTTGGCACTTGGGACTTGAGTACAAACTGCATAGGGACCTTCCCATGCAGTAATACGAAATACTGAAATCCTACGTTACGAACCGAATTTTTAGAGTACATTACGACCAAAATTACTTGGAACTAAAGAAAATTGAAGCAAGTGTACAACAAGGAAGTGACCTAGGACCAACCCTGTTTCTGTTATATACAAGGGATATTCCAGTGGACATATCAACGCTATCATGGCCACCTTTGCTGACAACACGGCAATATTGGTGCCAGATAAATCCGTTACGAAGGCTACACAAAAATTGCAAAATGCTATCGATAATGTAAGTGATTGGACGCAGAAATTAAACGAAACAAAATCGACGCATATAAACATTACAAACAAAAACATAAGCAATGTTCCAATATTTAAAAACAGTACAGTAGTACCTTACTCCAATACCGCCAAATACCTTGGAATGACTTTGGATGCAAAGCTTAAATGGAAAGAGCACATCAAAAAGAAACGAGAAGAACTTAACTTGAAGTACAGCTAAATGTACTGGTCACTAGGAAAGAACTCTGACCTTTTAATCAAGAACAAACTAATGTTATATAAGCAAGTACTGAAACCCGTTTGGACATATGGCATCCAACTATGGGGCTGTACAAAGAAAACAAATGCTGAACCCATCCAAAAATTCCAAAGCAAGGTCCTTCGTGGAATAATAAATGCTCCTTGGTATATAAGAAACAGCGATCTACATAGTGACTTTCAAATTGAAATGGTTACAAAAGTGGTTAAAAACACGCTGTATCTCACAATCGGCGACTGCAAAGTCATACCAATATCGAAATGGAGACCGTCTTAAATATACGAGACAATGTTCGGAGATTAAGAAGAACCAATCCTCATGAGCTGATGGTCTAAAAGCTATGGGAAAGTGTTATAACATTAAACTTCCCCCAATGCGATGTATGTACATATAAATTAAGAAAGCAACATCATTTGTCGATCTTTCATAGATTGGTCCTGATTCCCGGTGGTTTTAGTGCGGTAAGAGTCCCACACTACTCGGGACCCATTATTACCGAGTGTATTTTGAATTAACTATTGTAATTTAGACCTTAAGCAATTAAAATGTAAATTCTCGCTTAATAAACTTTGATTATATTACAGATTATTAGCTCTTTTTAATCCCATGCAGACCCTAAAAATGTTTGCCTATAATTCACCGATAGTTACAATAAAGGAAGGTAACGCTTGGGTAACAAATGTGTATTTCAAGTTAGTACATGTGATTGACTTAGCTAAGTACGAGACATTACTGAGGGATACCGACCAACTAATGGTCAGGAAGAAAGGAAGAAAGACGATCCATGATAGCGTACCACCTATATCAAATAAAGACTCGACTTAACGAATTGAAGGATGCTAGGACAAGAAGGAATAGATCAATAAACTGGATAAGCACTGCTTGAAACTGGATAGGCGATTCCCCTGCCGCTACGGACTGGGATAAACTCTTAAGTAGAAAAACTGACATTGAAGAAAATAACAATCGGCAACATTTAATCAACAAAAAGCAAGGCAAAAAACGGTATAATAAATAGCAATCTATTAGATTCAGAAGAAGTCTATACTATCATTAACGAGACATTGCCTTCCCAGAATTTTGTGGAGGCTGTTGAATATGGTCAATCTTCGAACTATTGCAACGGGACATTGATGCTGTATTATCTTTACCTAAAATTGATCCAAAAATTTATATTCAGTGACTGCATGTGCGGCGATTAGGGATACAAGACAATTTGACTTCGAGTTTTCAAAACTCCTCATATCTCATGACGAAACATACGGATTGATTGGATATTGTCTTAATGTTGGTAATAGCTCTATATGTCGAGAAAGTGACCTCAAAAAACTGAGTGAGGACTCATGCTTACTTAGAATCCTGAAGGCCGGCGACGCTCTTTGTGACTATAAGACAAACACTGACGAAATATTTGAACTAATTAGCGAAACTACGATCTTTGTATCAAACTTTAATGGACCAATATTAAATAAAAATTCTTCTATTCCTTTGGAAGGTAACGGTGCACATCAAGGGTAAGACTTACCGCAGCAGAGTTGCTACCATTCCACAAGCACTACCCCTGTGTTGGCCAACATCACTAGCGTAAGGACGATTCCCAATCTGGAATTTGTGCACCGTCTCAGCGCAGAAAAGATAAAATTAATTAACACCCTACATAAAAGTCTTAATTCTTCTATTTTCACAGATATTAATCATGCTCATCATCATACCTATTCTGGATAAGGTCAACATTCAACATCGTGACTTTTTATTTGGGACCACAGTGCCGAGGTCTCTAAAAAAATATATTTTTTAAATACCCAGGATCGAGAATCCTTTATTCATTCCTAGGAGTGATGGAACGCAAACAAAATTCAAGAAAACAAAATATATGACAGCGAATTAGCGATACCTACAACTATTTACCCTCTTTTATACCTACACTATAACTTCTTTTCCACCCTCCCTCATACAATGGCCAACAGCAAAACTTGCGGAAAGTTGACCCAAAAAATAAATTCTGCTATATACGCTTGCTTACGTCACACTCAAATCCTGATTCCATGGCCTTGCATCATATACCTACCTTCTAGAAAGGAAAATTATTTCTGACAAAAGTTTTTTTTACATTATTTTCTTTTATTGTGTTTTTAAAAATCAAATAAAATTTAAAAATGTCATGTTTTAGCTGTATTGTATTCATTACCTAAATAATTAAATTTATTTCAATTAATTATCCCTTGAAGTGTAGAAGTTATATAACAATGTGTAAGCGCCCGACCCTTATTTGCATAGGCAACCCAGCCTTAAGTGCCTTACCCGCAAAAGTACCTTTTTTTAGAACACACATTCTGAGGACTTTTTCAAATAAAACTAATCTGCAATATACATACCTTCCGCTTTATTGCCTTTTTTGTATACTTTTATTGAAATGTATCTAAATCAGCTGATAAAATACAACAGTTTGTTGTCCTGAAGCACTTACTTTTTTTTATGCTTTAAACTTCATAAATAAAAAAGTAATAACCTTAATCTACTATAATGATTCATTTACAAAGGCCGTTAAAATCTATTTTCAATCAATAATTCAACAAGTCCGATTAAATAAAATACAAAACACCTCCCTAATTAATTATGACTGGCCCAGGAGAAAATCTTACAATTTTAATGATTACAAATTTTAATATTGTTTGATGATGTGAATGAATGTGAACCAACATTTGTTTTTTGTCAAAAAATCCATGTATGAGATGAACTGAACTTAACAAAAAGGGCGTATTGGTAAGGCCTCACTAGCCAACTGATGAGTCCAAGTGAGATGGCCGCGCTGGGACGAAACGCAAATTTTGTGAACAAAGGACCGGTAAAAGCTGTTTTGACTATTCTGGACTTTTAATAATATCAAGACTTTCATTGTCCAGTGTTTGTCGATCTATTGTTTGTTTTTAATCGTCTGTTACATTATTTGTAACTGTTAAATTTTTAATTTTTTTTTGTTAATTCGTCTATCTGATACTACTGCTGAGAAGTCTCGTAAATAGCTAATTCAATTGTATGTTTTATATCTATAGTTGTAGTCATCTTCACAATTTCAGTTTCACTTCTTAAAAATAATTTCTTACGATAATGCAACCTGTTGCTGGATACTGGCTTTATAGAGCGAACGGGAATCACTTTGGTGGTTACTTCCTTTTACTTCACGATTCTTTATACTTTCAGGATACTTTGTTTTTCCCTTATTAATTAACAAATTTGGCTGATAGCTTCAATTTCACTTTGAAAGTTTTTAAGCCTTAATTGTATCTACAAGTGTTTACGCGGATTTGACTACTTTATTCCCTTTCACTTTTTAGTTAATGAGCTATTCCGGTTGAGTCACCAATTATATTTATTCGAAGGAATAAAAAGTAATTTTCAAACAAAATTTATTATTATATGTTAACTTTATTTTCACTTAACGCATTAAATGGTTCATAGATCCTTGGTACATAGTTCTTATATACTACTCGGTAACTACTACTCACTCCTTGTGTGTTGTATCTATTTATATCGTTATCCTGATGAGTTGGTTTTCTTTATCTTTATCTTATTTATTATCTTCTTTGTTTGTTAATTACTTTTTGTGCCTTTATCTTATTTTGTATTTATTATCTTGTTTGGTTGATCATAAAATATCTGTTATCTAATTGTTTCTTATTATTATAGGATGCTTTTGTAGATCATCAGCCATTCTGTTTATTTTATTATGTCCTCTGACTGTTTTGGTACAGTT